>JAPSES010000030.1:17398606-17415844 GCA_029822895.1 Maxillicosta whitleyi | reverse complement strand
TGTTGTTGGGCAATTGTTACACAAAATCCCTTTCCATCAGTGACTGTGATGCACAGGATACGGCATCATACATATTTTGCTCCTGGTGGTAATGTGTGGTATGTTGTAACCATGAATAATCTCTGCGTGTCATGTTGGTGAAATGTTTTACCACTTTAACCAATCTGCTTCTAAACTATTTCATTTGGTGTGTTCAACAGGGACACGCTGCTCCGAGTGGCCGAGTGGCTTCCTCAGACATTCTTACAATAAATCACAATCAAATTAGACACAAATATGTATGTGGGTTTCTTCCACTCAAATCTTGGCTTATTCACACCCAGGCTGCTTTATCTCATGGTGTTAAGGCCGAGTGAGCTCCACTGTCAGATTCTTCTTATCATATATTCTGAAAATGAGATTAATTTGAATTTCCATTTCATTATCAATCTTATCTCTTCCCTCAGGAGTCTGAAGCAGATGGTGCAGTTTGTAGAAACTATGGAACTGGATGTTTTTGGGTCAGCCCAGCCCTGTTTTTCCATCCGTCTCCTGGTAGTACCTTCACTGAGGAACACATGAAAGTAAGTATATACGCATGTAAATACACATACGCAGAAACACATGCAGGCGGACACATGAAAATGCCTTTTGTCGCTTCCTCAGCAGGCTCCATAAATTCCCCAGGTGTGAAAACATTTCTCGCTCTGATTCTGAGAGTTTCGGCGCCAGATGTCTCCGGAGACACGGAGGCCACACAGCGCAGCACAGATGGATGCACCGACACGCCCCTGCCCCTTTACCCATTTACCTCCATCCATATACGCCTGCCACATGTGGCTACCCGTTACCGAGTCCTCAAGTGAACTTCGCCATATGTGCCAATACGACAGTCAATAATCAAAAATCACTTTTAGTTATTTACACATTCAGCGCTAAAGGGGCCGGAAAATAACCAAACTTCTTTTAAACAGTAAAAAAAATGTATAAATAGGAAAACTATAGTATAGATTTTTTCATCCATCCATCTATCTCAATTGATATTAATATAAATATAACACTTATATCCACTTCTATATTATGTCCATACTTGTGTCTAATTTCATTGTGATTTTCAACCATTTATTCCAAATAGTGCATTTAGAACACCCCATAATCTATCCTGTATATTATATACATTCTGTCTACTGATTGCGTAGTTAGTTAGATGCTAAACTGCATTTTGTTACCTCGTACCTGTACAAGTGTAATGACAATAATTGACAAAAGTTGAACCTAATCTAATTTTCTGTACAAATTATTATCATAAAACACCTTCTAAACACCAAGACCAACTTCAGCCTAAATGGTTGGAGCAGTAGTATAGAAATTAACAACCCATCTGAGTCAAAAACAGTGAATATCAAATGTGATGGGTATAGTAATGTAAAAAAAAAAAAAAAAAATAGACAAAAGCGTTGGGGCAAAATATTAAATTCAGGGGTTACATCGTTAATAGAGAGCTCTGCTACAAACCATAATGACAAATGCCATCGCAGTAGTTTACAATATCTGTTTTTAATTTCATTTTGAGGATTGATTTTATTTAAACTTACAAAAATACTTTTTTATTGTTTTATTTTTATTTGTCACAATCTAACCATAAATAATTGTTTAAAACTACAAGTAACCATCTGTTTTCTAAACCTCTCACTTATAGAAGATATATAAGAAATATTATATTATATGTATATTATATATAAGTATAATAATTTATATTTATTGACAACAATTGATGTGAAATATTTGTAGTGATAATATACTGCAATGATGTAACTTGTAATGATAATATAGTGGGGTTTGTTTGTTTTTTTGGTTTTTTTTTTGGCTATTTTTCAAAATTAAGATGGATGTTTCTTTACTCTAAGTATTGCAGTTACATAACCGACAAGTGATGAGGTGATAAAATCCTTCAGCCAACTATTTTTCTATAGTCAGTTCAGCTTCCCAGACCCTCAGACTTTCATAAGGGTTAAATGTTACTCGAAGCCGTGGCGTAATTGGGAGGAACTAAAGAACGTTCTCACTTTGAAAGGATAACAGGCATTTTGAGGAGCGAGCACAATCATTTAAAGCGCTTTCACTGGGTGGGGTGAAAGGTCGTAACCCCGTGAGAGGGTAATCATGGCTTTTAATGACACGGGAGAACAAGTGAAACCTTAGTCCAGCCAGAAGATGACTGAACAAACATCTTCACCTAATCTGCTTTACAGAGGGAAATCACGCCGGTGCAATCCAAACATTCACAATTTCCACATATAATCATTTCGCCATGCAGGAAATATCAGCCAGGCTTCAATGGTACTATACTCATAATAACTTCAAGATGGGGTCTGGGTTTCCTTAAGAACACTCCTAGTGTCGTCAAAGAGGTCCGCCACACATCTACTATCAAAGCCGCTCATGGATTCTTTCATCGACGTCTGTGGCCAGATTTGTACAGGAGGGAAGATGGAGCCAAAACAGTTCCGTCCAGGGCATCAGGCAGTTGTCTTCTGTTGTCATGGTGATTCTGTTCAGACATTTATGAACAATCATCCTGGTACCTGAACATAAATGTCCAAATGGAAATGCACCTCTTCACATATGGTAGAAGAGAGCTGTTCGTGATATGTCCTGAATGACCATATCTGATCAGGTCTGAAGCTCCCACATAAACATGCATATCTACAGACTAAATCCCCTTGGCCCTCCCCTTTACCCCTAGCACTTGGTACTACCCTTTGCAATGGTGTTTCAACGGGTAGGGGTTGAAACATTCCCTATGAAATGGGACAACCCTTCCAGACCTGTTTCCAGACCTGAAAAACTTTGTTTTTCCGACAGTATTCCCCACACCGTCAGCAGCTGTAACCATCTTTGTTCCATGGGCTGTAGTCATCTTTTTGTAGCTATCAACTGCAAACCACAGAAATGCGATATATCTAACTTTTTTTTTGGCTTTTCCCTTCAGGGGTCGCCACAGCGAATCGGAATTGCGTGTTGATTTGGCAAGTTTTTTTTTTTGCGTCGGATGCCCTTCCTGACACAACCCTCTGTTTTTATCCAGGCTTGGGACCGGCACAATGGGGCAGTGCCCCCTGGTGGCTACAGGTATAGGGATGTATAGTCGTCCGGCCATCTTCCGCACCAAAGTCAGTGGCGTAAACCACTAAGCTACTCAGTCGCTGCAGAAATGCGTTAAACGGCTGATGAAATGATGAAGTTTTGTTGTTGTTTACAGAAAAAATATGTACATTTGTGTGTTTCTTTCATCACACTGCTGCCCTTTTTTGTTGTGTTTACCTCCATCTTGCCAATGATTCCAACAGAATTATGGGAAATGTCTCCTACCCTCTCCATTTCAAGGGAGTTACATTCAGACTGCAGGCAAATGTGGTCCAAATCAGATTTTTTGTGACCATATGTGACCTGTATCCCATCTGTTACAGGCACCACAAATCATATTTTTTCAAATTCAAGCCAGGTCACTTGTATATATGGTCCTAAATCCGATACATATCTGATATTTTGCAATGAGACTTCAGTGTGAATGGCCAGGTCACATTTATCCACCCTTTACGTCAGTGAAATGCAATAAATTTCACAATTCTGTGTCCCAGATGTGTTACTTCCGTCAACACAGTGCCTGCCTACGTAGTCACATGTTACATCAGGACCTCTTTTATGTGTGTGGGGGGTCACTTCAGGGTCGCATTCAGTTCATACTCAAAACTAATAGAAGTCACATTTAATGTGTAATATGAACAGGCACACAAGAAATCAGATTTAGACAATAAAAAAAAGTGCATTGTGCCTTAAAACCTGCTGTCTGAACTTAGCCTAAATCAGGGGTGTCAAACATGTGGCTCGAGGGCCAAATCTGGCCTGCCAGAGGGTCCAGTCTGACCCACAGGATGAATTTATAAGGTGCAAAAATTATACTGATGGTATTAACAATCAGTGATGTTAAACACATTGAGTTCAGGGATCACATACAAACCAATATGATCTCAAATGGATTGGATATATAAAATAACAACATAATAACCCATGAATAATGAGCCCAACATTTTCAGATTTTTTGGTTTTATTTTGTTTTAGTTATGAAAAATGCTAAATTACATGTTAAATATGTTTACATTTACAGTCTGTCCTTTCACATAAAATGGGAATATTCTAAACAACTATGTACAACCTGAAATGTCTTGGAAAAAAAAAACAAAACAATATTATCCTCATGTTTTGTACATTTGTAGCTCCACTGTTTATAGGTTACCATGCTGCTATTTTAGTGGACACCCCTAGTCTAAATCATAATTAATTAATTTCAGGTTGAACAGACTACTTTCTTGATGTTTCTTCGCAAATGTAATTCTCTGTGTAAGTGAAAGGCAACTAGTGGCTAGTTTTCTGTCTTCTCCATGAGTTGATGCCATGAACCAATCGGTACACTTTTTGCTTTTTTTGTGATCTTTTTATGACTTTTTTTTATTTTATTTGCATGACATAAACTCAAATAAATCTTGAAGTACTAAAGGACTTCTACTGGATTATGCAAACTGGAGATTCTATTTCCTCACATAGAAAAAAAGTGGTTAAGGAGGAGGTCCTTATACATTTGTAACATCTTTAAAACACTTAAATGGTGCATATTAAAGTATTTAGTCCTTCAGTACATCTGCAGTTGTGCATGTGTTCACACTACAACAACAATGTGGACAAATGTTCCCTAGACCATGAGCTTTATCCTGGTGAAATAAAGGTTAAATAAATACAATTAAAATAAAGCTGTGATCAAACCTTGTATTAGAGTTGGATACATGTGTTCAATAATTTTCATTTTGTCTTCTTAATTTACTAATACAGATGGGGTAACAAAAAAAAAAAAAAACAGCTGATAAGACGTCAGAAGATGCCTCTGAAGAAAAGCTGCAGCAACAGTTGAAACATGTCAGGTATGAGAACATCACTCTACAACTACTTTGAACAAAAGAAAATAACCCCTGGACACATGTGCTTAGACTTAATGGAGGGGATGATGATACACTACATAAATAAATAAATGGTGATTCTACTTTATAGATTATATTCCACTGATTTCAGTATCAAATACCGTACATTCAATCACTTCTAGACACGTACATCCTGGAATATATAAGACGATGATATGATATTTTTTGTAGAACTTGTTGAATTACGTAAAAAAAATACTCTACTGTTGAAAGATGATCTCAGATTATTACATGTAGAATAAATGTTCTGCCCTCATTATACAAAGCAGATTAATCCATAAACACCCAATACTACTTTTTTTCCCCATATTTTCCTTAATGTTACTCATGCACATGTTGATGCTCAGACCTTTTTTTTTTTTTCATTGTTATTGTTTTGAATGCTCTACTACTAAAATGTTCTGCTTTTTGGCATGTATTTGTCATATTCTGACCATGAAGAATAGTTTAAAATCCACAAATAACCGGTTGCTTAGGGTTAGGGTTAGGGTGAAGTAATAACAATTTGATCCATTTATTGTAATGATTATTGATTATTGATGGAAATATTCCAAAAATTCCTGGTTTTATCTGCTATGAAGGTGTTTTCTCTTCCACATTTTCCAAATAAATCAACACTTTTCTTGTTTAACGTGGGTGGTGTTACAACGGATTTCCAATTCAGAGTGTCATTTCTAGGTGGGAGGGGTTTACCAGAGGGTGATGAGACAGTGGTGATGAACAAATTGACCTCACAGATGTCTCCAGTGAAGATGCTAACATCACTTCCTGTTTTGGACGATGAGCACCGCAGACTGGGAGAGTCCAGAATGTGGACATGCCGACAGTCACTTTTCCACAGTGAAAGTCATGTTAACAGACACATACGCATTTAACCGCAGATTATTCAGCTACTTTTCAGCCGCTGTCTGGAATGTTTGTTTTCATAGGCGCTCATTCCTGTGTGAACACATCATGACTAAGCACTGGGTTTAGAATGAGGACAGAAACACGTAGTCTGTATTTACGCTTCTGTCTTTGCGTGTGCAGCTCCGCATGCGCCGCACTTTCCTTCCCCCTTATGGTTATCTCTTCCTCTTATCTGAGTATGAACTCATTCCACCATCTCACAGTGGCACGACTTTTTTCTATTCTGGGTTTCTACGTTTTCACTGCTGACGATGACTCATTGATTTTCCAGAGTTTATGCAGCTAACAGCACTTCTGCTCTTTCCATCCTCCGTACTAACTTTTCCTCTGGAGTGATCAATCACACATGTCATCACCACTTTCCTGAAGCAGCAACAGTCGCCCCGGTGGTAGATGGAGTGACGGAGGGTTTTACTGAAATGCAGAATAGCAGATGAATTACACTGGTCAATAATGATTTTCCTACTGGGACAAAACACCTAATTTTACATGGATTTACTTTAATATTTTCGGTTAAATCAGGTCAGATGATTCCAAATATGAAACAAGCATTTATCCAGAACTTTCCAGGACATATGATACTAACGAGCAGTAGCAGCTGGTGAAATTACTTTTTTGGTGACTGGTTGACGTTCTTTGATGTTCTGCTCTGATAGGTTGACGTTCTTTGATGTTCTGCTCTGATAGGTTGACGTTCTATGATGTTCTGCTCTGATAGGTTGACGTTCTGTGATGCTCCGCTCTGATAGGTTGACGTTCTGTGATGCTCCGCTCTGATAGGTTGATGTTCTGTGATGCTCCGCTCTGATAGGTTGACGTTCTGTGATGCTAAGCTCTGATAGGTTGACGTTCTGTGATGTTCCGCTCTGATAGGTTGACGTTCTGTGATGCTAAGCTCTGATAGGTTGACGTTCTGTGATGCTCCGCTCTGATAGGTTGACGTTCTGTGATGTTCCGCTCTGATAGGTTGACGTTCTGTGATGCTAAGCTCTGATAGGTTGACGTTCTATGATGCTCCGCTCTGATAGGTTGACATTCTGTGATGCTGCACTGTCATTGGCTGATGCTCTGTGATGTTCCGCTCTGATAAGTTGATGTTTTGTGATGTTCCGCTCTGATAGGTTGACCTTCTGTGATGTTCCGCTCTGATAGGTTGACATTCTGTGATGCTGCACTGTCATTGGCTGATGCTCTGTGCTCCGCTCTGATAGGTTGATGTTCTGTGATGCTCCGCTCTGATAGGTTGATGTTCTGTGATGCTCCGCTCTGATAGGTTGACGTTCTGTGATGCTTCACTGTCATTGGCCGACGCTCTGTGATGCTCCGCTCTGATAGGTTGATGATCTGTGATGCTGCACTGTCATTGGCTGATGTTCTGTGATGTTTTGTCCAACATAAACTCCTCTGTCTTCAGACAACATCTGTCCCCCTGGCATCTTTAGATTTGTCCCAGTCCTCCAGTTCCCAGAGTTCCATCCCTCCTCCCCTGGCATCACCAATATCTGTTCCTGTCCCCAACTTCTAGGCCCACCATGTCTACATGTTTGTTTATTTTTTTCATCAACATCATTCTCATGGACTTTTTGTGGATTGTTGCATCATTCTGCTTCTCGCTGCCAACAGGAATCATCTGACCAATACTAAAGCATGGTTACTAACATAACCTTTGCTGTGTACATGAAATGATCTTAATCTTATTAGGGTTGGTCTGAACCCCTAAACTGCTGTTCTTGAGTCAGTTTTGATACACTTTACTCTTGGTTGTAACTTGATATTAGTTTGATGAAAAGTTATGAATGTGCACATAAAAAACAGGTGATGAAATTGCACAGAATAGCATGTACAAATGGAAAACCCTGCCTAAAAAGGAACACTTCTGCTCATGTTCTGTCACAAGACTACGACTAGCAGGTGTTCAACCTTCCCTACGTGCAGACTTCAGCGTCCATTTGTTGGCTTTGAAACCTGAGACATTCTTAGATCGGTTAATTTTAACCTTGTGTCATACCCTCAGACCTGTGTTACTATAACGCAAGAACAAATAATCACTCACTGGTATGAAATAACAGTTAGACTCATTAATCATGCGGTTTCATCTATGCTACTGACTCCTCTATGACAGAGGAAATTCTTAATGAGTGTATACTGAGGTTTTCATTAAGATACAAGTGGACACGTCAGCCACTGTCACAGCCTCCAAAGACTCCAAATGAAACATTCAGATGTGTGTTGGGCTGCTGTGAATGCCTGCTCCTCTGCCAGTATGGTTTTATGTCTGCATGCTCTATCCTGTGTCGCTCTATGACATGCACTCATCGGACTTTTATACGTTTGGGTTTTCAGATTAGCTTAATGCCATAAACAAAGCTAAGCGAGGACAATAATAAATCAGTTTTTGTTAATGTAGGAATGTGGATCGAGGACGACAACATCCCACAAAGCTTCAACCTCTAACGTTCTTGGAATGTGACATTTTAGAGCCGATGCAAACTGGGGTAATTTCAGAATATTCAGAATATCGCACCATAAAGAAGATGTAAAATTTGTTTCTGAGCCAAATGGAGAAAAGTAACTGCTGACAGGTTTTTACACTCCGGTACTGGATTGATTGATTTTTATTTATTTATTTTGCTTTAATGCTTCTTGGAAGTCTCCAGCTGCTGAAATACAACAAAAAATAAATAAATAAATAACAGTGGTGGAAAAGTTGGTTTACTGACTGGGAAATAAAATGAAGTGCACATACTGTAATTACATTAAGTGAATGAGGCTTGTGTCGACCAGACGACAACATTCAATGAATTGATAGAAAACCAGAAATTGCATAGAAACACCCATGAAACATCTTTAAAAGAAGATCCACATCTGCATAATTGCTCCTTGTTGATGTAAGTGGAGCATCAATAATCTTAAATTAACCTTTAATTACAATCAAGCCACTGAAGATGTTAATTTAGTGTTTAGTGTTATTATATTATTATTATATTTACTGCAGACTTCCTCTTCATAGAGAGAATTTTAGAGTAATAGGTGGTTAAGAGGGTTTTTTTTTTTAATGCATAAATGAGAAAATGAAGAAAACCATAATTATATTCTAACATGAGACGTAAAAGCTGCAACATGGAGACAGACCAGGTCAAATACTCACTTAAGCAACAAGATTATTTCAATTATTTTGGTTTTTTTTTTAGTATTTTTGTTTTTTTGTGAACTAAAACTTGCAGGTGTGGATCTTCTTTTGCACAAGTTAAGGACATCTCATATCTTATATCAACTAAAAAGTCCCTATTGAATCCTTATTTCCTCATGTTCATGTGTGCTTTGTTCTTGGACTAATAACATTCTTTTCTAGTGTGAGGCAGATCAGTGCTGGTCAGTGTGGAGGCCTCTGGTGATGTCACACAAACTGACCCCTGGTCTTTATTGAACCATCAGCCTGATAAATTATTCAGAGGCGTTTTATGTCCTGTGACCTTGGGAAGAATCCAAAGGCCTCACCTAACAACAAAAACTCTCGATGTCTGTTGACTCTATATATCAAGGCGATACATTTATTAACTAATACTCTCCGTCGGCTACACCCTCGTGTCCACGGTGCCAGTAAAAGCTTTTCTTGCTGAGTGATGGAAGCCCCAGAGCCGCTGACCCCCATCTACGTGGCCTCTCAGATTTACATGGGACACATGCTGCCTTGGCCTCCTGGCCCCCAAACCACTGACCACCAGCCTTGCCGTAATCCAAAACCAAAACACGCTCCATGTTGCAAAACAACTCAAAATTAATTTCCTACTTAGCATGATGTCCCGTCTTAACCCGGCTCTAAATTCTCCGGGTAAACCTGATCCTGGTGAGGAGCTCGGGTGGTGAGGGGTGTTTTTGATGGGCTCAGGCCTTTGAAAGTTTGAAGTGTGATGGCTTAAGTGTTACTTTTAGCTAACTTGGATTCCTAAGGTGACTACAATTCACAAAGTTCAAAGGGATGTAAATGGAGTAGAGCCCTGCGCTCCACTTTACTGGACAAACATTTACATACCGACGGCCCTGTACACCGAATGCTTTGGTGTCACTTCTCCTCAATCATTGAGTAACCTCTTACTACCAGCCCTTTCTCTTTCTGTCCTGTTCAGTTAATAACCAACTCTCCGTTGTATTATTTCATTCTTTGATGTTTAGAGAAAAAACACGGTTTTGGCGTTGCTGTGAATGGAGCGAAAGCAGCAGACACAACCTCCTCACAGTGTTTTTGTTGGACACCTGATTCATTCCAATCCAGAATAAGCAACTTTTTATCTCTTGAGTAGTAAGTAAATCCCCATTTATCAGGAAAGCGAATTAAAACGAATCTATGACAAGGACTTCTTGTAAGACTCTAAAACATCTGGACCAGTTTTGTAAGATTCCGTGTAATTACAAAGCACATTTGATGATGATGATAAACATAAGGTTATACATGTGTGTCTTAAACTGTTCATTCTTTAATCATATGAATACATGTAAATAATTGGTGTAACATGCGGTTTCATGGTCATCAGATATGATCCATTTGGACGTTACAAGGCTCCGTAGTTACCATGGAAACACCATCTTCTACAACATTGATTCACCAGCAAAACCTATAAAGTTGGATCAATGACAGTGGGTAGAGATGTTTGTTTTTATGTTATGTGATTGATATATTTGCTGAAAAGTTCTTTTTTTTTTTTTTTTTGGTCATTACTCTCAATTTTAATCTTGGCTTTCATAAACATCTGCATAATCAGTGAAGTAAATACAGGAAAACACATGATTTTCACAATAAATCAATTAAAAAGAGAGAGAAAAATCATTTGGGAACATTTGGGCGTTGGATCAATGTGTGATCAAGTGAAATTTTATCTCTATTTGCAACATTTCTGAAGTGATTTATCACCATTTGAGCTGTTCGTCTTCATCCTCGTCTGATTCAAGGTCGTAGACGTACGGTTGTATCTCCGAGGACATTTTAGTAAACCCACAAACTTTACGGACTTTCCATCCACAAATCGCTGCGGGTCGACCAACACTCAGCTGGGCGTTTCCTTTCCTCTTCCTGAGTTTTTTTTACCCCCTCTTTGTTTAAACCAATCAGAGGTGCCTTATTAACGCATCATGAATATTCATGAGGGACACCGGAAAAGCCAGTCGTTCAACCACTAGACCTTCTTCTAGCTTACAGAAAACAGCTTCAAGCAAGAGATATAGGACATGATTTTTCATAGAAATGACTCACAATGCATTCAACCATAGTGGAGACGCAGCAGTATGAATGAAATAATGATAGAAAACATAAAACACTATGGTATCTCATACGATTCCCACTTCCAAAACTCTGGGCTAAACTTTTATACGGTGTACTCGTCCTGTTTTTATAGAGGCTGTGTGTTAAGGCCTAGTTGACAGAATAGGATTGTAAAGTGTTTGATGGTTCTATCTCCTACATTTGGGTGCAGACACTCATGTATGAGTGGAGCTGTGGTTGTGAAGGGGCTCAGCTGTTAAACACAGACATGAATCAGGTTTTACTGCTGTAAAGACACGACCGTTTTTGCAGTCCGTCAGACAAACAGCGGTGACTAACATTGCTCAGTAAAATAAGGTAATACCCTCCACGCCAATAAAATCAACCACACGATCTAACGCTTACACCCACACATACTCTCAGTGGAGACAGCCAGTGACTCTCTCTCTCTCTCTCTCTCTCTCTCTCTATTTATCTTGAGTCACTGTGTTTTTCCTTTCTGCCAACCACACATTCTGCATCCCATTCACAAATTCTGACTCAAATTCCAGAGACCTGACAGCTGTGTCATTTACGTAGAGTTGTGATTTTTTTTGTTTTTTTTACATCTCTACTGTATTCCGTACACGTTCATTCCTGATAAGATATGACACAGTGGAAGTTTTTCTACCAGAGCAGATGTTTCCGATGCCAAATCCTATGACAAACATACTGTATTTAATTCCTCTGTGATGTCAAAGGTATGAAAGACACGGTGACTCTTGCTTTTTAACAGGAAATTAAACAATTTTCTCTTCAGTGAATAGGAGTTAGATCCAGAAAAAACAACAACAAATTAAAAAAAATATTGTGTAACGTTCATGTCATGTCATAGAGGACAGAGCTTGACCATTCCTTAACTATTTCCATTTCATTTTATGTGTATTTAATCTTCAAATATATAAAATCTGACCTGAATAGTACTCTAGATACCTTTCAGATGATATTTTTTGCATTCCTTTCCTTAGTTTTTATTAAATTTTGAAGGGTTTAAGGACTCGCTTTCATTTTTCTTCTTCTGAGCCAAAATAAACACTTAGATTAAATAGAAAATCTGTCGTTTCACAGCTGCACTCGGGCCTGAGTTGACAAACACACGACAATCTCACAGAAAAGGATATATTCCTGTTGCTCAAACTCTACACAACAGCATGAAACATCAGCCTCAAACACCTAAACCAGACTCTCCTGTTTTTGTAATTATATCCCGAAATCAAGTTTCAGGGATATAATGGTTTAACCCCAAACGGTGCCATATATCCTTTGTGTGAACGCTATAACTAGGACAGATTTGGTTGGATTTCTTATGCCTTGATAACCAACATAGGGACCCCTAGTGGTAGAACCATCAATTTCAGCTTCTATATGAGTATTATGTCATCCAAATGGGGGCGCTTTAGTTGAAAATCCATTTTTTTGGACATAAATCAAGCAATATTTGAGCCCATTGAGATAAAATATGGCTCATAATGATCGTCTTACAAATATCCACTTTCTGGCTTCCATCCAGAGTTATTTTTGGTGTCATTTTCATTCACTAGGTGGAGTTTGGTGGGGAAGAACTGGTTCTCTGACTATTATTCTGTCGATTTAGCTCGAAACAACTGTCTAATAATTATTGTGGATAGGTTTGTATATAGCGGGGGGGGGGGTTCGTAGTAAAAATAAAAAGCCTTGCTAAATACATCAGTTAGATTCATAAGTAAAAGGTAAATCGGCTAAAATACCAACTTCACATTTGCTTTAAATAAAAATGGACAAATTAACAAATATTAAAGGAATGCAATATATCAGTAAAAATCAGTATGATGATCATTGTGAATTCAGACACAACCTTCGTTCATGTTCACCCCCTCCAATTGTAGTGTAATAGAGAAGTTCCGAGAAGTCAGTGAATGATACTTTTATCTGGTGTTTTTAGTCCAGACTTTTAATACATAAACACAGGAAATCATCAGTAAAATGAATCACAAAACATCATATACGTATAATAGTACAACAGTAACATCTTTCTCCTTCCCATTTCTTTATTCATATCTTTATTTTTAGTTAATTTTGCTAAAAATAAATAAATAAATAAATACTGTGGCGAGCAGTGATTCTGATGAATAAAGACAGATAACTTCTTGCTTCCAGTGTGGACTTTTATTTTGACGACCATTCTTAGAAACAGGAATTTAGTAACACAACACGTATGAAAATAAAGATGGAAAGGCAACAGAACTAGTTAGATAAGACAATCAACATAGAACAGTTTGACTTGCATAAACCATAAAACATGCATCAGAACATGTACCCAGCATGCCTTGTGGCGTGCTGAGCAACGCAACATGGCAGCGGCACTTGGGTCACTACAATACTTATATACTTTAACCCTTAAACAACTAGAATTATATATAGTTGTGGCTTTCAAATAATTTTTTTTCTCTGCAATTAACATTTCACAAGCAATATATTGTTTATTATTATTATTATTATTATATTATCCAATATAGTATTTTGCATTTTTCTTTGTAAATCAGGTATTTTCCTGCATTTGACTTTTTATTCATGTTTGTAAAAGCACAGAGTAAATTAAAAGGTTATTATATAAGAAAACTGGAGAAAAAGTGATATTTATTTTTTCCATCAAAATCTGTCATTAACTGAACATAAAAACAAGTGTTTCAGTAAAACATCTGCATGTCTTTCACCACTATAGTTTGCTGTTTTTAATTGTTAAGGTCATAAAAGGGAATTTCCACAGTGATCATGAACTAAACAACACATACAGTATTATTTATGTTTATTTATATTTATTCATTATTTATTTGCACATAGTCCTCCTCAGCGTCCCAGGATACTATACTTAAAATAGTCCAACCTGTGATAAGAGTGTGATTTGGCTCAGAGTTGAAGTTTACTTTCAGTTGCTCCGCCCATCTCACCTCCTTTATCGACACAAGCTTCTTAAATCAAGTCTTAGCATGTTCCTCAAGTACCTTGATGTTTTTTTCTTAGTTTTTTCCCTATGTGCGCCTTCTCCCGTGATATCTGTTGATCTTTTTTGTGTCATATTACAATCAACAATCTGAAAGAATGTGTTATTTTCTGATTATATCTATTTTTTTCATTATCGTGAGGTTTTCTGTAGGCTGTTACTCAACTCAACCCATTTGAAATCCTTAAAACAAGCGTAACATCTGCCAAAGTAATGCAAAACCGGGTTGTACTTATTTGTACTTTTATTTTCTTTGTTCTTATTTCTTTTCTATTGTTGCTGCAGTGCTGTAACTGTCAACTCATATTCATACATATGGATAAATACAACATAATTACTGTCATTGAGGGGCCTGAAACCAGCGTGTTTTAACTGTACACGTAATATTCATATTTATTCACGTTCTGCGCCTGGACAGTTATTTCCCCCCGTTGCGTCGTATATGGCCTGGGAACACCATGCATCTGTCTGAGGACTAATGTTTCATCCAGATCTGCCGACATCCTCCCTTTCAGTCATGTTTCCACTCAGCCGAGGCCGAGTGGGCCCAATTACATCCGTTATCTAACATGGGGCGGGTTCGACAAGATGAACGACAGAGAAACGCCATTTACTCTGCAAATTATGTGGTTCTTACCAAGATAAAAAAAAACAACAACTTTGATCTACAGGTGTTAGATAATTTATCTTCAGTGTTAATTTCTTAGTGTAAGTGTTCATATGTGGACATGTTCTATATTTAACAATCCTAATTCAATAAATCTTGCCAAGTGAAAGTCTCTTACTGCATGGACAGAGAATTCACTTGTTTTTAGTACTTTTTTCCTCAGGTTTAATGTTTTTATCTTGTTTTTAGACACCCCTTTTTTTGCAGTGTACTGATTTCTACACATTCAGGACGGCTGCTACATCCAGTTTATATATGATATCCACAGTTTAAAGTCAGTTTGAAGTATTAGTGTGATCAAGTCCTAAAGTCATGTTATTTGAGCTGTGGAATAACATAACTTAAGTAGCGCGTTGACTCATGAAGAACCACAGGTTCTAGATCCTCTGATCCAGTTCGTTCTTTTACTTTCATGGTAAATTTCATTGTCACTTTTCAGTCTGTTTCTGCAAATATGACACCATGGCAACATGGCCCTATTGTTTATCTGTTGCTAGGTAACCTACTTCATTGATCATTCTATGATTCTGGGCATTTTTAAGGCTTTTGTATTATAAGATTGCTAATATCTCCCAATATATCGGTCCTATCAACCTGCTGTTTTCATGTGTCTCTCCCGTGACCAAAAATACATACGAATGCCAAACTGCAGCAGTCAGCTCTATCTGATTTTGTGTGATGCCTGAGACACATAGAGAGTACACTTCTTTTTTATAATATAGATTATGAGGAAATGCATAAAGATCGGTAATGATACTCATTCTTTTAAAAAACACAATCTAAAGAAAACATCTTGATAATGACACCGAGTCAAATCTTAAAAATGAACCTATGTCAAAAAACTTCAAATCATAAGACCAACAGGTTGAACTGAGGCTGTTTTTTTCTGGACCACTGGACTCGCAAACCAGGGAGCATTTTTTCTCCTCACAGAATCAGAAGATTACTGCCTTGATCAGGTCATTTATTTGTTGTATAGAATCTGAAATAACAGACTAAGTCATCGTTGGGAAGGTCTGGTAGGTTTAACTAAGACGCTCTGGGTATTTGTAACATGGAGGTTATACGTCACACTATACGCTGTGAGCTGGGTCACCATCCTTTTGATTCCGGAACACAGGTCTGCTGTGTAAAAGTCCAACCTGTTTCAGCTCTGTTACTCCTTTGTCTTGGCTGTGGAAAAGGTGGGATCAGCGTCTTACCTTTTTAAAATTGGCTTATGAGTGCCCTATAAAGGGTTAAATTATTACAATAAGCAAAAATCTGTTGCCTAAGTTAAAACATTTGTGTCTCATATAATTGGTTTCACTTTACAATCTAGAAAAAGAATCCTGTATATCGCACAGTCACCCCCTTAGTGGAAGCTTTGAGTTCACTTTAACTTCGTGAAGTGGCCTCGGTAGATCTTTATTTACAGTTTCTCCCAGAGATTTTTTAGGTTTTAGTTAAGCTGTTTAACCTCCAGGCTTCTTCTATTTGGACAGGGCTCTCTATGGAGCTTCTGTTTCCAAGAATATAATCTACCTTTCAGCTCACGATGGCAGAGAATCCCAGGAAAAGAGTCTTCTGAGAGATTTCTCCTCCCTCTACATTCTGTCTCTCATTCCAGGGAGGATTGAAAAGCATCTAAAGCTCATCAATGCCAACAGGTCACAGAAAAAAACAATAACAAAACAATGTAGTTTGAACTTGATGTTCATTTCACACCTTCGGTTTCTTCTACCTGCTTGACCTCAAATGTAAACATGATGGAGCCATCGTCATTGACTCATAGCTACGTCCTGTTTAGATGCATCTCGACGTCACTTTGTGAAGTTTAAGTGATAAGAGAGACCAAGGTCAGGCTATAAATAACGTTATAATAACATTGTTACTGCATTTATCAAATTAAATGGGTTTTTACTGGTGAGTCAATGCTGCAGAAGATGGTGGTGTCTTCACGTCCACTATAGAGCCTCTGAACATATAAATAGATTGTTTCTGATACTGATGAAAAGCTGAGAAACTGCCTTTTATCTACATTATTTAAACCTATTGATAAGGTTTGCTGTTCTGAAGTTATTAAACATTTTATATCCGTAGATGGTATTGGCCGTCAGGTGACTGGTAAGGTCTTTTTACCGCTACTGCCTACAACACATGGTCCTTACAGTGAAAACACCCACGGTAAAATCTGTCATGTTCAATAATACAGTAGTGAAAGATTGGATTGAGCTTCTAAAATGTATTTTATTTCAATTTCTGCATTTAAGAGAAGTATTATGGGCATTTTAGTAGACACATGCTGCTGTTTCAGGTAAATTATCCATAACCTGCTGCTGGTTTTATGTCTTTTACGACTGTTTCATGTCTAGATTTGGTGCCTTTTTTAATC
>JAPSES010000030.1:17385021-17398506 GCA_029822895.1 Maxillicosta whitleyi | reverse complement strand
TAAATTATCCATAACCTGCTGCTGGTTTTATGTCTTTTACGACTGTTTCATGTCTAGATTTGGTGCCTTTTTTAATCCCTTTGTAATTTTTGTAATTTGTCGTGTTTATGTTGTTATAGTTGTACATTCAGGCCTCCCTCCCAGCCCTAACCATAACACTTACCAGGTCATCACTGTAGGCTTAAATAAGAATGTTTTCCTGATGACTTATTACATGGTTACAAAATTAATGAGTCATGTAGGATTGTAGGGAGACATATTGGACTCTGCATTCCTGTTAAATTTCAGGCAAAATGCTGCCCTCTTCTGTCAATATCCAGCCTTTTTTTTATCATACTAATTGCCCCTTTAATGGAAGACTATTTTTTATTCTCCTATTTAAACTCCGTATTAACTATTACACCTGTATGTTGTCACGATATGTTCTTATTTTAGTTCGAACTTCAGTGTTTTCACACAAATATGTTACATCAACGCAGGACAATTGCTATCGTGTCATTGTCAAAGCCTAAATACAACGGTAATTTTGTACATATATCATTTTCTGTGATCTTGTGTGTTATTCATCTGACTTCCTGTAGGGGCGTTAACTCATGATGTGACTAGAATGAGAGGGTTTTCGGCAGATGATATATTTAGTTTAGTTCAGGTTCGAGGTCTTTTTGCTTCTTCCTGCTGTTCTCTGTTTCTGACAGCTGGCGGTTATGGGTGTGGTTATGGGGTTTCCACAAAAAAAAGGGAGGAAAAAAAAAATCAAAGAAGGGGATTAAAACAATGTGAGCTGTCAGGCTTCTTCCAGCTATTTTCTCCACCCTGTATAAAAACACAATGATTTATGAGTGTAAAAAAAAAAAAAAAAATCTACATTTTCATTCCCCATTAGGCTAGAATTTAGGGCATTTGCTTCTCAGTAGAAAATGACCTAATAATTACATAACAATATTTTTGAAACCCCGATTACAAAATGTATTGATTGTATTTATTGGTGTCAAATGACTGAGTATTTTTCTGTAACAGCATGGTCCATATCAGTGCCTCCCATCCCTAGTCACCATGACAACCCTAAAGAGTCAAATTACATGTGATAGAAAACATGACAGTGTTCTTGGAGATATAGGTCATAATAAATATCACAGCTTGTTTTTGCATTCAGTTAAATTCAGTTTTTTTTGTAGAGTCCATTATCACAACCAGGTCGGCTCACAGGGCTTTACTTTTGAATTTGAAAATAAGCAACAGTCAAATAATTTGTTTGATAAACAGTCAATGAAGCCAGTGGATTAATGTCCCAGGCGTTAGACCCAAGGAAAATTTCCAAAAAAACCCAGTGGGAAAAACAAAAACCTTGGTGAGAACCACGGTGGGAGAGATCGACAGACTGTTGATGTGACCAGGACTGACGGACATCCATTTTCTGATATTGTTCCAGTCTTTAAGGATGCAGTCAGGTGCATGAGTTTGGTCAAAATACAACTATCTGTCAGTCAGAGCCATTAGTCATTTACTGTATATGTGGAATGAAACTCTCTCCTCTTTGTCCAAATTGAAAGGATTAATACAGAAACACATGAGCCATTGGAGATACATGGTGAGACATGGGTTAATTTGTGAAGTTGTATGATAATATAATATAATATTAATATAGTATTATATTTAATATTCCCACTTGTCTCGTCAACCAGAAACCTGTCAGGAGTACATTTTCTACAAGTATTGGATGCACAAGTCTTGTGTCCTTTTAAACACTTAAATTGAAATTATGTTAAAAGTTGTTTTTTTTCCCAGCAATGCTAAAAACAAACAAACAAACAAAAAAAACGATCATGCAATGAATACATTCTTTGAGACTCACAATAGCTAATAGATGCAACTTTTGAAAAATAAAGTGGGAATGACAAAAATGTATTCTTTCCTTAAATGTGAATTATTTGTCATTAAATTTCTTTTAAACCAATATATTGCATTGAATTGCAATTCAGTTTACCTCAGAACTATCTGGAAAAAATACAAAATAACTTAAAATTAGTGTTTCCAGGACTGTACTTTCAGAGTTTTGCCAAATTCTTAAGTAATCAAATGACTGCACCATCTGAAACATATCTCTATATTTAGTTAATAAATAAACGAGTAAGTAAATAGGATTAATTGTGCGTTGGGGAAAAAAGTACAAAGTAAAGCTTCAGGTGCAGGTTTAACTCAACTTATCTTTTTTTTTTTAGTTTTACCAAGTGGAAAAAGTAAATCATTAACAAACATATAATCAAATAATTAACCTCAGACTTGCATGGATAAGTCAGAGCTAATGTTGTCCATCCTGCAGCCTTTAAAGCAGTGCCAGAAGTGGAATCAATGTGCCTGGAATGCAGACACGCGAGCAGACAATAGCTGGTAAATGTAAATAAACACCGTCAACGCACCTGACTCTGTTAACTGCCCATGAGTCCAACATTAATCACAGATTCATCAGTTTGCGTATGAAGTCATCCCTTTTACCTACTTGTGCAGCACTTCAAAGTACAGAGGAAAGCGCTGCCACGGAGGGGAAAAAAGAGCCGCTGCCTATTGTTGCTAAAGAATGCCTCTGAGGACCCATTAAGGCATGTTTCCGGGGCCTCCCAGTGATGAGGGCCTCCTTTTCCCGTGTCCCCCTCACCCATGGGAGCATTGTGTGTGTGTGTTTGGGCCCCTCACGTGCTCTCCCTCCCCCCCACCTATGCCACCCTGCAGAGAGTGTCACACCAGGGAGCAAATCAAAACTTAATTTGATACTAATCCATCTAATTGAGGAGCGAGATCCAGAGGTAGAGGCTTTCTTTGATCTGCAGCAGCGAATAAGGAGGAAAGATTACGGCTGCTTAAGCTACTTAGGTGCC
The DNA here is from genome assembly GCA_029822895.1 of Maxillicosta whitleyi. Lineage (NCBI taxonomy): Eukaryota > Metazoa > Chordata > Actinopteri > Perciformes > Neosebastidae > Maxillicosta > Maxillicosta whitleyi. The sequence goes on along the minus strand of JAPSES010000030.1, from coordinate 17,395,633 downwards.
ATACAGAGAAAGAAGGCTTTACCCCCTTCAATCCCACTATTACTTTTTTTTTTTTTTTATCTCTTTCCTTATTCTTTCCTTCTGCTCAACTTTTTCCCTTGAAACCATTAAAACCATTGAGGAAAGTGGAGCCTCTCAGCATAATCACAACCCCGCAAACTTTAGTTAGAGGCCCTAACTCTGAAACACACATTATTGATTATAGGTGGAAGTAATGTGTAGAGTCTATTATAACACTATGAAAGGATTACAAGTTTTTATATTTTTTTATCACCTGCTCACGATCTTAAACCATAAAGACCCAAACATCCACTATTGACCAAAACTATCAATAGATTTAAAGTCTTTAATACCTGTTGATGCATTAATCCTATCAATAAATGTAAATAATTGGTGTAGAATGCAGTTTTTAATCTTTTCATGGTCGTCTGATTTGACCCATTTGGACGTTCAGAGGCTCCATAGTGAATATGGAAATACCGTCATCTTCTACAACATTGATTCACCAGTAAATCTCTGGATGTAGACACTAGGTTTATGTTCAATTAATGATATATTTTGCTGAAAAACACACTTTTACTTCGGTTTTCTCTGTTTCTGATGCAATAATCCCAAACTTTACTCTACGCTTTGATGAACTTCTAAATTAAATATTGAAAAATACTTGACTTTCATTGAATAAAATGCTAAATAAAGAGGATAATATGAAAATAAATGGTGATAAATCACTTAAGAAAGGTTAAATTTAGAGACAAATTCATTTGCAAAGTGAGACGAAAGTAGCACTGGGTCTTTAAAGGATTACTAGAACAGAATCTATAGTTGAAATATATTGACACAGACTTCTTCAACTTATGTGTGTGTCATTCAGAACTTTACCAGTTTTAACGTGCACATGGATTTTTTCTTCTTCTGTGCACTACATGCAAATAAACAAACTGTCAAAAACAGTGCAAGCTTTCACTTTCTGCAGGCTTTTTTTTTTTTTTTTTTATGTGTTACACAACCCAAGTCCAAGTTTACCAGATATTTTTAATGCTTCTTTGTATTTGAAAGAACTGAAAGGATGTTTTGCTCAACTGAGTGATGTGAGAAAAATAATTTCATTTACTGTAAAACTCGGACTGATGCCAACTTTTACAATGGAATATTTTCATGCCTGTTTCTCAGTGCACGGGTTGATGTGAATCACTCATTAAAACTTCAGTACGACAACTTTAACCATTCAATTAGTTTTTATTGGTTGATGCTGGAACATGCACACTCTGAATATTCCATGCTTGACTATTCAGCCAAAGGTGTGTGTAATAGTGCTTAGAGCCTTTTGGTGTGTCCTAGAGATGATGTATTGTAGATTGTGAACAAAGAGCTGCAGGAGGGTTTGAAAAGACAAATAAATCAGTGGAAACAACAGATTTCATTGGTCAATGTACGTTTCTGTGTGTGGAAATTGGTCGAAATATTGACAAAAATCACAAATTTTCAAGTATTCATTATATATACAAGTATTTCAATATGGAAATTATACATTACCTAGATAAATATAGGACTATTGACTGCTTTGGTGAAAAAATTGCATAAAAATCTCATTAACATACCAAATTTATTTCCAAAAAACAACTAATTCATGCTTATTTTATTTATTTCATTTGTTCATACACTGGAACACCATTCTGACTGCCTTCACCAATGAAGGCAGTGCTGTGGTTATGTTGTATAGCATTTGCCCACATTTCCTTTGTACATATTACCCTTTTTTATTTAGTTTTTTCTCGGTTTTGCAGTAAATAGTAGTGCTGTAACCCCACCCTCCATAGTCAGTCTTATTTCCAATGTTGTAGACAGGTCTGACACCTTCCACTGTCATTCTGGAACAGGGGTAAAAGTTCTCTGGGTGGTTTGGCCATTTCTTAGTCAGCAGTGAGTGGACGACATAGTAGCTTTGGTTTTACGAAGTAATGTTAGGGGAAAAAAATATTTTGATTGACTGTGTACACATGAGGAAGTGTTGCATAGTGTTAACATAATGTGCATACACTTGAAAACCCTCGGCTTGACCTATCAATGCATGCCAACGTTTTTGGACAAACAGCCAACTGATAAAAAAATGACTAAACTCCTGCAGAATTCACCATAATAAAACTGTGTCTTTGTCAAAATCCGCTGTTTTCAGCCTGTAGTTGCAGCTCAGATGTTGTTGAGTAAGAATGACAACATACAGGTAGTGGAGGATAGAAAGAGGACAGGATGATAGGAGGAAGGAGAATGTGCGATGGAAACATTCACCCTTATCGGATCTGTCTATTAAATCTGCACCGTGTTTTACATCAAATCTTTGCATCTTTTCCTTATTTTCTGACTTGACTTGTAACTCACAAAACAGCAATGAAAAACCTGGACGTGGAAATCTGGTAACATTTACCTGAAAGTAAGATATTTGTGTGTTACATAGACGTCTTATTTACACAGAATGCATTTCGATTGGTTGGATCCACCAAACCACAACCGGATCCCACCTGGATATTGATCTGGACATAAAACAAAATAGCGAGTGTTTAAAGGGTCACGTCTTCGGGAGTTATACAAACACTTGTGAATTATACAAATACTTATGCTGCTCTATACAATTCCTCAAAAGCTGATGTAAACAAAGATGAATCACACTCAAGGCAAGACCGCAATAAATACACAAGGGTGTTTGAGGGAAGTGGTATTGGTTCAGTCACAAACAAGTGCAAAACACAATCTATATCTGAGATTGTACGTACGCCCTTCATGACACAGCTTCATAGGTCTTGCAGCCAGGTGCAGCAGGGTTTTGTATTTGTTGCTCCTGCTTCACATGTATTGGGGAATGGGAATGCTGTAGATTGACTTTTAATGAGACGGGTTTGGATTCACTGGGAGCTTTTGTTTTGGCGGGGAAGGGTTTTAAAACTCATCAACTCATCAGCTTTGAAAACACCCCGACTGTGTCTCTTCCTGACAAAAACTCTGGAAACGTATAACTATATCATTACCTACGTCCTATATCTTAAGGAATCCCCAATTATAACACATTTCACAACACTGTCCTATCGTCCTGGTAGTTCTGGGGAATGGCTGAAAGAACGAGGGTGCAAATGCAAGCAAGTAAAACGAGGGGGGTCGGGCTCACCCTTAGAGATAAGGTGAGGAACTTGGACATCTGGGAGGGACTCAGAGTAGAACCACTGCTCCTCCATGTTGAGAAGAGCCAGTTGAGGTGACTCGCGCATCATGTGAGAATGGAAGATGACAAGTTTGTTTTTAACTTTTACCAAAAGTGATGTCAAATGAAGCCCAGATATGGTGAATGAATTTGTATAGTGCATTTTCTACATGTTCATGGTGCCCAAAGTGTTGTACAAAGCCTCACATTCACACATTCTCACAATTTAGGGTTCAGTGTCTTGCTCAAGGACACTTTGACATGTAGAATCGGAGCCAAGATTCGTACTGCCAACCTTTCGGTCATTGGTCAACCCACTTGACCATCTATCTATAGGGTGATATTGATATCTGTAAAAGCATGATTTATGCATCAATGACTTATGGGTCAAAAACAGTGGTTATAGTGGGATAAATAGTGCATGTTTGGCACACTTTTACAATTACTGTTATGGTTTTCTTATAGTTAAACTGTACAAATTTTAGTTGGTGGCCAGAATTTTCAAAGTCATGCAAAAATGAACAACTTTTAAATTCTAACCTAATACAAATTGAGAAAAATATAAGTTATTGTAACTTCAAGTGCAAAGTGTGCATAATAGGCTCACTTAGAAACACAAAGGTTAAGAGAATTATGATGGAGCTGATGGTCAGTGCTGAGTCGAAAAGGTGAATCTGCATTCAGGTGTGAATTACATGGATCAATGAAATACAACAAAGCTGATGTGACTAATAAATGTTATACATCCAGTAGGGGTGTGCTCAAAATATTGATATGGGGATATATCATCACGATATGTGTATCGATACGGAGGCACAGTATCGATATTTCACATGCAACAAACAATTAGTTTATCAAATTTCTGAAACGGCATCTGACTTTGCATGTTTTAAGTTTAACAAAAGCCATCTTTAATTCTGCACTACAGCCAAGTTCTTAATGCAGTGTTTTACATGCACTAGCCTATTGTGTAGTTGTTGCTCTATAGCAAAATAAAAAATAACATTTGGGTATACATGTGTCTGTTTTCTTTAAAATGTTAAAGTAAAAACTGTGAAAAAAAAAAATGTAGGCCTAAAATATCGGGATGCATATCGCATTAAAAACTATGTACCAGAATGCACATATATCGCAATATGTATTGTATCGTGACCCCTGTATCGGGTTATGTATCATATTACGAGGTTGTTGGCAATACCCACCCCTACTAATAACCCATCTACAATTACACTGTTATAATAATGATTAAAATTAGACTCTACAAACCTTTAACTCTGGCTCCTTCTCACATTCCTCTATGTAGAGCTCATAGAGCTTCTGGTACAGACTCTTCCTTCCACCAGAAGAAATTCTTCTTTTGGCTGGTCGTTGTCGAGCACTTTCAACAATGTACTGTAGAACATAAAACACTATAGATTAGTAAACAATGTATGACTAACAGAATCAATGCATGAGTCATTTAATTGTTAAACGTGTGGTATTTCCCAGCTTCTACAAACTTAAATTCAGAGAACAAATCTCCTACCTCGGCTCGATCCAATGCATATTCCAGAACTTGTTGCTGAAAATAAAAGTTATATCTACATCAGACTGCTGAAGAGGATTTCTGATGAGACACAGTTTCCTGTAACAGCACTTAACATTTAGTTAGTTATGGCTTTATGATCTGATGTGGTGACACTTACCATTGTGGTCCACCGCCAGCTTCAAGGTGAGTGACGGTAGACGATGCTGTCCTTTCTGCCCCACACCGTCACCTTCCTAAAGTGACCATTCACACCCTGCCCAGTAACACATCCCGTACAGCATGCAGCGTGTCCACAACACAAAATAAACACAAAGACAAATACATTAACACCGATCCTTTGGTGGTCAGTAATTTATTTACATAGTATTGTTTGTAGATAATGTGGCTGGCACCTAACCAAATACCACCAACAAACAGCTCAGCAGACAAATGGACGAAACACTTTTACCCAAGTTGTTTCTGAATATGCTCAACTACTTTATGCATTAAAGTTAGTATATGTACCATAGCCACCAGAGTGGGTAATATTGCGTATTTAGCATTGGTGAACTCTGGTGACTGGAAGCCTAGGCGAGTGGCTGGATAGCAACAAGCTCGTTGATGCCTGACCGTGGAGGCTAACATGGCTAACGTTAGCATGCTAGCCCGTTACCTTGGCAAGCTGTAAGTTACCAGCTACGCTAACGATGATACGTCGTCTGGGACAGAGACCGACAGAGCGACGTCATTCTCAACGAGAGGGGTGGACTTGCCTTCTAGATTGCATAGCGGTCGAATTTAACTCCAATGCAAGAAAGCGAAATGAAATTGAAATATCAGTGTCTTCATTGAAAAAAAGTCGGAGCAGCAGCCATTTTCTTCCAGTGTGACAACAACAGCTAAACTTCCGGTTTGAGCTAGCGGTGGGCGGAGCGACAGAGGCGCCTACTCTACTACTGAGCCTCTGTTAAAATATTAAATAGATAAGAACACTTTTTTTGCTTTTTCATTTTGTGATGGCTTTACCCTGACCCTTCTTGTCAAGAGACATGCAGGCTATACATTAGTGACACATGTCCTGGTGCACTAGAAGTTTGCAACTACTGATGAAAATGTCCTGTAACCCTAAACACACTATATTTTCCTTACACTAATGTACCCACTCATTTGTTACCTTAGAATATTGGTTGGTGGATACATTATTTTTTTTGCACATTAGCTTAGAACTATGTGTATATCCTAAATCATTAACCACATGAACATATATCAATGCAAATATACAGTGCATAGGCTACTCACCTATTTGTAATGGTCTGCATATTAGGAACTCTCTTACAAATTAGTGGCAGTAACTCTTAACCACAATTAGAGATCAGGTCACATCTCTTGTCAAGTGATTTGTAGTTACAGCAAACCAGCACAGTCTTCAGCTTGATATGAAATAGTGCTATTCTGCCTCGTCACATTTAGTGCTGGGAGTAACTGATCCTTCATCTGAAAGCATGCACTTTTATGTACTTGGGGCCACTCCTAGACTGGAGCTTAAATCCAGGCCCCTCCTTTAGGTTTTTACCTCATATTCACATATACAACTTTTTTTTTTCCCACATTTCCATTAGCCTTTTTCTTTCCAATTGCCTTTTCCATGTGCCTTTTCCTTGACCTCCCAGCCAACCAATACAGAAACTATATGGCCTATACATTTCAGAAACTAATGATATTTTACAGTCCTTAATTACTTAGTAACTAATATCATATTATGAATGAGCCAGTTGACATTTGGCCACACACCTTTCTTTTCAGTCACAAGTACTTTCTAACAGATAGTTCTTTTACCCTTTTACCATTAGGGTTCACTAAAATACTCATCCTCCTCTTCATCCTCCTCCACCTCAGTATTATATCTATTAAAATTTGTATCCAAATGTTGAGAAGTTAAACATTTATAGGTTTTTATTAAGTTGGTGAAGATGAATAATTGTTTTTGATTTTGAATTGAATATTTATCATATACCCTGTTATTTAGCTCTGCCTCCTAGTTTGGTAAGAGTACCTCATTATATCTCACTGTAGAAACCAAATGGAATCTGAATGTGAATCAGTAATGTCAGCAATGGTAGCATGACAGCCTATTACAGCTTCCTAACAAGTCCATTAGGTTGCTAACAGTGCTGAAAACAGCTACATAGCATCTCACTAATAACTCACCACTAGCAATAGGCCAAAGTGGAATTGCATTGAATATATTGTATCTCTGCAGGGTTAACTAAGCTAATTACAGTGACAAAGACAGGAAGAGGCTACAAAAACTGACAAAAGCTTGAACTGCAGGGGCCAATGATGTTGCATGTTTGTGTGGATTGTAAAATGTTCCTTTGAATTAGCTCTACAGATATATAAAGTATTATCATCTTAAATTTTGTTAAAGGGCTTGCCTAAAATTTTAATATAATAATGTAAATAAACATTGCACAAGGAGAAGCTGCACAGGAGAGTGATGCGGAAGAAGCCTTTTCTGCACACACACCAGAAACAAGAGTCGAGTTAGGTATTCAAAATCACATTTGGATAATCCAGCTTCCTTTTGGAATAGGATTCTGTGGACTGATAAAAAACAAAACAAACAAACAAACAAAAACGTTAGTGTTATTTGGTCATAACAAGGTATAATATACATTGCGGCAAAAGAAAACAGCATTCCAAGAAAAACACTTGCAAAATGTGGTTCCATCATACTGTGGGGCTGTGTGACCAGTACCAGAACTGGGAATCATGTTTAAGTGATGGGTCACATGGATTCCACTCAATATCAGCAGATTCTTGACAATAATGTTCAAGAATCAGTCACAAAATTGAAGTTACGCTGGATATTTCAACAAGACAACCCAAAACAACGCTCAAAATCTACTCAGGCGTTCATGCAGAGCAACATGTACAATGTTCTGGAATAACCATCCCAGTCCCCAGACCTGAGTATCATTGAAAATCTGTGGCAGCATTTGAAGCGGGCTGTCCATGCTCAACAACCATTAAACTGAACCTAACTGGTGCTGTTTTGTAAGGAGGAATGGTCCAAAAGACCTTCAGCCAGAACCCAGACACTCATCAGAGACTAAAGGAAGCACCTAGAAACTGTTATTTTGAAAGCAGGCTCTACTAAATACTGATGTGATTTTTCTTTTTGGGTGCCCAAATTTATGCACCTGTCTAATTTTGATTTGATGTATATTGCACATTTTCTGATCATCCCATAAACCTAATTTTACTGCTGAACTATTACTGTGTCCATCAGTTATTTGACAGAGCAAAATGAAACTGCTGGTCTAAACACCAAATGATTTATAAATGAAAATAATAGAAACTGTCAGGGCTGCCCAAACATTTTCATACCCTTATTATTTAGATGAAATACCATATTTTGACAGTAGGGGGAAGAGCAGGATAATAGATTCATTAGGCTGAATGCCACGGAGTTGTAGTGTAACAGCAGCAATATAAAGAAAAACTGCTTTCAGTGAAGTTGTATTAAATTTCCTCTTCTGAAGCTATAGATTTAGGTTAACACATACGAACACAAGCAGAAACTTCACTGGTTACGTGAGTTTTAGAGATGATTTTAAGGTTTTACTCTTTATTTTTGCAGCATCAAAATGCCAGGCACCTGCCTTTGTGTGATCTGCTAACTCCCTTTGAGCAGAATTTTTACTTGAGATCATTCAAAGGAGCCCTTCTGCCAAAATCTTAATTCGACTATGTCTTCTTACAACTTATTCTTGGAGAATTTGTTAACTGATGACATTTGTTGTAATGATTTTAATGGTTTAATATTTATATATAAGCAAGATATTATTTATTTTTAATGTATATTTGCTAAGCACCTTATTTCTGAAAATTATATATTTTTTTATTAATGTACAGAATATTACAGTGTTTTCAAGTGTTAGAGAACAAAACAAGTATATCAATAAAATTATCCAAACAAATATCAAATAGTGAATGAATAATGAATATGATCTCACTTTTTTCTTCATTTCTGATTTATTTGTCTATCCTTATCAGTATTTTACATCTGATATCTGATGTTTCCTATACAACAACACAAAATACAAAGCATTTCCTGGTAGCAGCATAAAAGAAAGACTGAAAAATCCTCTACAACAATTGACACAATAATCCAGCCTTGAGAAACATTTGTGAAAAATACATTTGACTTATTGAAATTGTCATAAGAAAGCACCATGATGCTACTGCTGCATGCGGAGTTACATAAAGGTATTCCAGCCATTATTAGTTTAAGCATCAGTGAGCTGTTATTTTTTTCTTTGGGCTGTCTGTCCTGAAAAGTATTCTTTCAACATCAGACTCTTAACATCATTAGTAATGTCTTTATGAGGGTAGAAAGGTTCTAGGTGGGGCTCAGATAGGACCAGTCCTCACCTGCTCCCACATAGAAACACACAAGCTTTGATCACGATAGTTAACGTGACGAGGCTTGTGAGAAGGTCAGTCACTTTCCGAGGCTTTTTTCTTCAGACAAAGAGCAGATTTTTTATGGTCATAGTCTGAATCTAGACACAGATGCTGCTTGCATTTCACATCACATGGCTGAAAAATGTTAAATTCAGCCAATGGAGATCCATAGTTTCTTTACTAGAAATAAACAAATAATTGGAGCAGAAATGAGCCCTCGTGCTCCATTGTCATGTGACTGGTTGTCATTAGTGTTGATCTCAGCCAAACTACTTGTTGGACAGTGAGTTAACAGAATTCTATAATCACACTGCTTACTGCCTGCCTTTTTATGTGATTATGAGGAAAATGGAGTGATACTGAAAATAATAAAACAAAAGTCATTTCTATTTTGGCTGCACCAACATTTAAGGTTTCCATCCAGGATATTACCAAAGGCTCTGACTGTAGTTTTGAACCGACAGACCTCCTTACAGTAATTTATTCTTCTTGAACTCACAAGAGACTGTCCTTGGTTGGAATTGGACTGAATAGGCATATAATGTAGACCAGCTGGAGTTTTGGATATGGTGTTGAGAATATTCATGACAGAAAAAAAAGAACGTTGGTGATTAAAATGTATGGCACCATTCAGGAGTATAAGAGGGGAGAACAAATTACATACATTTAAAATGTTGACAAGTTTCAATGGGTAATCTTTTTCACAGTATGCACACCAAATTGGGCATAATTATTATCTTAATAACATATGTGTACAATCAATCACCCTGTCTTTCTCTCTGTCTGTCTGCAGGATAATGTACAAATTGCTGCATGGATTTTTACGAATTTGGTGTCAGGAAAGAACTTAGACCTTTTATAGGATAAACACTTTAAATTGTGAATCTATATAAAGAAACTGGTGCTATCACTCATTCTGACCTTACAAAATAAGGTGTTTAATTCCATTACAAGACTGCAGGGCCTTTTCGAGTACCCTGTTGTTTTTGAATGCAGTATTACAAAGGAGACGAACTCCATTGGAAAATTAATGATGACATTGATGGTAAATCACTGTAGGCATTCTGTGAAACTATCTGCTGTGCAGTTGTGTTTGGCAAGCTATCAGGTGTGCAACAAGCTGGTGCAATAGACTTAATACCTTTAGTCACTTGATTTTATCAAATATAAATACTTACATGCAACGACTTACCTTAACAAGAGAAGAGGATTCCATCAAGGCGATTATTGTACTTGTGAGTTGAGAAATGTTGATGCATTCAACTTGACTCACTGTCTGTGCTGACGTGTTTTATATCTTCTGAGTATGTGTTTGTGCTATAGCTGTTCTTATACTATGATGTGAGCCTACAGTCTACAGCCTACAGAGAAGCCAGTTCACTGAGTATATTTAAAACCAAATTAAAAACTTTCTTATTTTCATCAGCCTTTGAAGGGAGATAACA
>JAPSES010000030.1:17357082-17368670 GCA_029822895.1 Maxillicosta whitleyi | reverse complement strand
GGGCGGGGCATGGAGCGGCTCATTTGCCTTTTAAAGGGCCAGCGCTCCAAATAACCTTTCTGGTGTCATTACTCAGATATAGGGTTGAAAATGAACCTGTGGAGTTGAATTAATGAAGAATTCAGACCCAAACAGAGCATTTACAGTTTATGTAGAACAACAGCCTAAACAACCAATAACAGTCATCCAGAGATCTGCAGACTTAGAACTGACTTTGACCAAACTCTTCTCTGTAATAGTCCCTCAGTGGTGGAACAAACTTCCAGAAACAACAAAACTAACGTCATCTCTCTCAGCCTTCGAGAAGCGTGTAAAGACTCTCCTCTTTAAAGACTATTTACTGCATTGATGTCGGAGCTGCCCAGACCCGGGGTAGACCCTGTGGTTTGTGTATGTGTCAGTTTACTCTACCTGACCCCATGTGAAAGCACTTAAAAAAAAACAAACCCTACTAACCACAGTTGGCAGTTGCATCTATTGTTCTGTATATTTCCTGTACACCTTGTTTCTGCAGGTGCTATATGCTATGTTTATGTCCTCTATTGTAAGTCGCTTTGGATAAAAGCGTCTGCTAAATGTAATGTAATGTAATGACTCATGACAAAAAAGATACGTTGCAAAACACCCACCACCCCCCCCACCTCAGACTTGTGATTGTTCAATATAGAATAGATCGTACATATTTCACAGTGACTGGCCCTATTTCAGACTGTTCTCGGTATTGAATGCACTGAGAAAACCAAAGGACTGGCCAGGCTAGTAGAAAAGGAGAAAACACAACCACTGTTGTATGTTGATATTTTGGATTTAGTTCCCTGGAACAGAGAAATGGAATGATAAAAAAAAAAAACATACAAAATGAAAGATACTGGGTTTTTAAGTGTGTTTGAACTGAAAAAAGACACATTTCAAAATAAGTAATCTGCATTTTTGATTACCAAGTAAGTGGACTCAAAATGCAAATCATGTAAGACATGATAATGCCAACTTTAAAAAAATTTTTTTTTAACCAAATTCTCAAGTGGTTCTTACGGCCTGTTAAACCACTACAGCCTTTTTCTTCAAGCTGTTGCTCTGGCACTGTTAAACAGTCTGAGAGTAAGTAATAAACAAATGTAAAAACAGAATTCAAGCCAATGATAAAGGCTTAATGTCAGATATTATCAAGTCCACAAGTCTGTGGCTTTAGTTGTTTTAATCTGTGTGTGTTTGAAGATTATATATACAGAAGTGTTGCTGTGAGCTGTTGTGAAGCCGTTGTGTCTGGTGTCATCTTTACTGCCATCCTCTGTCATGTCCTTTTAGATTAAATGACTAGTTTGATTAATTTCAAATTTTATATGTAACTTCCTCGGGATAGTGACAGTGGTTAACGCCGCTGACTTTGGTGCAGAAAATGGCCAGTTCGAGACCCAGGTGATCCCTTGGGAAAGGCTCCTTATGCTATACATCACAATAGCCACAAGGGGGTGCAAGCCCCATTGTTCCAGTTCCAAGCCTGGTTGTGTCAGGAAGGGCATCTGACATAAAAAAAAAAAAAACTGTGCCAAAATCAACATGTGAAGGTGATTCGCTGTGGCGACCCTGGAAGGGAAAAGCCAAAAGAAATCATCATATGTATCTTCCTCGGGACAGTTTCTATAAAGTTTGTAGATTTTATAAGAATTCTTGAAATATTAATAATTTGCCTTTACTTATAATGGGCCATTTTTTGATGGCTTATAACATGGAAATGGTTAGATATACCAATTTAGTTACTGTTGAGCTCTGATAGGAAGTCACATATGGACTTTAAAAGGTCACCCATGTCTGTATTTCAACAGTCTTCTCTGGTTGGATTCATTATGTTCCTTAGCGCAACATCTGCTAAATTTGTTCACAGTTTTGAGATATTAAGATTTTTTTTAATTAATTTTTGAAATGTATTTTTTTTTTTTTACTTATAATTGGCTGTATTTTAATGGTTTATGAAATGGAAATGGTTGCAAATATCAATATAGTAACTATTGAGAGCTGATGGAAGTCATATGTGGACTTTTATTTAATTGCTTGAGTTATCCTCCAGGGAAAGTACCACCCACTTCTATTGGCAGATTGATCCCCTGCATTAAGACCACAGCAGCAGAACCTGACAACCTCACAAATGCAAGTTGTTAACGATTCTTAGTAGAACGGGGTCATTGGTCTTATTCTTTTTTTTTAATATCTTGTCTGTAATTCTAGTACATTTAACTGATAAAATGATGAAAAAAGGTTTAAATGAAGAGACTCTATTGATTAAAGCATTACATAATGAAAATATGACGACCTGTATCATTTCAGATTTCTGCTGCTTTTGACCTGTTTTATTCGTGTGTGTGTGTGTGTGTGTGTGTGTGTGTGTGTGTGTGTGTTATCAGACCGTGCTGTGTCTTCTGGACAGTGGAGCTGACATCAACCGGCCAAACGTCTCAGGAGCCACGCCTCTTTACTTCGCCTGCAGGTGATGCTCGTCACAGTGAAATGTGGTCGGTGTGGTTTTGTTAACCAGTGCTTTATCGGTCCCGTTATGCTGAAACAGACCTTGTGTTGACTTTTAGCCACGGCCAAAGGGACACCGCTCAGATCCTGCTTTCTCGAGGTGCCAAATACCTCGCTGACAAGCACGGAGTCACTCCTCTGGATCTCTGCGTTCAAGTGAGCGTCCACTTCCTCTTAACTGTAATGCACTTCTTCCTGTTTCATTGTCTTGTTCAGGTTGTTAAGCTCTTTTGTGTTTGTATTCAGGGTGGATACGGGGAAACCTGTGAGATCCTGATCCAGCACCACAGCAGACTGTTCCAGACCCTCATCCAGATGACGCAGAACGATGATATTAAAGAGAATATGGTACAAACACTTCAAATCAAAGCCAGCTTTATTGTCAGTTTTGCCGTATGTACATGTACATACATTGCTGATGTCTTCGTGGCTATGCGTGTGATGATATCAGCATATCACTCACCTCTATATATGTGCCACGTTTGAAGTAAATTGAAAGAAAATTGATGTTTTTATAGATGTGAAATTTCACCCATTATAAGTAAATGGGAGGGGGGGGGGGATTTAAAATATGTTTGAAAACTTGAAACTTTGACCTACTTTTCCCAAATTTGACCACATCTAGTCTGGGTCACTGGCAATATATAAACCAAATAGGGTATGAACTCACTCAATAGTTTTGCTGTTAGATTGTTAACAAAAAACTTTTAACAAAAACTTTTCTTTTTTTTTTTTTTTAACAAAAATGACTTTTGATGGTCTAATAATTTAGATAATTTAGAAAAAAATAACAATATGGTATTTATGTAAATATTTATATAAATAAAGAATTAGAATTATGCTGAAAAAAATCAAATTTTATTTTCTTATCCACATGGTGTAATACGTAATAGATGAGTTACTGAGTTAAAGTGACATATGCAGTGAAGTGTCCAGTAGCTGGAACTTCAGTCCAACAAAGTTCAAAACGTCTATGTTCTTATAATTTATTTAGATTCCTTTTATATCAGACATGTAATCTGTCAAAACATACCTGACGTGATTTGGCGGTAAACTTCAGAATGTTTATGGAAGTTTACCGCAGAAACATGTCAGGTATGTTTTGACAGATTACATGTCTGATCTAAATAAACTACGGCTGGAACTTCCTCTCTACATGAATCCTTAAGTCCTGTCTTTACACTAACCTGTTACTATCATGTGTAGCTCAGACAGGTTCTGGAGCATGTTTCTCAGCAGAGTGACAACCATTACCAAAGGATCCTGACCAGTCTCGCCGAAGTAGCTACAACCAACGGACACAAGCTCCTCAGGTGAAAACTGAATCATGCATTTATATCGTGACTTTCTGTTTCTCATCTGTTTTGCATTACAGACGCATCAATCAAACCTGTTTCAGCACATCTTGCCTCTACACTTGAACAGTCATTGTGTTTATTTCACTTTTCACCGCAGCATTCTGCTGAAATAAGTATATTCTGTAATGAAACGCATGAATCAAACAAAACCATTCGTCCATGTTTTTGGTTATTGGATTTTCCACAGAGAAACAAGTTGTGAATACATAAAAAAAAAAAAACAAAAAAAAAAAAAACAAGCTCTTATTTGATTTTCTCCTCAAAATATAAAAACTCAGCCGCGTAGAGTTTTCCATGACTGCATGACAAATAGATTGTTCATCTGTGTTACGATGTGTTTGACATAAGTCCCTTTCCCCCGTTCTCCTCCTCAGCCTCTCCAGTAGTTATGAAGCTCAGATGAAGAGTCTGCTGAGAATCGTTCGCATTTTCTGCCACGTGTTCCGTCTGGGGCCGTCGTCCCCCAACAATGGCAATGATATGGGCTATAATGGCAACAAGACGCCTCGCAGCCAGGTCTTTAAGGTCAGTAGGATCTGCACATAGTCTCATATGTATGTTATTAATGACAGGGATGGACATAGTACTATTATTATTTTCAATGTCAAATGATGAAATCCACACATCCAGGGTTTACGTTGCTTGATAGGCTCCAACACCCTCACTCGCGATTCACTCAAGGACAAATCAGTTCTGTAAATGATTAAATCCTTATTTTATATTTTAACTCTGACTGATAATACAACATGTATACCTTGTAACTTTTCCACCAAACAGCTCACAGCCTAGCGTTGGTTGCATCCACTGTCTATAATTAGTTGATAAAGGAACTCTGAAACCACCTATTGGTTACTAAACTGCAATTTGAAGTAGTAGTTTCCTATTTATCCAGTACTATGTGGGCTTATAGGAGGTGGAAGTAACCATATTTGGACATAAGAACTGAAGCTGTGAGAAGTCAGGGTATCTGTTAGTGGTTATGGGTGAGCTCATCCCAAACAGCAGCTTTGTGACACAGCAAAATGATTAATTCCATCAAAATGCTACGTTACAGAAGTGTTTTATGGTCTCGTTAGTCTAACAGTTAATCAGGAAAAACATCAAATCCTGTTCGACATTAGTTAATCAAACCATGACACGATAACCATTAAGGTCTTCAATTCAACATGAGATTTTATTAAAAGAACAGAAGTTTAGACATGGACTTGAATGTATTTTAGACTGTCCACTAAAATGAAAGAGACCACAGTGGCTTCAGAAAGTTCAATGTTAAGTCTGTGGCGCAGGGGTCGAACATGCAGCTCCTTGGTCAAAACTGTCGGGGTGAATCTGTGGAACGCCAAATTTACTTTGAGATATTAACAGTCAAGGATGTTAAAATCATTTTAGCTCAGGTTCCACATACAGACCAATATGATCTCAACTGGGTCAGTAAAATACTATTATAATAACAATAGATAATGACAACTCCAATATTTTCTTTGTTTTTTGTAAACTGTCATTTCACAAAAAAATTTAATAACCCGAACAAATATGAACAACCTGTAATGTCTTTAGGAATAAGTGGGATTTTAACAACATTCTCCCTGTAACTAAATGTTTTGTGTTTTTGTACATCCACTGTGTTCTGTAAGTTGTAAGGTACATGTATCAATGATAAAATGAGGCATAAAACTGTTAAAATTCCACTTATTTTCTCAAGATTTTTCAGGGAAAAATGTAAACATGTTAACATTTTCATCATGCATTTTTTTTTTTACTGTTATTATTTTACTGGTCTGACCCACTAGAGATCACTTCGGGTCAGTGTGTTTTATGGAACATACCCCCCCGGTGGCACTGTGTGGAATTACAACATTAAGATTCTGCAGCATTTTTGAAGTCCTGGGTCCGTGGTTAGAGCACACCGAAGACCGCACATGGAAGCCTTTGATTCTGTTTGAACTTATCATAAATCAGGCTGTTTTGTTTGTGTTCCACATGACTGTAAAATAAATGTGACAACGGCACATATTTATACTGATCTGACGTTGTTTTGACAAATAAAGCATTCCTTGTAAAGACTGACTATCGGTTGCAGATGCGTGTGAGACACATGGAGGTGCAAAATGATGAGTGCTCCTCCGCAGGCTTCGCTGCCTTAGATGTGAGACATTTTAACCTTCGATTAAACCCTCTGCATGGAAAATTCACTCACACAGGTTTAAATGTGGGGAATCCTGCTTTACTTTCTTTAATCGGGGGGAAAATGGGTTCTCGAACATTGTCTCCCAAGGAATCTAATGGGACTGATCACTGACACTGGTAGATCTCTGGTGGTTTTATATCGAACTCGGTGGGTGATCTGGGGCGTTGTGTTATTTGCTTGAGCACTGCACTAACTCATCTCAGCAATGAAAGATTTGTAAAAGAATTGCACGACATTCTGGGAAGTAATTGTATTCATTATGATTCTAACAGGGAAATGAGCAGAAGTACGGGTATAATTATACACATGATTCATGGTGCGATACACTCTCAATCATAGTTGTGAAAAGCTGTGATGTGGCAGGTTTAAGAATACAAATTCAGAAAATAAAGCGTTAACATCCAAATATTACAATTAACATTCAAATATTGCAAAAAAAAAAAAAAAAGTAGGTGAAATATTAATTAGTTGGAATTGGCCCATATGTTCTGAGTTGTTTATCCAAAAAAAATATTTATGGTACAATATATGATGAAACGATAAAACTTTTTGACCTCTAGCTTTGATTTAGTATTCAAAGTAAAGCTCTATTATGTTTACATTTATTCAAACTTCTTTATAACTCAAGAATAAATAATAATAATTCCACTCACTCTGTAATAAAAACAATTATTTCCACTAAAATACACAATTCATGTACTTACTGATGTAGTGTTTCCATTTGATACTATTTCAGGTACAGTTGTTTCTAATAGTGATTGAATAATAGTAGATTTTTAAGGGCTGGTAATAGTGACACGATAGGGCAAAGCTGACTGACAGTTAAAATACACTACGCATGTCTAAAATTAGCACTTTAGTCATTTTACAAACCAGTTAACTGTTGAAAGCAAAATCTAACATCAAAGCAATAAATACTTACATGCATGAATCATAATGATCATTAAAGAGTCAATAAACAGATTAATCTATAAGTTGAGGGGATGATATTCAGTTTATTAAATGTTCCATTACATTTGTATCCCTGTCCTGTTGCTGAAAACCACATAATTTCTAAATCTTTGTGTAAAACTAAATATTAAAGTGTTTTTTTATGGCTTCGGTTTATCATTTTCACTTTTCTAAAACTAAACCAGTGATGTCAGGCACAACAAACCCCACCCCTCGTACGTATTTTAACTTATTTTGGCATCGATTCATCTGATGTCAACATAAACATAAATATTATAGACAAAGTAAGTATAAGTAAATAGGGAAAAATTAATTACAAATTTGATCTTTGACTTAACTTTCCCAAAATGTAATGACATATATTCTGGATCACTGTCAATCTATAAACCCAGTTTGGTTTTGCTGCTAAAGTGTTAAAACAAAGAAACAAACTGAACCAAAAACAATTTCAGGGGCAGGGCAATAAACTATTTAAACTCTTTTTGATTATCCTGCTGTTAAAGCCCATAATGCATTGCAATAGGGAAAAAACTCCCATATACGATAAAAAAAACGACTTAAATGAACTGAATCTGACATTAATGCATAATATGGATCTAAGAATAACGTGTATAATAATATGTATATGACACAGATTTTGCTGCATATTAACATGTTTTGCATTTTTATGCATATTTTGGAGAAAATAATTGTACTTTAATACATCAAAAACTTATACCTTTAGTGTAGGATTATCCAAAAAAAGTACTTCTTTAACGTACTAGTGGCTGCTGCAGCTTCCTGCTTGTGCTTGTGAAGGTATAGAACACTAATAATCTGCTGACACATACACAGAAGAGAGTTTTGCATCACAGTTCCTATTGAAACAATACAATTGCAGTCTTATCCTAAACTTTTACAAACAAAAGCATGATCCAGAAACCCTTGGGGATTCTTAGTAAATACACTGAGCAAAAATATAAACGCACCATGTGACACGTTACATTTTAATAGCATTAGGTGTTGCACGATATATTAAAGCAGTGATATTTTTTAAACTTTTCCCTGTGGTCTACATAAACTGTAAATGTTCTGCTTGGATCTGAATTCTTCATTAACTCAACTGCACAGGTCCATTTTCAACACTAGTTCTGAGTAATGACACCAGAAAGGTGGTTTTGAATGCTGGCCCTTTAAATGCAAATGAGCCGCTTCAAGCCCCACCCCCTCCAGGTTGTTTGTCCATGCTTTCTGTCCCGTTCAACCAACAACTAAACATTTTAGGTGATCGGCTCGAAGTTTGGACATATTTTCAGTTTTTTCTACAACCACTGCTGCTGAAAAACACTGATGTCGTACTCAGAGAAATATTCATCATAAGTCTTGACCTTATATGTGCGACATATCTAGTTATAAAACGTAACAAATTAAGAAGAAATTAAAACAGGTTGTTGAAATCCACTGGATTTTTTTGGGCCAGAATGCATATAAAGATAGTTTTGCAGCAGCTGGAGGGTCCAAATACACAAATAAATGAACCAAAGACTCATAAAAGTGGGTTTAGATAAACATGACTCCTTTACTTTACAGATTACTGTCCATTAAAACACCAGAGTGACGTCTGTCGTTCAGGGGCGTTCGTGTAGACACGGTGGGGGCTGGTTGTAAAAAAAAAACAAAAAAAAAACACTCCAACTCCATATCTTGTGTGTTCACTTCCCGTGAAGCAACACATCGTCTTCTCATCAAGTTGACAATATTGTCAATTGTGGCCCGTGAAATATTATTCCACTTCTTTTTGAGAGCTACATGATGTTATCTGGAACCGTTCTTGCATGATTTGCGACATCTGTGGCACGGTGACATCTGAGGAAATGTGACATTTAGAAGTGTCCTTTTCTTGTCCCCAGTATAAGGAGTTACCTGAACACTGTTGACATTGTTTGAGCAGCATCTGGACATGTCACAGTTGTGTTGTGGGCGGAAGTTCCCACTCGTAGAAATAGACACAAAGGTTGTTATATTTTTAATTTTTAATTTTTTTGTTTCTCATAGTTTACCACCACAGAAAGGGTGATAACGTTTTATGATTGATGCATATTTTATTCTTTCTTTTTCAATTCTAAGACGTTGTGATCTCACTCTCGTGCTACACAAATACTGTACATGGTGTGTTTATATTGCCGCTCAGTGTACATGTGAAGGTTCGGCTGGCATAAATTACACACTAACATCTTTCTATTCTCTGGACGTCTCCCGTTTGAGTGAACCAACTCCTTTTAAAGTAAACTTCTGTGCTGGTGAAAGTAATTCTCAGGGTATCTTCAGGTCCTGGTAAGTTCCCGTTCTAGTTCCTTGCAGTGGCCTTCAGTAGAATTGGAGCTTTGATGAGTACACAGTTCGACAGAGGCCTTTCTCCAAAGCTTTCTGTTTCTTTGAATTCGATCCCAGATTAAGCTCGCAGTGGTTGGAGTGGAGCTTTGTGGGAGCTGCAGATACCCTGAAGGTCAGAGTCGTTCTTCTGTGTGATGTCCTCATGGATCAGTCCCTTTGTTTTATCTTCGATCCGTCTGCCTTTCACCTCCTCTGTCCGTCCGTCCGTCTGTCTGTACTGTCTGTCTGCAGCCGTTGGAGCTGCTCTGGCACTCTCTGGACGAGTGGCTGGTCCTCATCTCCACAGAGCTCGACAGGAACAGGAAGAACCCGTCCTCCTCGTCCTCCAGCAGCGAGATAGCCTCCTTGCTCCTCAAACAGCGGGAGGTCGACCACTCGGGCTCCACACCAAAGCTCCCCTCCAAGCTAGACCCTCAGATCGTCATAGAAACTGAGGCGTACGTCGACGGGGAGGACGTCATCTCCATGACGGCCAACAGGCTCAGCGCTGTGATCCAGGCGTTCTACATGTGCTGCTCCTGTCAGATGCCCCAAGGGTGCGTATTCAGCTTTGATCTGTCAGCTGTGATCTTAAAGCAGTAGAACAGAATGTCCACGTCCACATGGAAAACAAGTAGAAGGAAAAACATTACAAATTCATCAGCGTGTCAGAGCTGTTATTTAACATTTTTTTCTGCAGATCTTCATATATAGTGGAGTTTTGTTGCTATTTTCCATCTAGTATGAAATTTCTGTATGTTTCTTGCATTAACACTGATAAGCCTCAAACTATTTTCCTGCTTTTATCGTTGCCTCTAACCTGCTGATCTGCCCACCCACTGACAAGTCTCACTGGAACGAAATTATTAAAATTAACCCCTTATAAGGCATTCATAGAAATACTCCAAAATAAAAATGTTTAACCTAACTGTGCTATCAGATGACACAAAAAGACTTTCATACTTTTGTGAAATTTTTGTAAAATTTTTATTGTCAAGTAAAACATTGAGGTCAGTGAAGCGACCATATTTGCTTCCATGCCCATAAGTGGCCAAAAATAAATAAATCCATGAAGTTTTATTTAAAAAAGTACAAGAAAATCACTTGTAATATGAAAGAAGCATGTGTTTTAGAACATTAGAAGATCACTTTTATAACATACAGTCGCGGAAAAAGTTATTGCATCATCAAAAGTCACCAAAAACAATGGTTATGCAATCAAGTATTAACTCCTGTATGTGTCATGTGACTAAAACAGACAGAAAAGAAAACATGGGATGTCTAAAAGCACTGTTTTTGTCAGTACAATGACATAGATATTGATGTAAGAACTGAAGTGATTTTGGTTTTTATCAAGAAGACATGGAACATATAGATAGATATCAGCTCTGAAATTAAACTATTATGACCTATTGTTGTTGTTATTATTATATTTGTTCAAATAAATAGTTGTACCAGGCAGTAAAATTAACAAATAACTGAAGAAAGCAAGGATGGTCTAATAATTTTTTCCGCGACTGTAAGTGCTGATTGTGGACTCACTATTGCTGTCACTGTCTTATAATGTGTGCAGAAATGACCAAAAATAGTCACTTGCCCAATAAACAGTTAATACCTTTCTGCCTGTGAGTCATCATAACGTTAGGGCTGATCTGTGTATTATCCTCTGTGCGTATTGCATTTTTCAGGTGTTTTTCCAATCTGAATTCAGAGTAAATTCACAAGTTTTTTTTATATCGAAAAGGAAAGAAAGTAAAGAAGAAGTGACTTGTTCAGCAAAGAAATGCCATTATCTAAACTTTAAAACAAATGTCTGCAGCCAGTGACATTTGTCAAACTACGTGGGTTTTGTTTTTTAATCAATGTTGCAGAATATACCAGTGTTTTCAGATTCACTGTGGAGCCTCTGAACGTCTCAGCGGGCCATATCTGATACTGTTGAAAAGCTGAAAAGTGCTTGATTTTACCTGAATTATTTATGTAGCAAAAGCCATCAAACATTTTAGACCAGTAGATGCTTTGGGACACCGGCGACTGTCCAAGTTTTATCTGAAGAGTCACCACTCGCCCGATAAAGGGTTAAACCAATATGGTAAATATAGTTACCTCCGCCAAGGAGGTTGTGTTTTTTCTGGCGTTTGGATTTATGGACGGATTTTGATGAAATTTTCAGGATTTGTTGGCAATGGCACAAGGAAGAAATGATTAACTTTTGGGGG
>JAPSES010000030.1:17309034-17320442 GCA_029822895.1 Maxillicosta whitleyi | reverse complement strand
ATCAAGGGCAAACTCATAGACTTTATGAAGTTTCCCTTGGTAAAGCAAATTTGCTCAGCTTCAAAAAGCAGCCAGACTACCATTCTGCTGTTATGATGCTGGACAAGACAATTTAAAAAAAAAAAAAAAAAGAACTACAGAAATGTTATGTATATGTGCAAATGTTGTGACGTAACTAGTTATAGGACTAAAACTAGACTAAGTAAAACTTTATTGTCATTCAGGTATGCACAAGTGTATACAAAATGAAATTTCATTGTAGTCAGCTCAGCACAAGAATCTGATTTAAAGTGCTCAATTGTTTAACTCTTTACAAACTGTTCTTTTCTTAAACCTTCACAGTTTGTTTCAGGTCAAATTTAACCCAGAATTCCCTCATCGTAAGTGTCTAAACCAAATGTTGAACTACAGATTTATTTAGAATGTCTAAATAGACTATTCCACATTAATAAATATACTGTTTCAGAGCAAGAACAGTATATTTTTTAAGTTTTACAAACTCGTTTTTGGACAAAAATAACTATCACAACATAAAAAACATTATGATTTATATATAAAACTGACCTGAACCTGCTTAAATGTCCAAAAATCTGTAGCACCTGTTAAAAGTATAACATTTTAAAGTATTTTCATGTTTGTGTATTTTGACAAAATTTTAGGATAAAAGAATGATGTTTAGAGTATTTTTTTTTTTTTTTTTTACTACAGTTTAATGTCAAAACGGGTCAAATTTGACCCAACTAGTATGTAGGGGTCAATAAATAATGATAAAATACTAGTGTAACATAATTAAATCTGTAAGTACATGTGTGCGAAATACAGCAATGATTTAAAATGAGCAACAGGGATAAAAAGCAGCAGTGAAAATGCAGCAAAATGTAACAAATTAAGCAGGAATAAAAACAGGTTGTAGAAATCCACCTGATTTTTGCTGAATATAAAGATAGCTTTGCAGCACCTGGAGGGTTCAAATCCAAATATTATGAACTATTTAGATCCAAATACACAAATGAATGAACCAATGACTAAAAAAAGTGGGTTTAACGATATAAAACCCCTTTAAATTCCACAGAGATTTGTACTGCGTCCATTGTGGACTATTGAGCAAACAATGTCAGATAAATTATGCTTTAAATGTCCATCTTTTTTAAGCTCTGCAGATAAAAGCGCCTCAGTTGGATGGGCCTTCTGGTGAAACACTTGATACATTTGTGAAAAAAATGCATGCAATGGACAAGACAAAGCTGTGATGCGAGGATCAATGTGGACTTCAGAGAGCACTGAGAAGTTGTTGAAGGATTGAGATTTCTCCTTGTTTCAAATAGTGTCAATGACAGTTTTACTGAACACAAAAAAACACAAAGTAAAGATTAAGAAAATTAAATAAATTGATCCCATTATATACTTTTCCATTCTCAGCGTCTCTCTATACGTACCTATATAATAAAGTCATGACAATAAACAGTCGCCAAAGCTATCAGAGAAGTGCCAGTCATGCACGCTTAGTGAGAGAAGCTTGTAATTCTGCTTCTGAGTTCCACAAAAAAGAAAAAAAATCTAATTAGTGTTTGTCTCGCTTGATTGAAAAGCAATCAAAACAGCTCTCTGGAGTTGTTGCATTGAAATTGTGCCCCAGGGTGTTTGGATAAGCATTGTCCTGCAGGGGAAAAAAAAAAAAACAGACTCCCAAACCTGTCATTTTTACCCATTTGAGTCTTGATTGAGCACCAGAAGACTGAGGCTTGAGATGCCAGAGGAGCTATAATCACACAGTGAGTATACTCAGGTGGTTACTGTGTATGTGTGTGTATACATATGCATGGGAGACGTCCAGAGATGTTTCAAAATCAATCACAGTCAATAAACTTCCCTTCTAGACATGCACACTGACATGAGTATGTGCCCACAGGAGTGTGAGGTATTAATAATCCGCACTAGAAAAAGGTGTGGGAGCAAAGGGAGTGTACATTTATTACAGTGTGTGTCACCTGGAGGCTTTTAATGCATGTGTTTGACGTGCACTATTGATGCAGATACAGTGGGAGACAAGCACACCTGATGTGATATGATCCACTCTGACTGACTCCTTGTGATAGAACTGACACGTGTTAGAACCGGTCCTGCTACACATTAGACTGTCAGACATTTACCTCTGTCAAAGGGGTTATTTGATGTCTTGGATCTGTCCGTCTATCTGAGTGTCAACAGGAACCTGATTTTTCTTGTTTTTTTCTCGTATTTAAACACAACATGGCAGGTGTTTGTGTTCTCCTGGTGATGGTGGATTTCTTGACTGTTCATTAAGGGTGTGTTCAAAATATCGATACGGGGATATATCGTCGCGGGCCTCTTCACGATATGCGTATCAATACGGAGGCGTCAGTATCGATATTTCACATGCAACAAATAATTAGTTTATCAAGGTTCTGAAACGGCATCTGACTTTGCATGTTTAATTTTATCAAAGCCATCTTTTATTTGTGCACTACAGCCAAGTTCTTAATGCAGTGTTTTACATGAACTACAGTGGAATTGTTGCTCTACAGCAAAATAAAAAAATAACATTTGGGTATACATGCAAATACAAAAAACACATACAAAAAAAAGAAAAAAGATAGACCTAAAATATCAGGATGCATATCACGTTGAATACCATGTACCGGAATGCACAGATATCGTGATATGTGTTGTATCGTGAGGTTATTGGCAGTACCCACCCCTATCACACACCACCATGTGACACCTCTGATGAAGACGGACGTTTACCGGTGAAACATGTCAGGTATGTTTAACTGATTACGTGTCTGATACAGAAGAAAACTAAATAAACTAAAAGTATTACAGCTGGAGCTGAACTCCGCCTTCTCGCTCTGTTTCAAACCCGTGCATTAGTGCCGTTTACACACAGGTTGGAGGATGTTTGCAGACTGCATCTGGCCCATGTGTCTGGGAGCTAAATATCGTCCCCTGAAGGCCTGTTACTCACAACGCATGAATCCTCTCTGATAACGTGAGAGTTAAGCTGAACTGAAGGGGTAATAGCACCGCCCCGGCTGCAGAACCACACGGGGATATTCCCTGAGATTATTCACTGCTAAGAGTACGAGTTAGTGAAGGTACATATATGTGTACAGACATAAACTATAAAGAAACCAAGCGGGAGTCGGAGCGCTCCCCCTCCAGACTATAAAACATACAAAAGCAGCTAGAGTGGAAAATTCGTTTCTTTATGATGTGCCGCTGAGATCATTTTGGCGCTGTTGAAGCAAACGTATGGGTTTAGCGTCTTTCAAACAGGCCTCGGCTCATTTGCACAGGAGAACACGAGGACATTTCAGCTGCCAACATCAACTCAATGCCTCTGTATCCGTACGCCCTCACCGCTCTCTTCAGCTAACCCCGTTTGCAGCGCCCCTCCCTCCATTTACACAACGCCCGACCTCTGTTTGCCTTTCGTTCTCGCCGTACTCCTCTTCCGCTACTATCTTACCTCCTGGGAAGGTCTTCCACACATCAAAGCGGTCCACTACAGTCCATTCTGGGACAATCAGCAAACATGGGATAATTGGGTGTTGTTGGAGCCCCCCCTCCCAAAGCCCACACTGCCTTTCTGACAGGAAAAGAGCATAAATAAAAGAAGAAGAGAGTGACAGGCCCGTAGCCTGCGGCAAAAGAAGGGCAATGAAAGCCAGGAATAACGAGTGATGACATGCATATCAATGCTGCCCCTGCAAGGTAAACAATGACTCTTAATTACCAGGCCAAGTTTTAATTAAGATGACGGTAGAGCAATTATTGCCCCTGACAGGGATGATTGAACCTGGGAGTCCATGTTCTGATTAGGGTGTTCGTCTGGATGCTTTCCATCCTATAGGGAGCCAATAATGACATGACCTCTTGTTGTCAGAGAGCGGCAGGGTGGCGCAGGAGAGGAGTCTTCAAATGCCCTCGCTTCTTCTATTTTCCACACATGCCCGAGGACACATCAAGGGAAATAACGTCATACAGATATCCACAAGGAACACACGAGGCGGAAGGTCAAGAACCGCTCCAGAAACTCCTGGGGTGGCATTTCTCACACGGTAGAGGTTGTCAGAAGTGTGGACTTTAAAGGAAAAGGGTCAATATTGTAGATTTAAGAAATCCCAATGATACAAGACGTGTTCAGATTCTGTTCTGAAGTGAAAGTCCTGCTTTAGAAAACTTTAAATAGTATCAAACTGCATTTTAAGTATATGGGAAGTCAAAGCAGTGAATGTGCAGTAATATCGTCCTCATCAGGTGATCAACGTTTCTGCTTCGTTCATATATGTTTTTCACTTTACTGTCGTATATATTTAACCCAGCGCTACATTTATGAATGAATGAATTACCTTTTATTGTCATTGCACATATTTCAGAGCAACGAAATGACATTCCAGTTACAACTGATCAAGATAAACTTTAAAACACAGACAAACATGGGAGTACAGATACAGTTGAACTGACAAGTCACCAAAACCAGCGCCTCATTTATGCAGAATGAAATAAACAAATGGAGACATAAGAGATTAAGCAGAGAAAAAAAGACAAATTTCATTCTGTAGTCAAACTCTACAGGATGTGATTTATGAAAAAAATCATTGTTATGTTATTATGTCAGTTCCCAAATGAAATTTTCTCTATATTTAACCTACAACATTATAGACAAATGTTTATACTGATAAACCAGATAAGACTCAAATCATGTTTAAATACATGGACATGCATGGGTTGATATCACAGGTTAAAAATGCACTCTTCATTTGATTATTTACATGTATATTTATTGGTTATGTAATTGTTTTTTGAACTTTGTGTTCCCAGCTAAGCTTAGTTTCTTCCAGTCAGTGACATTACATCTCAACTGCAACAGATAATAAAAGTATTATTTGTTAATCTATTACATTGAGTCAAGGAAGCTAACAATAACTAAACTTGCTACGTTCAGACAGCACATCATAATGCACGATTTGGAGTTTTTGGTGAAATTCAACTTTTTGTGCGCTCCTTTATTTTACACATTAAATTCAACTTCTATCAGTTTTGTGTATGAACTGAATGTGACCCTGAAATGACATTTTAGGCAGTGGCGCCCCCAACTATCAACACCACAAATACTGTCGAGGAAAAGGGCAATCATCTGACAGGTATTGTCATGTAATTGAGCAAATTATAATTGACAATTAATTGATAGTCGATTAATTGATTACATCCCTAATTCAAATGAATTTAGAGAGGTAAAAGTAAAATATCCATCCATCCATCTTCTGCTGCTTATCCAGGGTCGGGTCACGGGGGCAGCTGCCTAAGCAGGGAGGCCCAGACTTCCCTCTCCCTGGCTACTTCATCCAGCTCATCCGGCGGGATCCCATGGCGTTCCCAGCCCAGAGACATAGTCTCTTCAGCGTGTCCTGGGTCTTCCCCGGGCCTCCTGCCAGTGGGACATGGAGGCGTCCAGGAGGCGTCCTGACCAGACGCCCAAGCCACCTCATCTGGCTCCTCTCAACGCGAAGGAGCAGCGGTTCTACTCTGAGCCCCTCCCAGATGACCGAGCTTCTCACCCTATCTCTAAGGGAGAGCCCAGACACCCTTGTATTCATGATCTCATTCTTTCGGTCACTACCCAAAGCTCGTGACCATAGGTGAGGGTAGGAATGTAGATTGACCGGTACACAGAGAGCTTCACCTTTTGGCTCAGCTCCCTCTTCCTGATGACAGACCGGATTGTAAAAGTACAATATTTACATCTGAAATGTGATATAAAAGTATAAACATTCATGAAATTAAAATACAGAAGGACTGAAGTTTAGTTGGTTTTCATCGCATTACATTAAAAGATAAGAACAAACCAGTCCCTGAAACCATCTGTGTATCTACAACCTAATACTCTATATATGCTACAGAGCTCCATTATGGTTCAATATCAAATAAAAAGTGTTTGTTTATTACCACACACACACACACACACACACACAGGCTGTAGTACATTCAATCACACATCCAGCGTCTTGCAAACACAGTCTGGATCCAGACATCCCTATCCATCACCTCCTTCATGCTGTCACTAGTTTATGTAACAGTGCATTCGCTCATTCATCAAATCTTGCATCTGATTTTACTGTTTTTAAGAACGGAGCTCCACATTAAAAGGTTATCTACATGAGTGCTTGGTATTAGCATTTGAAAGGTGCATGATCTTGATAAAGTTTAATAGCATTTCCGATGTTAGCAGGTTCAGATTTACTGTACATTCCACCTCCCATGAAAAGGTATGAGCACTGGTGTAACTGGGTGTCCTTCCTTTAACATCTTGTAATCTAGTTTTCAATATTTTAACTTAGTTAGAGGAGTTAAACATTTGGATTTGCCATAACTAACTAACTTGCAGAACCTCAAGACAACACAGTCACTTTTGTTATTTACATTGAAAAACAGGCAGAAATGATGCCAGTATGAGCCTTTAAGGTCAGTTTTTACAGAATCTATTAAAAAAATAAGATTATTTCTGAACAAGTCAAATGAATCTGAATTCATTGCTTTGAAATATATTTCCTCTTCCAGCAAAAATAAATAAATAAAAATATGAGGAATACAGAAAGGAAGATAAGAGGCTGAAGATAAATTTATAAAATTACATATACTTTGCATTAAAACAGAGGCACATAAGGCATTTAATCAAACTTCTGTGTATCTTTTCAACTATTTTCCCTGCATGACATCTGCACTTTTTCTGCAACTACTTCTGATGCAGCATAGACGACTGCATCAGAGGAATCGGGCGTCTCCTACTGATCTTCTCCACTTCATTGTATCGATCAGTTTTAATTGAAGTCAGAGGCTTGTTTCTGCATTTGAAGTCCGGTGGGACTGCTGATGCTGGCCTTTTAAAAAGTTCTGAGTGCTTCACAGGTGGATGAATTATTCACTCCTGTTGACGGCACTAGTCCGTTCCTCTTTATTAATGAATGAAAGACTGTGATGTGCCGTGAAGTTTGGCCTTGACTCGCTCTGTACCTTACATTAACCTACAAGGAGTACACTCTTAGCTAAGTTTTTAATCTGCTTTAAAGGAGTGATATTTAACTTTTTAAAAAATATAATTATGCATTTTCAAACATCTCCCTGTGGTCTACATGAACTGTAAATGTTCTCCTTCGGTCTGAATTCTTCATTAATTCAACTACACAGGTCCATCTTCAACACTATATCTGAGTAATGACACCAGAAAGGTGGTTTGGAGCGCTGGCCCTTTAAATGCAAATGAGCCACTTCATGCCCCACCCACTCCATGTTGTTGACCATACTGCTTTGTCCCATCCAGCTACTTGTGTTCATTAATACAACTATTTTCATCAGCCTTTGAAGGGAGATGAAAATGGGGTCACAATTCTGCTTTTTTTTTATTCCATATTAATTGAAATTTTAGCATTATGTATAATCAGTTACTACTGAATCTTCCCTCTTCCTGTAATTTTACATTTTGCGTGTAATCAAATCTTAATGTATTTCTTATTTACTTTATTGAAATTTTATAATGTATGTATAATCAGTTTATCTTGTACTTTCATAATTTTATAATTCTGTGCAATCAAATCTTAATTTATTTCTTATTTCACCCTTGTCTTAAAATTGTATTTTAAGTTTTAATCAATGTGAAGCACTTTGGGCTACAGTTTTTGTATGAAAGGTGCTATACAAATAAAGTTTATTATTATTATTACAACTGAACACTTTATAAGTAATCAAATTTTGGACATATTTTCAGTATTGCCGGTGATCCACTAGCAAGTGTCCCAAACTCTGAACCCCAGTACCCAACTACGATTGGCTTTGGATGGATTCATTTACATAAAGTTAGGTATCGGTCAATGTTCTGATGTGATGGAACCATCGATTTAGTCGCACCGCATACCCAGAATGATTTTCGGAAGCATCGGACGCATCCCATAGAAATGAATAGACCTACTGCGGATCACTACTGTATGGACTACAACCACTACTGCCGACAAACAATTACGGTGTACTCTGAGAATGTTTGTCTGTAGTCTTGACCTTATATGTGCAAATGTCATGAGATAATTGGTTAGAGACGCAACAAATTAAGAAGGAATTAAAACAGGTTGCAGAAATCCACTTGGTTTTTCCTAAAATAAATATAAAGATAGGTTTGAAGCAGCTGGAGGGTTCAAATTCAAACTTTTTTAACTATTAAGTTCCAAATAAACAAATAAATGAACCAAACACTAATAAAAATGGGTTTAGATAAATATGAGCACCTTTAAGATCATGACTTTTTAGGAGCTTTGAGGATACACTTATTTCATGTTGTTTTTCAGGATGATCAAAATGGCTCATTATTATTTATTTCAGGGCATGTCAGACCTTTCTAAATGCACATAAACAAAGTTATTTATGCACAAGAAGGTGTAATATCACCCGTGACCTGACAGCTATAATGTCTATCAAATGGAGTTATTCAGAGACATTAATCATCTTCACACAGCTGCCGTGGCAGCAGTCATTACGCTTGGCTTTGACAGCCAGCCATCTTTGAGTGAATATACCAGCTAAAGCCCAAAACAGGTTGCTTGATTATCAAGTGCATGCTGACCTTTTCAACAAGATCCCTTCAATAAAAAACACGGCAAAAAAACTTCATTATGCAGGTTTTTTTTTTTTTTTTCCTCTGAGGATAACACAAGATCAACTGCTCTCAATTGACTGAAATGTATACACATTAAAAATGAACACGGCGTGCATGTCAATATTTCCCTTCACGGTCCACACGGGCACGATGAAGCTTAACAGGCAGGTAACTCAAGCTAATAAGGATGCTTATTTTGTCCACAAAAAGCATATTAATTCAAGTGGATCTATTTATATATGAGCTTCCATGTTTTCATCCTGGAGCTCTGTGTTCCAATAGATCTGCATGGTTTACCATCGACCCCTGGTGCATGCATTTGATATATCCAGTAATACCTTATAATACCTTGTAATTTAATCTTAGAACGACCAATAAGTGCAAATATATAGTTAGTAAGGGCCAGAAAAATTTACTACTACTATTTACCATTATATTATAAAAAGGAAATGGACTCTCTGTGTCTAAGGCATCAGACAAAATCCAGAAAGCGCTGACTGCTGCAGTTCGGCATACGTCGGTATTTTGGTCAAGAAAGAGACCA
Source organism: Maxillicosta whitleyi (assembly GCA_029822895.1). Classification (NCBI taxonomy): domain Eukaryota; kingdom Metazoa; phylum Chordata; class Actinopteri; order Perciformes; family Neosebastidae; genus Maxillicosta; species Maxillicosta whitleyi. Next base: position 17,311,233 of record JAPSES010000030.1, on the reverse strand, counting down.
ACGAAAACGGAAAGTAGATAGGACAAATATTTTGGGAGATATTAGTAATTTTGGAATGCAATAGCCATACAGAAAGACATACCCAGAATCATAGTATTGTCATTGAAGTGGGTTACCTAGCAACTGATAAACAATAGGGCCATGGTGTCATAATTCATGCATATGAATAGACATGCCAGCTGAGAGGTTATTCAACTGAAAGTACCAGTGGAATTTACCAACAAAGTAAAAGAATGAACTGGATCAGATATTATAAACACTGTGATGCAAGAGTCATAGCAGTAGTTTCCTCATATCAGGGGTGTCCAAAGCCGGTCCTCGAGGGCTGGTATCCTTCATGTTTTCGATAGTTCCCTCTTCCATCACACCTGGTTCAATTAATGATCCGCTCATCGTCATACTCTGCAGAAGTCTGATAACAATGTAATGGCCTCCAGGTGTGGACACTCCTGCTCTATATGGTCAGAACATGATGCTGTTTCCATCTATGTGTGGGACAACTGTGTAATTTACACAAAGGGAGGGACGGTCCACAGCTGGTTGAATCCATATGATTTCATAGATGGTTAATATTGATGTGCCAATGGTTGAAAAGCACCACAGCACAAAGCCTCCTGAGAGAAAGGCTTTTTGATATGTAGTTAATGTTGTGAAATGGTCCATTTTAACTAAACCCATTAGCTTTTATTAGTATACTCCACAGTTTGTTACTTTAATATGTGTTAATTGTACCTGAATTTTCTGTAATTTTCCTTTTAAAATATATAATCAGATTTTTTAGCCTCAAACAACGGGATAAATGTATGTCTGATCATAGATTGTAGATAATTTGTTGGGTAGATTAAAAGTGATAGCACCGATTGCTTATATTGAAACCAGACATTTCTAATTTAGCTGTAGCCACCAGAGCTGGAAGTGACCATATTTGGACAGGGGGGTGGAGAAGTGTGAAAGTGAGTGGTCAGAGACTTCTTGGAAGAATTGCAGATCAACTGAAACTAAATGCTAAGTTTCAGATTAGCTAAAACACTGTGACTAAATGTTTCTAGAGTCTTGTTCATGTAACACTATTCCAGTAAAAGATGTAAAAATTTGCTCTGAAAATCCAACTTGGCAGGCCAGCTTGGAACAGCAGACATGACCTGACAGCAATAAGTTAATAAATAAAAAAAATAGGACCTGGAATTGATGTCCCACATAAAACAAATGAGATCAGAAGAACTATACGGGAGTCTGAAGTTTCTGGAGAAGCTTCTAGTGACAGTTATCGACATTACACTTAAACACATTTAACTCTGGAGTTGGGTCAATTGTTGTTGTTTTTGTGAACAAGGAAAGGTAAGATGTGATGATACAGTGTGTAATCGTATAAGGATTGTGTTTTCATTTCCTTAGAATGAGATGGAAAAGCATCAACAAAGTCCACCATGTTTTTACCATAACTCAGACCAGACGTCCTTCTATTTTTTTCCCCCATTGTATAACAGGTGGTGTCTAGTGTTAAAGCGTTACCATCAGTGTTTGAGTGTCGACCAGTAAATAAACATATTTACATGTTGTCTCTATTGATGATCTTTTGGGCCCAATCCCCATTCACCCCTTAACCCCTACCCCTTAAAACAGTACTGTAAGGGGTAGGGTTTGAAACATTCTCCTTTGAAATGGGACAACCCTTCCAGACCTGTTACATCATCAGCAGTCATCGATGCATCTATAAACGCATGTGACACCTTTGTTTCTGAAAGTGTTCCTGTGCCATCAGCAGCTGTAACCGTTAATGTTGCATGGGCTTTGGTCAACTTTTTGTCGCTAACGACCGCAAATCCCAGAAATGCAATCTATAACACATTGAAACAGTCAATAAAATAATTTTTATTTGAGTTATTTATGAAGAAAATATGTACATTTTTGGGTTTCTTTCATCGCACTGCTGCATTCTTTGCTGTGTTTCGCCTTGTTGAGCCGCGTTTTGTAATAAACTGCCCCAACGAATTTTGTAATAAATTTTGATAAATAAAAAAAAAAAATCTGGAATTTACAGAATATTGCAATTTTTAACATGCAACCTTTGAATAGTGTACTGATAGTAATTCCTAAGTACTGCTACTAGGCTAATATAACAATACTAATAATAGGCCTAGCTTTTACAAATACTTCAAAGTAAAATAAAATACAATTAACAAACAAATAAACTATGCT
>JAPSES010000030.1:17276286-17287601 GCA_029822895.1 Maxillicosta whitleyi | reverse complement strand
GGGGGGGGGGGGGTTCCTTAGCTGCCCCCGCCCCAGCCCCAGCCCCTGACACAAACACCACATCAGCACCAATTTCTGTCACTTAACTATGGGCCAGATCAGGAGCGATTACTGTGGGTGCCACCTGGATGGGTGAGCCCAGCCAGTGGGGCGGCTCTGGGCCTCAGCTGCTCCTGTAATTTGCAATGACACCTCATTTTGGGAGCTTTCGCCCACTAAGCCACGGTGGGAGTGGGCTGCTGAGAAACTTAATCTAATCAGAGAAGGACGGGGAGATGTTGCCCTCTTTTTTTCTCTGCTATACGTTTGTTCGTAGATGTGCAACGAGATGAAAAATAGCACAATTTAAAGGTTTGCTCGCATGTAAAGATGGTGTGCGAATGTGTAATATTTTGCACATTCATGACGCACGTGCATTCTGGCAAAACGCTTCTGTTAAGCCCTGACTGAACGTTCATATGAAATAAAACTGTATTTCGGCTGAGTTTATTTTCTCTCACACCTACAGATACAATCTAATTATCAGGGCAAAGCAGACAATAAAAGTGTGCGAGGGAACAAAGCAAACAGAAGCCACAGAGTTGGAATATATTTCAGCTGAAGCAAAGAGAAAGTTCAATATTGTGCTTGTTAATCAAGAGCTGGAGGCTTTTCCTCTGGTCCCCCGACTTCACAGCTGAGGAACGAGTCCCCGATGCGCCACGCAAATCATCAGAAAACACAAAGAAATGTCGAAAGAAAAGGCTGGGAACAGTCGCTGAGGCTGCGGAGGTTCGGTGAGTCAAAGAAAACTCCAATTAAGGAACCTAATAAATTCGGATGACCTTGGGCTCCGAAAGGCAGCAGCACAACAATTTCCTTAAAGGTCAATCTCTTCTCTGCGAATCAAATCAGAGCTCCGTAAACAGCAGAAACAAAACAAGGACTCTCGGCTGACCTTGACACGTTCAACAACACCTCCAAAAATACCACCGCCGCCGCCGCCTGCAGCCGCGTTCGCTTCCTCTCCGCTCCCGCACACCACCATGTTTGCAAGGTGATGTGTGACAGGCGCTTCTTTACAAATATTGAGTCGGACTCATAAACGCAGACGTGTGAATGAGCCCCGGCTCCATGTAGGCCCCCTTCTAAAATTATCAGAGGAATTCAGAGGAGGGTTGGCAGAGGAGGAGGGCGGCAGGTGCTGTCGCTCTGTCTTGTATTTACCGAGGAATTAAGCTGTAATGTCAGAGGCTGCTTTTCGAATAACTCTTTTCTTTTGTAGACGTGGGAGCGCGAGGAAGACAGCATGTGTTTGGAAGAGACGAAACCATCTGGCTTTCAGCGCGGGAGACCATGATGCAATGTTTTCCCTGCGGTAATATCCGAACCAAATGGAACCCAAATTAAATGGTGATGGGGTTAGTTAGTTTGGGTGGAATTAGTGAAGCTACGGGGTTCGCTGATATGCTGGTGTTAGCAAGATGTCAGGAGGGATTTACTGTTGAGAGAAAAAAGCTTTCAAGATCACACACTGATAGTCATATTAGACACCACTTTACAAAGTAATGGACCAAAGCAGCTTGAACTGATGCTTTGGTATTTGGAGAAGACAAAAGCCGTCTTTCATTGACTTGACTTGATTGGTAATTTGCAAAAGAAGTCAAAGCTTATTGTATATTGCAAAATATAATACAATACAAAAGATGTTTGGAAGGGTCGAAATGAGCGTACATATTTATTTCTCATTCTCTTTTCCACTCATGACAGAAATTATGCAAAATATGTGCACAGCCTTAAAAAGACACAAATAAACGTGTCGCAAAGGTCACAGTTGAGTGTGACCTTTGACCCCATGATAAGAGGGAGCACAAACAATTAGAAACATCTTACATATATTGAATGAAACCCAGTATAAAACAGCAGGGATTTAATTTGTCATGTTGTCTGAGAAACAAAGGGTAAAACACCTGTTAAGAGCAAAGGTGGTTTGGTTTATGGAAACAGTTTGTTTTGTTTATTAAATATTTTATTTTCACAGGTTTTAATACAGAGGCTGACAAATGCAAATATTGCTCATTAGACCTTCACTAACAAACCAAATGTTGGCTTCAGATATTTGCACAGTATTTTATGTTTGAAAATAAAATCAGTGATCAACATTAGTAAAGGTTTTTTAAAAAGTTAATTAAATCAAGCAAATTTAAACAAAAACAAAAAAACAGCAAGGTTACATATTTCCCACTACTCTGAAGCATGTTTTTGCATTTCTATCTATCTTTATAATGCATGAATTAGAATATGAAAACAAGAGAAAAAGAGTGATATGATAAAATATAAATAGCAGAAGTTCGTTGCTAATGCATGATTCGGTCAAATTAAAGCTAAAGGCTGTAACAAAAGTTAAACCTTAAGTTAAATAAAGTGTATGATTAGTTCTTGCTATTTCATCTTGGATGTTCTAGGACAGTGGTTCTCATCCTTTTTTAAACAAATGCATCCTCACCTCATTATCAACCTCCTGCTCAGTTTCAACAGCTAAACAGCCCTTCGCCTTAGCCCTTTCCCACTGTCTAACTGAGAATCAGGACAATACTACCCTTCCATGTGTACATGCAAAACAGAGGGCAAGGGGTAAGGGGGAGGGGCCAAGGGTGAATTGGGATTCAGCCATTGACTAGCACCCCCCATTTGTGCCAGAGCGCCCCCTCTCAGCTTTCTCATCCAAAACACCCCCCACTAAATGGTAAATGGACTGCTCTTATATAGCGCTACACCTTGGTACTCAAAGCACTTTACAAAGCCTCACATTCACACACACACTCACACACCAGTAGACGGCTACTATGCTAATGTACCATGCAAGGCACTACCATACCAGACCTACTGGGAGCAATTTAGGGTTCAGTGTCTTGCTCAGGGACACTTCGACATGTGGACAGAGGGACAACCTGCTCTACCAAGTGAGCCACAGCCACCCACTACTGTCCCAACACCCCCTAGGGGGTTAATAGTAGACAATAAGAGCAGCAAATTGTATTAATATAGTTTTTGTCATTTATAAAAACAAGCAAATTAAACCCCTGAAACATCATTTTTAGTTGGATTTTATTTAACTTCTTGTGAAACTCCTCAGATTCATACCTTCAAGCGTCAAAACTCTGTTTAGATGGATTCATGCTCTCTCAGGAAAAAGGAAGCAAATAGTCCTCAAATTCTTTCACTGGTGTCCCAATTGGAAACACAGATGGCTACAGTGAAAAGCAATGTTTTCTGGCCAAAAAAAAAAAAAAATCCAGCTAGTTTAACTTTAACTTGAAGTTCACATTCCTGAGGGAGTCCCCGTAGTAAAACCCTCAGAGCATTAAGCATCTGTGTGGTGCTTTAACATCTCTGAAGTGTTCAGATTCATGGATTTTCTCCTCAAACTGATGTGCTTGGATAGTACTTCATACATCTACATAAACCCACAACAAACCCCGACTTCTGTATGAAAAAAAACAAACAGGTACAACACTGTTACATATGCAACTCACCACGAAGACTGAGGGTTTGTGGATTCCTGGAAAAGTGCCTACAGCTTGTTGGTGCATTCGAGCCAACAAAATGGACTGTGCTTGTAGTTGGAAAGCTGTTGTGGGATCATGTCTATGTAGTGGGCAGTTCTGAGGATGGGAAGGAAACCAGCACAAACAACAAACACGACCACCTGTGGGGATCACACCACAGGAAACAGCATCTTACTACTGTTGTTCACAAGTACCTTCAATGTTGTTTTGAAAACTAATATAAAAAAGGCACCAGGTTTTTAGAATCAAATATTGTATCGAATGTTTTATTGAAATAAATCAAATTATTAACATAGGCAGAGTTTGAAGCTGTTGGTGGTTAAAAAAAAAAAAAAAGTGAAAATGAGATCCAATTGATAATAAAACCAATAATAGAAAAATCTCAGTTAACATCAAAATTAAAAACAGTGTGATGCCAAATATGCACCCGTGAGACAACAGAACACCTAAAAATGTTCTTCCAACCGTACAGAAATTTTGAGACACTTGTAGAAAGGAAAAGTCAAAGAAAGAGGAAGTTCTGTTTGTTACTGTTTAACCCATAAAGACCCAGTGTTACATTTGTGGTAGTTTGCAAATTGATTTTTCTCTCTTTAACCTTTAAGTGATTTATCAGAATTTACTATCATATTATATTCTGCATTTTCTATTTTTAAGTGAAAATTATGTATTTTCCTATATTTTATTTACTGATCAAGTAGATGTTCATAAAAGCTCAGATTAAAGTTGAAATTTATTGTATTGGAAACTGAGAAAATTGTAGAAAAAGTGACTTTTCCAGTAAAATCTCTCATTAACTGAAGCTAAACCAACTGTGTCCATCCACTGTCATTGATCCAATTCCATGGATTTTACTGGTGAATCAATGTTGTAGAAGATGATGGTGTTTCCATGTTCACTATGGAGCCTCTGAATGTCCAAATGCGTCATATCTGATAACCATGAAAAAAAATTGCAAACTGTATTGAATTGAATTAGTGGATCGTCAGTTATTTCATATTGTATGTTAGTAAATAGTTGTGGTCACCGGTGGATGCTTGGGACTTTAAGGGTTAAAACCTATGTTTTATTTCCCCCAAAACAAATCCAACAAGAAATGGACTATGGTCGCAAGTTGGGAAACTAACATACAAACTGCACAATAACCAAGGAAAAAAGGGTAAAACTGAGGTAGTGTGCTTTTAAAGGGGCTCTAAAAGGAGACTGAGAAACACTCGGTCACCCCCATGAAGTCTATCACACCAGTAGAAAGAACGACAAGGTGGGCCTTAAACTCTAATGTGGAAATGGGACTCACTAGAAGGAGGGAAAACAAAAGGGTAGAGAAGTGGCCGACTCAAAGCTAAGCCGAAATGACCAAGATGACCAGAACCAAAGGGAATGTGTTCTGGACAGTTCAGACATCTGAGTTTCTGAGGTCCAGCTCCTTTTAAAACCTATCGAATTACAGCCAGATGACGGCACCATTGGAGGCGAACCCGACCACCCCCGACAACCTATGGCCAAAATCCTAACCCAGAGGGAAAAATACAACCATGAGGTAATCTGTGCCCCATCCGTTGTCCGAACCGTGCCCTGATGAGGTAGACCGTGGTGCTGAAGCTTGTCCGTAAATCAACTTGTCATCTATAAATGGTGAGATCAGAAGATTGTTGTCAGCCACATTAAGACTACGTTCAGATAAGTTGTTCATTTTACACATAAATGCGAATTCTATCAGTTTTGAGTATGAACTGAATGCGACCCTGAAGTGACCTGCATGTGCAAAAGACATAATACATGACCACACAGGTATGCACTGTGTTTACAGAAGTATATTTTTGACGCAGCTTCTCCTCTTGGGACGCAGAATTATGACGTTTGTCAGTTTTCAGTGGTGTAAAGGTCCGATAAATGCGACTTGGCCGTTCAATTTGAAGTCACATTGCAAAATATTAGATATGTATCAGATTTAGGACCACATATGAAAGCGGCCCGGGTCAGATTTGAACAAATCAGATTAGTTCTGTTCAAACTGTCTTTAATATAATCGGATAAAAGTCACTTATGGGCAAAAAAAAAAAAATTGGATTTGGGCCACATTTGCCTGTAGTCTGAACGGAGGCTAAGTGACCTATGTGCACCACGGTCACCCAAAGCAAGGATCCCAGTCCCAGCTCCCAGACATGTAGAACATAAGATATTATGATTTATACAATGAACAAAGGGAGTGGGTCATAGGCTGCAATACAAGTCAATATATAACATACGTAATCGATCTGAGGCGCTAGAGGTGTAAATAATAATACCTATACTAAGAGTCAAACAAATAATAACAAGAATGGATTAGATTTTTATAGCGCTTTTCAAGTCACCCAAAGCGCTTTACATTATTGATCCATTATTCATTCACTCTCACATTCCCCCTCTGGTGATGGTAAACTATGTCTGTAGCCACAGCTGCCTGGGGGTAGGCTGACGGAAGCATACAACAGTGGTAGCAGTGTACGTGATGAAAAAAAATCCAAACAACAGTCAAATAATGTTGGTGTGGTTTGTGAAATGAGGCCAAATTTTGCAATTAAAAGGACAGTAAGTTTGTTTGGTTAGTGAGGGAGTGGTCGGACCTACCAGCATTCACATCTTGAGATGGTAATACTAAAACCTCACAACAGAAATCGCTCTAAATAATCTGTGCAATAAACCTAATACTCATATGTATAATGTGTACAATGTCCGTAGGTGCATGCTCAGCAGGTGCACAGCTGAAAATAGTATTTATAGTTTTATGTAGTATTTTATGTGACTATTTTGTGCGACTAATAAAGGAATATCTTATCCTAAATCCATGATATAATTCGGTACCAGGTTGTTGCAATAAAATATTGCAAATGAATATGACTGTTACTTCTTGAACATTTGCTCTTGTCATTCAAACTCCAGACTCATCGACGCTGTTAGTTCTCATTTTTAAATTCAGATGTTTGCTGTCAATCACAAAAGATGCTTAAGTCTGACCAAAGTGATAGACTGATAAAATGTCAAATATGTATATTTCTTTTGTCAAAGTATTTAAGCTGAACGGTTGCCAACTCATTTCAGACTGCTGGCTGGCTAAGTCTGTTCATCTCATTTTTCTTTAATATTACAATATTATGGAAACTTTGTGTGTACGATGAAATCATCTTTATTCCAGAGTGTGATCATACTTCCCGAACAAGATATTGCTATGCTTTTTGTTTTGTTTTTGCAACATTTGCACGTTTCTTCTAGAATAAAAAAAAATCATAAACAATGATAATTATTATTACTATTATTATTATTGATAGGTTTTACATACGGGTGAAAGGATGACAAACCACCCTAAAGCTAAAGAAAACAACAGGGAACAAACAACCACCATCCCACCTATGGTATGACGCATTTAACACAGGATCACTCAAACACAGCTGTGAGTTTCCAATGGGCAATTTTCCAACACAACAGGATCTTTGTATAATCTGACCCAAATCAGGGTGTTTTTTTCCATCAGGAGCGGCTTTCATGCTGCCCTCATATGGGCTCCACTGTCCGACTTCATGCCTCAGTTTGATCTGAAACAAATGTGCAGGTGTGAAACCTCTGCTGTACCATTGTGTGAATAAAACTTGACCTAAAACCAAAAAATATATCCAAAGTGAACCGTGGCTGGACTCATTTACAATAAAAAAAAACACTTTGTTCAGAATTTGAGTCCAATTAGAAGAAGTTATACAAGGCTTTCAATGCCAATAGACAAAACGGAGATGGAAGAAGTCCACGCATCATCTATGAACCAGCAGTGTGGGGAGTAACATGTTACAAAAGTAATGCATTACAGTAACCGATTACTTTTTTGTAGTGTAAGGAATTACTAATCAATTTTCAGTAATATTTAACTCAGGACATGTTCAAGTGATGAGTGATGTATAATGTTGTAATGTACAACAGTGACTAGCACCCCCCCTCTGCTTTCTGATTCCAAACACCCCCCGCAGATGTCCCAACACCCCCTGTGGGGCAGCACCACCCCCACTGAGAAACACTGTTATAGGCACTCATGCAAACTTGGTTATTCCACTCCTGAAAATTGTTTCAGAGCAAAACCAACCAGACTCCAGACGTCACACAACACACTGGCTTCACTCACACACACTGTGGATTGAGTTGATTCATGGTTTGGTGTGAATGTACCTGCAAAGGCAGAGTTGGATGGTTACCAAAACCTTCCATGTTGCCAAAATACACAGTACTATGCAAGTCCTGAGCCAACATTAGGTTTGTTTGTTTGATAAATGCATATATGTGGTCAAGATCCAATCTGGTAATATGTGAAGTACGCACAGAAGGGTGAATGTGAATCTTAGTTGTAAGGCTGATACGACAAACAGCTCAATATAGCATATCTAAGTAGGTTTCTTTTGGCTTTTTCTTTTTATTTCGCCACAGTGAAGCACAATCGCGTGTTGATGTGGTACAGGTTTTTATGTCGGATGCCCTTCCTGATACAACTGTGCTTGGAACCATTGGGATATATATAGCGTAAAGGACCTTTCCCAAGGGGCCACCTGGGTCTCAAACCGCCCATCTTCCGCACCAAAGTCAGTGGCCCCGTCGCTTCGATATAGCATCTACGATACGATACCATACACACGCAAATAACAACATAGAGCAATTAAGCTAATTTTGATTCAACAAATTATTTCTGGTAAAAAATACATGCAGTGCAATTCAATGAGCTACATTATTTATCAGCTAAAGTGTCTTAAGTTCAGTTTCAGAACATGTGCCTCACAAACAGTCAGTGAAAGAGTTCAGACTTTGTTTCCAAAGTCGTTTTTCTTTATGTTTCGAACACTGAACTTCTTGCTTCCACGCTGAATCCATTTGTAATGTAATGTAGGTAATACAGAAAAAGGTTCTGAGACACCTGTGCAAGGTATTCTGGGATGTCCTGTTAGATGTGTATGTGACTGTTTAAGAAAGTACAGGTAGTCCTTGGGTTACGACGTGCCCGATGCCGAAATCTCGTCCGCCATAAACATGCATACTGTATACTGTACGTACAGTAAGTACAGCACCTTTTTTTTTACTTTATTTTATTAATATGAAGTATAATACATGTATTTGGATAGTTATTTAGAGATTTGGGGCAGTATTTAGGGGTACTAAACGGTTAATTCCGACTGACGTGGAAATTCGGGTTACGTCGACAGCGTTGGAACGGAGCATTCGTAACCCGAGGACTACCTGTATTTATGTAAAGCAACAAAGCTAGAGGTTGCCTTTATGTGCAGAAAATGTAAGACTTTCTTGTGTGCCGTTGCCATGTTGGTATGCACTCGTTCCTGCAAAAGAAAAAAAAAAAGTGCCGTATTTGGACGTTAATGTAAACTATTCGGATGCTCATCATGAAAACGATCTGTACTCGCCTGTCAGGGATTCAAAGAACTCCTGAGCTGACGATACATTTCCAGTTGGTGATGTTGGTTGAGAGGTCTTGGAGGGAAAAAAAATTAAAATATTATTGAGCATAATGCATTCACAGAGGTGGAAAGGAGGCTGGGGTTATAATTGAAAATGAGCTGGAACTGGCTGACAAAAGCTCTGCTGAAGTGATTATCTTTTATTCATTAGAATTTCAATCTTCTGAGGCCCCGCCACGAGGAAAATTGGAATTCACTGTCACTACTGCTCACTCGCTATTGTGATTCAGAAAATGTGCGCTCTATTCAGCCCTGCACACAATACAGAGAACATGAAACCAGACCAAAGATGGTAGAAATATGATCAAACCTTTGACATGAGAGAGATCAGCGACGATGTTTCACGAGATTCAGAGAAAACCGAGGAGCGGTCAGTGCGAAACCTGACCGAAGTCGATACCAAGCGCTTTGGTTTCACCGTTAAAATCCTCCTCAAGTGTCTTTAAAGTCAAGTCTGGCCTCGGTTTGTGCTGCTGCTTTAATCAGCACTAGCTTTAGTTCATGGGGTGTCGAACTCATTTTAATTCAGGGGACCAATATGATCTAACGGGGACGGACCGGTCAAATAATAACAGTGAAAAAAAGGTTCATTATATTATGATAATGTTCACATTTACAAAGTTTTCTTAAAATTCTGAATAAAAGGAACAACTTGAAATGCCTTTAAAAAATGTTGAAAATATATTCTGCCTCAGTTTATCATTTACATGTGCTCATTATAAAGTAAAGATCTACAAATACACAGAATTTTGGTAAAATTACATTCTTTTCTGAACACATTTCAGGTTATTCACCTTTTTTTTTGTAAAAGTATAGTTTGTTAATGTAAACATTTTCATGTAATTTAGCTTTTTTTCATCAAAACAAAGAGGAAATTTTGCAGTTGTCATTATTTACAGCATGTTATGTTTATATTTTACTGGTCTGACCCACTTCAGAACCAATCGGTCTGTATGTGGAACCTGAATTAAAATGATTTTGACACAATTTATTGTTAATATCTTCAGCGTAAACACAAATTCATCCCAAGGGCAGGATCGGACCCTTTAGTGGGTCACATGTTTGGAGCATTCACAATGTATGTTAACTTTGAAAAGCTCGGACCAAAAAAATAAATAAGTTTAAAAAATTAAATTAAAAAAAAGAAAAGCTCAGACCAAAAAAAAAAAAAAAATAGAATAAAATAATAATAAAATTAAAAAATTAAAGAAAAAAAGTGAGTAAATTTTAAAAAAAAAAGAAAAGAAAAGAAAAACTCAGACTAAACTAAACTACTAATTCTATTTTAATGCAATATTATAATTTATGTATAATCACTTATTATTGCATCTTTATTTCCATCTGTCTGTGTAAATCTGTGTAAATGTCATTTTATTTCTTGTACTTTTAGAATTTTATGTGTAATCAAATCTTAATGCATTTCTTATTTCACCTCTGTCTTAAAATTGTATTTTAAATTTTAATCAATGTGAAGCACTTTGGGCGACAATTTTTGTATGAAAGGTGCCATACAAATAAAGTTTATTATTATTATTATTATTATTAGGACTTTTGTTGAAAGAACAAATCAAATGGTGGCTTTAAACTTTTACAAACCACTGATATAATGAAATAACTACTGAACTGCATATCAATATGGAGATGTCTAATATTTATTTATTTATTTATTTTTGTCTCATCTGGGCATATGTTTGACTCTTATATTTTCGCATATGCGTAGATAGTTAATTAAATGTATACATTAAATAGCATGAAAACCACCCACAGTGATGTTTGAATGGTTTTAAAGAGTCTTAACTTCATCTGGAAACAGTAAAATGATCCATTCTCAGACAAACACAGTGTTAAGTCTGGATTTTAAAACCACCAGGGTTCCTCTAAATCAAAGAAAGATGATAAAAGATGATATGAAAACAGAATAAATACCCAAAGAGCAGGTGTCTGAAACTCTGCTCTGGGCCTTTGAGGCTCAAGTAAAACGCAGGTTCTTAGCTGATAAACATACACTGATGTGGCTTTTTAAAGTAATTATAGTCATCGAAACAGAAGAAGCTGTTTGGAAGGAACTGTCAGACTGTGGCTGAACTCGGTGCAGATTTAATGGGGGTCCGGTTCACAGACGGAGCTTTCCCAGGTATCTATTATCACTCCAGCTTCAGCCAGCGCTCTGACCCAGCGTACTGTCTGCTGCCCCCGCCTTCTTATGTGTGTGTGTAAGTGTGAGTGTGTGTAGGTGTGTGTGTGTGTGTGTGTGTGCGTGTGTGTGCGTGTGTGTGTCCGGATT
>JAPSES010000030.1:17223756-17238683 GCA_029822895.1 Maxillicosta whitleyi | reverse complement strand
CTGGCTTCGACCAATAGCAGACTGAGACTTTTGAAGGAGGCGAATACTTCAAATTTGAAACACGCCCTTTTTTTTTTAGAGAACCAGCTTTTTCAGTATGCTAGGCCAGACCCAATGCCAGCATGGAATTGGAAATGTCGTGATAACCTGGCTACCACCTGGGTCTCGAACCAGTAACCTTCTTCACCAAAGGCAGTGACGTAAACCACTAAGCTACTCTGTCGCTGTTTTGTATATTAGGTTGTATGCATGTTTTTTTGCACCTCCCATTTCACTGTCTTGTCAATGTCATGTGACAAATAAAGATTGTACTCTAATACGTCCTCCTCGCCCATGTTCACTGCCATTACATGACAATGACCTTAAGAGCGGGAAATAAAATAAAGTTTCAGGTTTTCACAACGTCTTTCTGAAGGATGCGTGATACTTCACAGTCAAACCCTGAAAAACATCACCGTGCTCCATGAAACTCAGTTATTGCAGTGAAAGATCATGAAAAATAAGTGAGGTGTGTTTAGGCAGTGATTTAAGAGACGTGTGGAAACGGTATCCATGGGTTGACTGATAAGGGGGACTCTCCTTGATCTGCCTCCGTCAGACTGATCCGGCCTTATATTATCCACGGGTCCATGTTTTACAGTGAAGGCCACAGATTGTCCTTCCTCACCTGCTTTGGTATTAACAGTAAAGTTCAAGTCCAGTTCATGTATTCTAACGATTCAGTGAATTCGTTACGCTGGTGGCTGTAGTGGATTTTCAGTCTCATTTTAAGTAGATAACAAAGTGTGTAGAAATAAAATATTAATCATTTCTTTTTATTGTTTTGCCTGATGTCAGACTTTCAGTTTGACAGACATGTACCAAAATTGTGCTGCAGGCACTGATTGAAAAATAACAGTTTACGGTGTCATTTGGAGGTGAGATAATGGAACAATGAGTGTATTATTAAATAGATTTATGGATTTACACACAATACCATTAAAAGGGAGCAATACCCAAGTGTGCGATCTGTCAAACACATCACTTATCACCAGAGACACTGGAACAGATGGTTTTTGTAAGACTTGACTATGATGTTGTGACGTTCACAGTTTATTACACTGGTTGACAAGTAAAAAGCTTCCAGAATAAAAAAAATATATATATATATATGAAATTTTACCACATGTAAGTCACTTCCATTAAATCACAAATGGGATGATTTGTTTATTTATTGCAAGATGACAGAAGAAGTCATTCCATAAACATGGTAATGAACATAAATATCATGTTGATTTACAGATATATTCATCATCATCATCATCATCATCATCATCATCATCATCATCATCATTATTATTATTATATATTACCCATCTATCCCTTACTAAATTTTAAAAAAAATGACTGGGTTTCCTGGTGTGTCCATACATATATGTTTCTTTAAAACTTAAAACTCTGTAATGTCCATCAACATACCTTTTTTTGTTTCTTCTTTTATATGACTAATTGTGGAAAAAGGTCTTTCCATTAAAGGTTTGTGATACACCCCAAAAAAATCCTATCTATTTCCACCGCAAAAAAACTTTTTATGGAAAAACAAGAGTTTGGGTGAAACTGGCATTTTCCCAACAGGTAAAATTTTATGCACATGTTATATTCAGGGTCAATGGAAAAGCAACAACAGATAAAGAAAACAAGTCAAAACTGCTGTTTGGCTGAAGTTTCCAAGATACAGTCTTGGGTCAAAATGTGAAGTTCGAGGATCAACAAGAGAATTGAGTTTTACTCAAAAAGAACATTAGTGTCAGAGCTACCAGATCTAAAACACAGATTTAAAACCCTGTCTGCACATGACATTCACTTCACAGGTCCTATCTAGTGGAACGTTTATAAATTGATTATATAAATATATATAAATTAATACGTGTTTATTTTATACTTCATCATATACCTTGAAAACATCATCAAACCAGCACTTTTATAGTTTGTTTTCCAATTAATCTTATAAATACATAACATTTACCACATTTAAACCCTAAGCAAAACAGTTTTTTTCCACTGGACTTAGAAAATGTGTTAGAAAATGTGTTGTGATTGAGTCCATTTGGCTATTTTTAGAGCCTATTTTCCCACCAGGTCTCTCAAAATCTAGCAATGGTTAACATTTTACTGCACATTATAATTCTGTTAAAATGATTTATTCTCCAGCGTCTAGTTCAGGCCTAACTGAAATTACTCTATTGACCTAATAAAGTCTATTAAGTGCTTGTTTCAGGTTTCAGAAACCATTTGAATTTTTACAATTACATATGCACAGGGTGTGTCAGCAATGACACATCAGGTTTTAAAGGGTTCATGTCCGTAAAAGATCATTTAAAAAATAAAAATTGGAGACCTGTCTTATTAGAGTAATGTGTATTGCCTGTAGAAGCTAAAATGCATGTATGTTTGGTTTATAAATTCACACATTTTTTTGTGTTTGTGACATTTCAATGGTGTCACTTGTATAAAAGTGGAACTTGTTGGTCCATTTACCTCAAATTTCTGTTGAACAATTATAATTTAGTTGCTGTTTTCTCATATTTCTCGTATTTAAATTTTTTTTTTGTTTGTTTTTTTTTAACTGGATTTTACATGTTACAATCTCAATAACAGATATTCTCTTCTAAAAGAAGCCCCAGCCTCAACATACAACTTTGACCAGTTGACTCGGTTTATTTTCAGAGGCCACCTGCTGAATGTTGTCAGTCTGCTTCCGTCTTAGTGATTCTGACGCCTTAATGGCATATTATGGCAGCTGTGTATTAATATCAGCACAAGATGGAGTCCTGGATACAGACTGTGACATGCAAACCATCCAGATCCCAGTAATTACAGTCGACACGTCACACACTGATTACAGATCTATAGTGGGAAACCGACCGCCTTCTGACAAGAACCCAGCCTCCGTCACTAATCCAATCCTCCGCTAATTAGTTCTTCTTTTGTGGTCTTCGTAACTTTCATGGCTTTAGGGCATTGTGGAGGCTTTTTGTGGACGTCCAATCAGGGATGGTCCCATCATCCTAAGAGCTGATGACAACAACGCAAAAAAAAAATTCAAGTTATTTTAGTTTATTCTGTCCGACATGAGTGGACGTTTCCCTTTTTGGACCGATATATATATATACATGCGACTGATATTTAGTTGCTTAATATGTTTATTTGAAGTATTTAAAGGGTTTTTATCTAGTGTTTCTCTTTTCACACATTAAAAAAATGCCTGTTATTAGAGTGTTGAAAATAAAGTTACCTGAAGTTTGGCCAATGTATTAGGTTGTGAAGAGATCTAGGGTAGCTAGACTGACTTTGGTGTGGGAGATGTCCGGTTCGATCCTCAGATGGGCCCTTGGGTGAGGCCCTTTATGCTAAACATCCCTATACCTGTAGCCACAAGGGGGCAGTGTCTCATTGTGTCGGTCCCAAGCCCAGATAAATACAGAGGGTTGTGTCAGGAAGGGCATCCCATGTTAAAACCTGTTCAATCAATCAACATGTGAATATGATTTGCTGTAGCGACGCCTGAAGGGAAAAAACCCAAAAGAAACTTACTATTGTATTAAATCTATGTTTTACAAAAAAACATTACTTTTTTTTTTTTTTACCACCGTAATCACTTCCATACAAACTACACTGTAGTTAAAATTGTAAATACACAACTCTGTCTCGGTTAATCTTCATAAAATGCACAGAGACACTGCCGTAATATGAAATGTGTTCCTCAGATCCATTTTACAAATCACGAAGCGGTTTAACAAGAGGCAGGAAGCATAAACTCCCTCCCCAGGGCAATGACATAAGCCAACATAATGCATGAATGTAATAATGCAAAAACTGTCTTTCACTTCGAGTTTTCTCACAACATTATGCAAATTGAGTGACACATTTGCAGACGCTTGAGTAGAACACAATACACATGTCGGATTTCATATTTGTAAGAGACAAAACAAAAAAAAACACAACATTAGTCTGTGTTATTTTTGGTGGGATTTGAGCAGTGAATTTCAGAATTAAAGGGTGGAGAAAATCTGACTGAACCAAACCAGAATAGTGAAGAATTTTGGGTCTTAGATTTTTCTTTTTTTTTTTTTTTACTGGGAATGTGAGTAGATTTAACTTGAGTTTCTGGACTACAAAGCAAATTCATTGATGCGTTACTGACTATTGGGTCATTTTCTTAAAATAAAAACTACATATGCCCTCATTTTAGTTTCTTAATATATATATACTTAATATTTCTTAATAAAATATCTTAGTATTTAGTTTGTTTCCTCATTTTTAATCGTAAACTAAATAACTTTGGTCCATGTCTGTCAAAGTGATAAACAAGGAACCTTAAATGTTTATTTTGGCCCATGACACACACAACTGATTAACCAAATAGTGGAATTACCATAGGTAGTGCATTTGCCAGAGGTCTTATTTTTAGAATCTGATAATATGTGGGGTTGCCTGAAATTCAAATGGGGTCACCTGAAATTTCTAGTAATTGATAAAAATAAAAACTTACCAATAAAAAATATATGGTGAGGTTAGAGAGACAATCCCACTCCATAAAAGACAAACTGTGAAGCTGAAACTGAAGCACTGTGGTTCTGTTTATCTGTCACATGTTCACTCTTTTCGGTTTCAGATGCTGCAGCTCTTTCATAATTCATAGTTTATTTATTGTTTGTTCAGTATTAATTGTCAGCCTTAATACAAGCTCAACTGACTGTACATATCCTGACCAAGGAAATTAAAATTCCCTCTTTGTGCAGTAAACTGAACCTGGTTTTTCTGCCTCCGTCCATAATAATATACATTATATAGACTAAATGTCATTTAAAATGAAAGTTTATTTGCAACATAGTATAGCAAAGTAGTACATGATCAATAACAAATTAATTTTAGCAAAAAAAAATTAAAAATGTCAGGGGTCACCAGAAATGTGTGATGTTAAAATGGGGTCATGAACTGAAAAAGGTTGTGAACCACTGCTGTAGCCGGTCCCAAGTCTGGATAAATACAGAGGGTTGTGTCAGGAAGGGCATCCAACATAAAAACTTGCCAAATAAATATGTGAATCTGATTTGCTGTGGTGACCCCTGAAGGGAAAAGCCCAAAGAAAGTAGTAGTTTGTATGTATTTATGTTGTTCTTCTCATTAAGTTGATGTTTTCACCATCTTGGATTTACTGTATGTTTTAACATTCATCAAACCCCACTGTATGGTACAACAAGAAAACAGTTTTTAAGGCTTCTGTCTAGTAAAATTTATCACAATAAATCATGAACATTTATCTCCACATCAGCTGAGTCATTCGGGTGAAATAAACTGAAGATAGAGTCCAACAGTGAGCGGTTTTTGAGAGCCAGACTCTGCCTCTGTTCTCCTTTCTGTCCTTTGTCCATGTCACCCTTGGCTTTATCACTCATTTATTGATCACGCATTCACTCTCCCTTCGCTTGATTATGATAATCAGTCTAGGATTGTCTTGACCAAACATTTCAGGCTTTTCTCTATCTATCCTTTTAAAGCACTTCTGTTCATTATTTCTTTTTTCAGAGTCCGTGCTTTCATCTGCTGAGACCAAGTGAAGTTTGTTATGGCAACACTTCCTTTAATTGCTTGTGAAGGCTGTTTGATTTCAGCTTCATTTGATCCCTGCTCTTGTTTCCTTACTAAGGACCACAAGGCCTCATTTGTTTGACATCACAGCGTTGGTGGTAGTTGGACTGCTAAAGCGAGACATCAAGGAAAGTCAGTGTGTTAATGCGGCTTAAGTATGCCTGTCTTTTTCATTAGACATCATCAGCATTGTTGGAATTATACAGTTGAAGAACATATAAAAAAAACTTTAAGCATTATAAAATTAAAATATGTTCTATACTTGGTCAGTTAACTATGTTTTGAAATAAGAATGTGATGTGTTATAGTTATGATGTCTGTTTTTATTGCTTAGTTTGAGTTGTGTGGTGTATTAATAATAGGAGGAAACACGTTTAAAAGGGTAGAATAGAAAACACAGACAGAGGGACACACATGGGTTAGTTTGTTTTTTTAGGAGTGTGGAATATTTCCTGTTTTATGGTGTTATTATACACAAGGAGAAGAGTTTAAGAGGGTGACAGCTGTAAAGTGGGGGATGCACAGTGTTATTGGTTGAGGATAGAAGGAGACAACACCCCATGTATGATTAAAAAGGCTGAGGAAAAAAGGTTTTTCTGGGCTCTTGAGGACATGGAGCCAGACAGATGGGTTCTTATTTTGGAGACTTTATGTCTGTGGGCCCGGGGAATGGACCCTGTGTAACCTTGGAAGACCACAGATCTGTGTAAGTTTGGTTAATTTTCATTAAATGATCGATTCCTTGTTCTTCTTAAAGTCTGTTTCAGGTTTGTTTTATGGTCAAGTTAATGTAACAAACACAGGGGATGGAGAATCGGAGTCAGATTTGTAAGTAGAACTCCATCAACATTCAGAATATATACTTATGCAAACCTTCAACTTCACACCTGCACCATTTTTACCCTCGGCCACACTGCCTGCAGGGTATTGTCATTACTTGGTTGTCCGTGTGTCTGACCAAAAACTTCGCCATGCACTGATAAGTCAAACCACTAGGGACAGGCCCCCACAGAGGAGGTCGGGGTCAGCCGTATACACTCCATGAATATCTGCACGTACCTGCATAATCAGAGCATAATCAATGCGGATCCAAATCAGACGTGACAGTGCACACCATGGTTAAGAAGCTCTGAGACTCCAGTGTTCATTTTTCTAAAGTTTACAACTTCCTGTCGCACTTTACTGCAGCTTGCCAGTGGAGACATGACAGTGTGGAGGAACAGATGAGAGAAATGGAACTAAACAATTACTGTCACTAATATTTCAGCTCAAGCCTGTGAAAATGATCCTAATGTTAACATGAATGTTAATAATGCCCGGCTCTGGGTATAGGTGACACAGGCGGCTGCCTAAGGGACCATCCACTGGAGGAAATTACAGACAAAGAATACAATTGAATAAAATATATATAATTAAAATATCCATATAATAAACTTGAAACTCACCATTTACCCTTTCTTGACATTCATCTTATAGATAAATCATAATCAAGCCTCAATAATGACAAATCTTTATGACACTTACCCTAGTTTGTGGATTCTCATTCACATTTATTTCTTATTCACTATTAAAGGCATCACACCAAGTATCAAACACAAGGATCAAATACTTAAATAATTTCTCATTGTGTATTTATTTTTCTTAGACTTATTTCTTTGAGCTTTATTTACATTAATTCTTTACCACTGTATGTACTGTTTTACATAAATCTTGGATTCCTACATCTATTGCACAAACCAATCTTACTATTAATTCACAATCCCAAACATTTTACATATTACAAATCAACATATCAGTGTCACTATATACTTTTGAATATTTTCATTAGTCAGGCTGAGGGTTTTCAACTGCCAGCAATTTATGTTACAGAACTACATTAATTAAAGTACCTGGAGTCTGGTGCAAAAGCAGCAGATGTCGCAGTTACTTAGAGCAGCCAGCCATGACTTGTGACAGTGAGGTGATGCTGCCGTACGATGCTCTGCGGCTCCAGAATCATGTTAGTGAACATAGCGTTTGGATGGAGTTCACCGTCTGTTTTATAGAGATGTGAGAGACACCATTGATTTGCCATTTGTTTCACCAGCACACTGCTTCTTAAAGAGGCTATAACTCCTCCCATGGGAAACCACCTCTTTGTGGATGGTCTGCTGCGAGGGCAGATGACAGACCTAGACCGTGAACATCTACTAATGTACACCACATAATGAGGAAACTTTCATCTCATCATTGATGGGATGGTCACTGTTAATGTCCTGCAGGGTCTTTTACAGCTGTAGAGCTGCTAGCAAAATGCAGTCGACTATTGCTATAACCATTTTTATTAATATTTATTTATTTGCGAAAAGTCACTAAGAATTCATTTTAAGTACTTTATATAGGCAAGGAAAATGTTTTTGTATAGCACCATTCATACACAAGGCAATTCAAAGTGCTTTCTAAAGGCATAGAAACACAAAATTACTTTAAAATCATAAACTAGGACAATAGCAGAGTAAAACATGAACCAAAAGGAAAGTGCAAAAAAAGAGAGAAATATACTGTTGGGTGGTTTAAGCTGCATTGTAAAAGATCATATGTTTGTACCATTATTGTCCTATAAGAAACATATATCACTAAAACATCAGGTTTTCATGAAATCTACAAAATCTGAGCCATTTTTTCAGATGAAAAACAGTTTTAAAAGATTTTATGCAGCTCAAGAACTAGCAAAATTTTCTCATCCCATAAAAGAACATTTGATCCTTTGAATCATTAACAAAAATCAACATATTTGGAGATTTGGATCATATCGAAACACAGCAAAATTCGTAATCTACTGTTCAAACAGAAAAAGTTCACTTTTTAATATTGTTTGTATCCAATAGTCCCAGCGAAGTGATACGTGAGGAACCTGGGGATCAACTCAAGAGGAGGAGAATAAACCTAGCATACATGTTTTAATAGTGGTGGTGGTGGTGTGTGTGGGGGGGGGTGATGGACCCTATGTGTTCTTTAGGATAGTGGCATATTAGTGTGTCATGAGAAATTATCAGGTGTGGCGTGGAAAATGATCCAATTTCACCTGATTGGTTCTGTGAGCCCACAGTGTGATCCAGATCCATAAACTGTACAAACCCATGATCCAGTCTGTAACAACAGTCTGCTGCTTCTGTTTGATAATAAAAGTAAAAGTGAACTGGCTTCGATGTGGTGGTTCTGTTGATAAACCCCCCTCAGTACTGATGCATGGATTAGTGAGTTACGCAGAACCCCAGGTATTGGGTTGGGGCAGGAGGGATATACATCCCATAATATACACCAGACTTCAGTCCGGGGGCTCGGTCTGGGGGATCGCTGGTGCACCCCTCTGAGCTTTCTGGTTCCAATTCAATAAATATACTTTTTTTGACATTTTTATTTGGTGGTGTCCTTTGTGAAATAAGTGCTGTGGTGCAGAAGAAGGTTGGGAAACACTGCTTTAGGAAAACACATTAAAAGGCCCAAGTCTGATTAGGGACAAACATGGACTTTGTGGTAAATCAGATTAAAGTGGAAGTGTGATGTTTTTTTTTTCTCTCTGACAAACTCACTTTTTCTACTATATCGTCTGTTTTGATATAATAACCTTTGAAATTCACTTTGAGCTATTATGAACAGATCAATAAATTAAGTTTATTAAAATATCTGATAGCAGAACATAAAGAGCAGAGAATAATATTATGAATAATGAATCAATTAAGAAAGGTTTAATATAGATGACCACAAAAATAGATCCAGCTCATTAAGGGTTAAATCATTCCATGGTCCTTTCGCTAACCATATCCAAGCTGTGTTGGCACCTAAACTTAAGCCATGTTCAGTGTAAATGCACTGTCTAGAAATTTTGGCATAAACGTCCAGCAACATTTGTCATTTTAGCCCCTTCACACAGCCCACCCAGCTGTGCCTGCTATTGTTGGACAACATTCTATTGTGTAATTCAGATCATTTTATCCATGTGCCATCTATTCCTTTCTCATCCAGTGTTTGTCCTGTTGGTTAACACACAGGCTTTGGCCAACACTAATACTCCCTGTCAGTGAGCGTTCTTATTGAAGTTGGGGTCTAATTATCAGGAATGGAGGAGGCAGAAAAACAGCTCACAGTTCAGTGTCATAGGGGCTTCACAGAACAGTTAGATTCAATATAAAACTAACATTCAGGGTTATTTTTCCCTTCTGATATGAAGTCTGCCTTTCTGTCGAGGAGCCTCCCACCAAACAAATGATTCCTTTGCATAAAACGTAGCCTTCTGCAACTTTGTGTTACATTACAATCCAAGTATGCATGGCCAAATGCCAAGCACCGCATATATTAGCATTCAGTAAAATATGCCCCGGCCGCCGTATACATAGAACATTAGTCTATTCTTTATCCAACATCATCTTAAACACCATTTATCACAGCAGAAGAAATAATAGACTTTTGTGGGGTTCTGGAATGGCCTTCTGGGTCCAGACCTGTGCACCGAGCCCCGGAGAGAAGATGGAGGAAGTCTATTTGGTCTAATTAAACTGATTACAATGTGCTCGCTCTATGAGGGCTGAAAGAAATAAATAATTGCAGCCTCGTAGGCACAGGTCAGTAGATAATGGAGAGGTTTTGCTGATAATTAGCTCTAAATGGTTTAAGTACAGTACCGTTCACTGAGTCAAGCCAGGCATGATGCCTTGTTTTGCTGCAGGATTTTTCTCCTGGGGAATTCAAACTGTGTGATGTGGAAACACAAAAAGATCTAAATGGCAATGATTTGTATTTTTTAAAGATAATTAAACGGTCTGAATGCAGCTCACATCACTCAAATACTGTATGTTGCTAGTTGCATAACAACCATTTGAGGGCATTTTAGTCTTTGAAACATGGGTTAGGTTGAGACATATTAGTTTCATTATTATTATATATTATTTTAGATTGCTAATGTATGTTGTTTTTTAAAGAGTTACATAATCAGGATGTTTTATATATGGGTGTATTTCTCTAAGGAGATCAATAAAGTTAATCTATATCTGTAATCCAACTCCAACTTGCAGAAAAATATCCATGCTATCACAACTCGATGTACTAAAAATAATGTAATGTACGAAAAATGTATAAATTAATTATTTCAATCCCAACCGTTACTAAAACAAGATTTAATATATATATATATTTTATGCTAAAATGTATATGAGGCCTGGAACTACTAAGCCAGTCTATTTACAAATGTATATGAGACTTTTTCAGTATTAAACACCTGTTTACATATTACAATTAAAACAGCCAGACAGGACTTACAGGGGAACTGGTAACATATGGCTGCCAGAAAATAAATATTAGAAAAAAGAGTGTAGCTGCTGCTCCTTCCATCAACAGGATGTTGTAATTTATCATTAACGTCAACACAAAACATAATGAACAAATCCAGCTGTTTAACATCACTTCAACTTTAACCGTTCATGAAGCTGTCGGTCTGTTTGTCTATGTTAGAAACCGGCTTAAAAAGTTAATGGTAGTTAATGGCAAAATTTCCCACAATGTGAAAATAATCCAATTGTGAACCTATACTCATTTAAAGGCTCAGTCTCATTTCGTCCCTTGGCCCCTCCCCCTCTGTTTTCCATGTACAGGTGAAGGGGTAGTGTAGTTCCAATTCTCAATCTAGACCACAGGGGGCAAACATAAAATTTTCCTCTGTGTTTTATTGTTTAAACAATGTTTAATGTTTAACATCACTTCAACGTTAACTGATCACCAAGGAAAGTATATGATTTCCAGTGAAAAATGCAAAAATATAGAGCATACTGTTATAATATATGGTGATAAATAACTTATTTCTTGTTATTTATCACCACTTACTAGAACATTATGCTCGAGATTAAAATTAATGTGGGCGCTGACACAAAAGTGGCACTGGGTCTTTATGGGTTGTCATTATTATACATTTGTTTGTGATTTTCACCTTGAAAAGATAATAATTAAAGTACATGACTTCCACACAGTTTCTGAAGTTCCATCTTCTAAAGCCCCTGGCCTTCATTTCGTCTGGAATGTACTCCCTCCACATCTATTGAAGCCTTTTGCAGTTGGCAGTTGGAGTTCAACCACCACATATTCATTCAAGTAGTTTGGCACACGTGTTCACATCCACCGTGCTGTTCTCATCAGACAACTTCACCAAAAATAACCATGGTGCAACAGGGAATAGGTGGTGGTGGTTGTGGAGGAGGGGGGGTTATTGACAGAAACCAGGCAGAAAAACCATAGAATTGAGGCTTTGTTGAATCACTGAGAAACTAAAGCACAAATGGAGTTAAAGGTGTACCATAAATATAAAATATCAGATAAATGTAGCTGTACATTTCTCCAATGGGTGACTCGTGTAAATGGCTAAAATGATTCTGTTTAACATCCATAATCCTTTTTTGTTCCGTTTTCATTTTTGGGGGAGGTTGAGAGAAAGAAAGAAGAGGCAAGGGGTATATTGTTTTTGGTTCGGTTTGTTTGTTTTATTTGTTTAATATTCTAGGAGCAAAATTATTGGTTAAATTCATACCAAATTGAGTTTATAGATAACCAGTGATCCAAAAGATATGTCATTAGATTTTGGGAAAAGTAGGTCAAAGTTGTGTTTATTTATTTATTTATATACATTTAAAATATATATATGTATTTATTCTCCCATTTACTTATAATGGGCACAATTTCAAATATCCATAAAAACATCAATATGTGTAGCAATAACTACAGCGAGAATGGGAAAACTGTGGAATATAACACAAAATTAAGTACAATCACACTCCATATGGATCCACACAAGCTACCAAACAAGTGGTCTACAAACATTGGTATGTGGCTGAAAATGGATGGATGGATGTTAAAAGAATTTATACACTAAAATGTCATAAAAGTTATGTTTCTGATCGATATACATCCTTATTAATTGTAATCAAATTTTGTTCAGCAACCAAAGTGTTAACGTCCTTGGCGGTTGATTGACACATAGCTCTCGACCTATGGGATGTTGTAAACCGGCGCATTGTCCCGCCTCTTTTCTCCAGACTCTGCCATCATTGACAATTCCTCCGTATTTTTCACCCGAGACCTCTAAGAAGTTGTGGTACGGACTGTGACGAAGAAAAGACCAAGCAATAAAGTGAAAAAACCTGTAAGACCAGCATTGGCAGTGATAAAACTTCTTTTTGGAACTCCTCACGAGCGCTTCGCTGTATTTCCGAGGCCATTCTGAGGCCAGGACTTCACCTTGACCTGCGGGAAGGTACATTAAGATGTAGTTATAGTTAATTAGTATATATAGTTAATTCGAAGTTATTTAACCCTAAATATTATTTCATTCATTTATGGTCTGAAATGAGGTTAAAGGTTAAGAAATTAATATTTTCGGTCGACTTTTCTTAGTTGAAGAAACCCGAAGCCTTGAAGCGCCGCCATTTTGTGTCTCCGCTTTATCCCTCATGTGAAAGGGTGAGCAAATTGACACTTGTATTTAAAGGTTACACCTATTTTGCATGTAAAACACATTTTCTCCTACAAGTGATGAAATATGAATGTATTTTTTACTGCGTTTTCTAGCTTGTTGTTACTTCAGTCACAGCTAATTTGCATATAATTTGAGATATTTACTCTTTGAAACATATCTTTTCCTCTAAGTAATAAATATGTGACTTTATTTTATTGTTATACTGCATTTTCTAGCAGTGCAGTAAAGGAAAAAAAACTTACTTAACATGTAAATGTAATAGTACATTACTGTGTGTTTCATTGTTTTATTTTCATCTGTTGTCATGTCATATGTTACAACATGTAAAGTTACAGTCAAAATAGATTGTGTAAATTGAATATTAGATAACTAATGCTGTTTTATGACACTGTGTTTCGATAGGTCAGTTTTTTTAATATCCCTGAACTTCCATGGTTACTTCTTTGGATCATTGGACAGTTGATGGCGAGCCAAACCCTGGAGATGATCTCCCTCATTCTGCTACTGTTCGGTGCTGTATGGTAGGCCCACTGCAACCAAAACCCCTCCACATCATCATACAAACTGACCCTTCCTAACGCACGCACACACGCGCACACATTCCTCCCCGGGAACCTCCCAACATTCAACAGGATTTTTCTGACTTACTACACATACATGTTCAAATACACAGGAAGTGAAATTGGTGTGGGTTTTGTTTCTTTTTTGAGCCATTCCCTTAAAAATAAGGTGTTTTGTTAAAAGTGAATGATTTACTGTGGTCCATGAAATGTTTATTGAATTTCCATGTGAACTGTGATTTTAGTAATAAGTAGCCTTGGGTATATTTAGATTCAGATTGGGTGCACCCAGGTAAGAAAATTATAACCTCTGTGATTGTAAACAGTTGTTACTCGGAACTATTGGTATCAAAGAGAAAGAACTTTGATTAGAGAGGAACTTGTTTTATTTTTTTAATATTTTAAAATTTCAGCCTTTGTCTGAGTCTCTTTCAACTTATGTCTTCTGTGAATCAGCCGTTCCTTCTGGTGCAAAATTAATAAGATTGCATATCTCTTAAGTGTATGTTAGTCTAATTTGACATCCTCATAGTAGTGAGTGTGCTACACTGACATTTCTATGTACCTGATTTCAACACCGGGAAAATACACAATGAAAAGCCTGAAAGCATATAAAAGCCTCAACGCTTGGTCGTACTTCAAGGCCAGATTTGTTGGTGAAATTAAAGTGACGAGAACACTAATGGATATTCTGGTTGTCTGTTGACAGGTTTGTATGTACAATGCCTATATATAAATTGCGAGTTAGCTATTGTCAGACATGCTATGTTTATAGCTAACGCTGCCATTCACTAATTGTACAGGCGAAACATAGCCAGAGAATGATTGATCCTCCTTTGAAACTTTGGATTGCTACGGAGACAGTTTTGACTACTTATTGGACATATATGACAGGACTAGGACAGACGTGTTCATATGCAGCAGCGTTGATGTTTGCCGTTATGTCAGGGGTGAGGATGCGTGACGACATGCTGTGTACTTCACTACCATGTCAATGACTTAAAAAAAAAATCTAACATAAAAGCAAACAAAATGACAGATGCAAACATTAAGAGGTTCAGGGCCTGAATTTGGGTGCGCGATTGCGGGAATTGCGCATATTTTATTCTAATCCCGCACCTTAAGTGATCATAGAGCGGGAGATTCGCGCACATCTCTCTCTGTGTTTTTTTTTTTTCCATCTGTGCAGATCAACCTGGAACACACGTCTCCATTACACTTTCGATCTATCTATCTAT
>JAPSES010000030.1:17207683-17223656 GCA_029822895.1 Maxillicosta whitleyi | reverse complement strand
CGTAATGTTGTGGCATGATGTTGCATGGATAGTGGACCGATAGTGTATTGATAGCGTAGGACAGACTTTTTTTGTTTCTGGAACATTATCAAGGCGGTGGGGCGAGTTTGCTAAGGTGGCTGCCTTTTTAAAAAAATTTTTTACATCCCTACTTCTCAATGAATTTCATCCTAGGGGGCATAACCAACCAACTGAAATAACAGGCAGATTGCAACAGTTTTCTTACACCTATATCCTAACCCCCCCCAAACCACACACACACACACACACACACACACACACACTCACTCACAATACATTCCATCTGTTTTTCACCTTCACTGAAGTATTAAACCTCAACTGTACTAAACCCGTCTTTCAGGAAATGTCCTTTTATTCCATCCAAAATCTTACTGTTGGAGAAAACTATTTAAATATAGAGATCATTTATTTATTCATTCAATTTTTAGAAATTCCAAATAAGATTAACGACTACTGCAAATTTATACATAAATTAATTAAGACACAAAAGCACTTGATGGAAAAAGAATTGTTATTCATGATTTATTTTGATTCTATAAACATTTAGTCATTTCGATCGGAGGTATAGTGTGATGATTGACAGGTGGGGACCGTTGATTTGAGTATCGATTATATCTGATACACGAAGTCCCCACACTGGATGCTTGGAATGCAACGCACTGAGTGTGCACACGCTGTGGTGAAAGAGCAGAGGGAAAATGTGTCAACGGTAAACCTTCATAAAATTATGTATAAAACTGTATCTGCAGTTGGGCATGGGCATTAAATTTGTTAAAGTGTCATTAAAAAGGACATTAAAAAGCATTAAATTAGATTTGCTGATACCTGCAGAAACCCTGCAAGATGCATCCAGAGTATAAATTTGGTGCAGAGTAAATGCATTTTTCAGATAATGCGATTACGTTGTTGAATGAACAGACAGGCGACAAAACAATTACAATGCCCCTCCGGTCATTTTGGCTAAGGGGGTAAAAATGGATGTAAAGCCATCACAATGAGAAATGTCATGGCACCAGATTTTACATTTGACTGAATGTGACCATGTTTTGTCACAAGCCAGATGTCCGCTAAAATTTCTAGAAAAGAAATTACTCAGTTGAATTAAACTCATCACTAAATGTCCAGCCACGACAGAAGAATCTCCACCCTCTCTGGCTGTTCTGTCAACTCTGTATGATCGCCCTGAGGCTAAACTGAATGCACATGATTAAGAGCAATTATGCAGCCCTTCACTTATTTATTTTAAGAATGCAAATACATCATGTTGACTTATTTAAAAAGACAGTTCATTTTTTATACCTGTTGTTACACAAAACTGGCAGGGTCCAGGTATGTGACAATGAAAGTAGCATAGAAATGAGCAGATAAATTCAGTTGCTGTTTGCTGAAATATTAAAAAAAAAAAAAAAAAATCATATCCCATGTAAGATATGTTGAATTAAACGCCTCACTAAATTTCCAGTCACAACAGAAGAATATCCACCTGAATGAACTGACACAGCAGGTTACAGTCTGTTTTGAATCCTCTAGTATCAGAAAAATCTAATGATCTGTAATAAAAGCATAATCAATTTTCTTATCTTAATGGTTACGTTAGCTAACAGGATGCTAATAAACCTTGATTTAATTCCTGTTGTAGTATATTTATATGTGAAATTGCGGCAGTTGATTGGGGTATGTTTTAAAATTAGACAGAACACTTGGGAACACTATAAATTAAAGACATTGTTGTGCTCTTTTGTTTTCTTTTTGTAGGTCACGAAATGAGTGTATTGAGACTAATTTATTGCCGTAGTGACGATGAGCTAACCTAAAAATATCATCCTGCATCACACATTTGTCAATGTAATTTTCCACACTTTCTGTCTGTGTGAATCGACTATGGCCATACATTTGTGTACACACGATGCTAAAGTGCCCAGTGGAACGATGGAAAGCAGCCAACATAGCCTTGTACGCTAATGGTTCATAATGCATCGCAATTAGCAGAATACAAATGCTGTTGGATGTGATTTTGTAGGTTTGTACAGGCCAGAGCACACTGGACACTCCCCAACTCAAGTGCAAATACATAAATATAATATTTAAAAAAAAGATGAATGCAGCACTCATCTTCTCTATATTTTGTTTTTGGGAGAACGTAATTGCACATGGAGGCTAAACTACAGCGGCACAGGGCTGATGCCCGGTAATTTGCTTGTAGATGGAGTTGTCACAGCAGCAAGCTCATCACACTCTGAAAACAACAGTGTGCTTTCTTTCTCTGAGTGTGGTTAGTCTAATTGAGACCTCAGCGCAGCGTCTGTCCTGGGGCAGAGCGCCCACTGATGTCTGGCAGACCTCAAAGGGTTGACGGTTCAGCCATCGGGATGCTTTCTGGCTATGGCCCACTGAGTAGGACATGAAGCCAAATGTCTGCAGAAGACTGACTCGCATGGGCAGTGTCGAGGACCATGTGACATTATACATAAACACATCTTAACCAAACGAAGTGACAAATTAGCCTGATGGAGAAAAAAAATATCACACCAAAATAAACACTTTTTCTTATACTTGATTCTGAGTGAGGGACATTGCAAACATTTAGAGTGTTCGTATTTATCTAAACCCACTTTTATTAGACTTTGGTTCATTTATATGTGTAAAGTTTGAATTTGAACCCTCCAGGTGCTGCAAAGGTACCTTTTATATTAACTTTGGCAAAAATCGAGTGGATTTCCTACTTAATTTGTTACGTCTATAACTAGCTACGTCACAACATTTGCACATATAAGGTCTAGACTTATGGCAAACATTTGTCCCAAGTACGGCATAAATGTTTACCAACAGCAGCGGTTGTTAAGACTGAAAATATGTCCAAAATTCGACCGATTACCTAAAATGTTCAGATGTTGGTTGAACAGGACAGAGCTGCACAGTCAACAACCTGGAGGGGGCGGGGCCTGAAGTGGCTCATGTGCATTTAAACTGGCCAGCGCTCAAAATGACCTTTCTGGTGTCATTACTCAGAAATAGTGTTGAAAATGAACCAAGTAGAGCATTTACAGTTTATGTAGACATAATAAATAATACATAATTCCATTTAAAAAAACAAAAAGCTAAATATCATTCCTTTATCTGATTTCTTGATTAGATGTTTACTTTCCAAATATTTTCAGAATCCACAAAAACTCTGCATTTCATTGTAGATATGATGGGAAACCGTTACCGTATTGACAGCTGACATTAAGAAACTTTTAATATTATACTTTTTCTTTTTAGAAAGTTTTTTTTTTTTTTTTTTTAAATTAAAATCAACTGCAATGTGTTTGTGTTCCTTCATGTTTCCTAGTTCTTTATCAGGATTATGCAAAAACTACTGGATTAATTTCCAGTTATAACTTGGTGGAAAGGAAGGACATGAGTAAAGGATGAACCACTTTAATTATGGATGCTCATGAAAAGAGACTGAGCTGGGAACTTGATGTTTTTTTTTTAACATGTCAAGATTGGGAAAATGATTGAATTACAGGACTGTGTGACCTTAGTGGAGGTATGCGCTCTGGGTGCCCTTGTAAAAATAATACCCCAGTGCAGGATACTGAAACCACTTTTGCTTTCCATCAGCATTCTTTTTATCCAAAATGGTCGTAAACAGATCCTGTTTTGTTTGCAGTCTCAAAGGTATGCAATCAGTAACGCTACCGTGAGCAAAACTGGATCAAAATATACTTTTTTTTTTTTTTTTTTCTAGGTGATTTTAAGATTTTGTAGTACTTCAAGACGACCATTGAAGATGCAGCACTATTTTTGTGCCAATTTCCAAATCAATGTAATCTTTCCAAGGTGATTTATTATAATTTATTAGCATACAGGGTTCTCACACATCCTGGAAAACCTGGAAAATGACCAATTTTACAGTCATGGAAAATGAGAAAACAGTCCTGGAAACAGTTAAGTTGTCCTCCCCCTGCCTTGTGACTTTGTGCCAAAGGAAATTGTTTTTCAGTGATTTAGTGAAAACATCCAAATTTTTTTGGAGGAAGTGCAGGAGAGAAAGCAGGAACATTGTAACTTCAGTTTGTCAGGCTAATTGCTATGCTGTCAATTATTTTTCATAGATAAATTATAGCCATAGACTGCTCATCAAATTTATAAATATAGAAATGCACGGTTAAATACTGGAAAAAAAATTACAAACTATAAACTACAAAAAAAACAATAACTTTTAGGGCAATTTTCCTGTACACACATTTATTTATTTTTTATTTTTTCCTGTTTGGAGTGTACACTTTACTAATATTAATAACATTACATATTCATATCTTGTGTGTAGGGTGTAATTGGAATTAACAAATTTGTGTACTCTATACTCTATCTGCTTTTACTATTTTTTATTTTATTCTTTTTTTGTTGTATGAGTACTTTGTTATTTTTTTTATTACTATCATGAAGTATGTCATGTAGGACCAGCGGTGGGAGGGTGAGCGGGTGGGCAGAAGGGGGCATGCTTAATACATCTGCAGTTGAATATTCAAATGTTTAATGTAATGTAAATCTCTACCAAAAAAATTAAAAATATGTAAAAATAAAAAGTGATCTAGGTAAATGCAAGTGTAGAAAAGAACACTATCAAAGAATCAAGGGAAGGGGGTAATGGATTAGTGGATGATGTGATAACTTGTCTCTGTAATGGATGAAAAGAAAATATTTGAAGGAAACAGTGGGAAGTCTGTCATCTCTGTTATCTTCTTCATTTTTCATTCCTTCTGTGAAAATCACGTGTTTTCCAATATTTAATTCATTGATTGTGTAAGTGATCGTTCAATCTCAGTAAATTCCAAGGTTATTATATCAAAACAGAGAAAGCTGAAGAAAAAATGAGTATTTCATCAAAATATATAAATAACTAACATTAAAATAAGCATCTACTAACACTCATTTGTCAAATCCCCGTGGGTTTTACTGGTAAATCATTGTTGCATGTTGTGATAATGATGTTTACGTGTTGACTAGGAAACCTCTGAATATCCAAATAAGACACGTCTAATGCTGTTGAAAAGCTGAGAACATTCATTTTATATGAATTCTTTATATTAACTGATAAACTTAGTGGTTCAAAAGTCATTATACATTTTAGATCAGTAGGTGTTTTTTTAAGTCTCTGAGGCGTCAGTAATAATATGTAATGATGTAATCATTTATCACCTTATGTAATATTATAGCATGCTGCATTTTAGACTAAAATTCTTGAAGGGATTTTGTGATAAACTTTGCCACATTTTGTAATAACTTTTTACTTATTGCAAAAGTTACATTACATTTGGCATGTATAGCATAAAGGGTCTTGCCTTTGGGCCCACCTGGGACTCGAACCAGCAACCTTCTGCATCTAAGTCAGTGATGTAAACCACTAAAAGTTAAACAGTTTAAACAGTTAAAATGCAGGTGTACCACAAAGGAAATGTAATAATTTGTTGCATTTGTAATAAACCATCAAAATTGATGCCTTGATCAGAAAAACCATCACACCAGCAGAAAAATACTAACCCTTTCATGAGAACCGTAATCAAGGTTTTTATTCCTCTTTATGCATAAAAAAAGTGATTGAAAGTCTTTTATGAACCTATTTTCCATGGTTTTACTAAAATGTTCGCTAATCGCTAATTTTGTAAGCACAGACATGCTTTTACTCATACTTAATGAAAACTATGAAATAAAAACATTTTTGATGCTGCTAATCTGATGTGGTATCACATTTTAGCAGACTATAATACTAATTATTACTCACCCAGATAATATGAAACAAACAAAAACCTGTTAATTCCTAATAACAATTAGGAATTGATTTACACTCAAATATGTTACTGGTTCAGGTTGGATCAGGTTTACAGTCACAGTAATAGTATGAATTTCAGTGTATGGGATGATGCCCATGATCCACTGTGTTGGCTGATATGCAAATAAAACCAGAAAATCTATGAATATACAAGAGAACAGCTTTGAATAGGTGTCCACTGTAGTGACCAATATGCATGAAAGTCCAAAATGCTTTGAAGAATTCTATTACAAACTGTGGCGTTATTGCATAATGAGGTGAAAAAATCATTATGATTACATAATGCGGTGCTACAACCCTGTTTGTTACAACCCCAGTGTGTCTGCAATAACTTGTAAAATGTGAATTTACCCTTTAACCTCCCTTCGTTAATCATGGTTTTAGTTTAAACACAGGAAATGAAGGTGTCTTCTTCTTAAACAGTGCGTCTGTGTTGTGACTGTATCGAGCTGTTATGCATGTCCTTTGGTTGGGATGACTAACTCCTATTGATTTTCAACAGCGGGCCTGTGAAAGCACTTGCGTAAGTGATATTGAATCTGGAAAGAGGAAATTTGATAACAATTTCAGGCAAATTAAAATTTAGATTGCAGGAGTTCACTGCTGGCATTGTCTGTCGGTGTGTGTGTGTGTGTGTGTGTGTCCCTCCCCGTTTGATAAGACACAACACCCTTGATGCAAACAAGGTCACGTATTAGCAAGCTGTCCGTCCTGGAAATGAAATGGATACTTGTGATAATGGATCAATAGCCGCAAAATAGGAACGGAAGTGAAACAGGACGACCTCCAGGGGACTAAGAGATAAACCAGCATCCCTCAGATATATGGAGAGCCCTCTTAAGATCTTACGAGTAGGCTAAGAGTGAGGAAGAAAAAGCATGAGAGATATCCTTCATTTTCAAATTAACATCTGAGACGTGTCTGCTTTGTGATTCCAGCCTCTGAGATGAAGGCTCTGCTTTTTCCGCCTTGTATCTTTCCACAGAGACTCGCACGAGAATGGATGTACTGCAGACGCACACACACTCCCCAGCACTAACACTGCCATTCTTCCATCCCCGTGATAAGAACAGGGGTGTGTACTCCACTCCTTTACAGATTGTATGTCCAATTATGACAGGCAGATACAGGGTGGACATCATCTGCATATAAATGGATGGAAGAACCTGAAGGGAATGTGGCTTTATAGCTCATAATGGGGAGATCCCATCACACCTTTCTAACGGGGAGAAAGTTATTAAAGTACAATCACACCGACAACAGCTCAGCTCTCTGCGCAGCCTTCATATGCAAATTTAAATGGAATTAAACAATTATCACAGTGTTATTATTTCACACCACTACCCTTCTGTCATTCTGCCATAAGGATTAACCTGAAAGAGAAGATGACATTCACCTACTGTATGTGGAGCACATTATACAGTGATAGTTAATGTAGCTGTGGTGAACAGGCAAATGGAGATGGTGATGCATAAACATTATTAATAACAATAACAGTGTCTCTAAAGGAGAAGTTGGCTGGTAACAATGGTATTCTTTGTGATATTACTTCATGATCCACTTTATATAACAGTCACAGCCTTGGAATTCAGGGCATTGAGTCCAACTAGTTCTAATGATGTCAAGTCAAACATACAGACGACAACAAACAAGATTTATTTTTTGAGGGATGTGTGTACACTGAAGATATAGGATGAAAATATTACTTATATGACACAGATGGAGTCTGTTTTTACCATCTCTTCTAACGTGTACTAATGTGTAATACATAGACTTTTTGCCCCGTCCCCCCAAAGGGGAGGCAAGGAGTGTTGTTTTTGTGGTTTGGTTTGTTTGTTAACACTCTAGCAACAAAATTATTAGTTGAATTCATATCAAATTTGACCAGTATTTACTGTTGTCCACACCTTACATTTGAACTGAATTAATTTATTAAAAATAATAATAGTAAGACACATATTGCTTGTTCCAGTATATTTGAATAATTTGTTGCTAAAAGTGGTTTAACTGCAATGTTGGAAGAAACCAAGGAAACCTAGGAAGTGCCCAGACCATCACCAGGTTAATACTGTTGTTCATAAAAGGATCATTCAATAAAAATGTGAAATGAAACAACTTATTGAGTTATTACTTCCATGAGCCGAGCAGCTTTACACTCTTCAAATGTGCGGACCCTCGGACACTTAAAAGAGTGAAAAGATAAAAATTATAATTCTGAAATCTGAATGCCAGTATGAAGTGATCTTGACCTTGTCTGAGAAAAAAAAAAAACATGCTAGTCTCTTAATGGAAGGAAGACCTGGATCTTTGATTCACCCTGGAGTGGACAAACTTGGCAGTAGGGCTGGAAAAAAAACTGTCTCTCTACTTTGCATTTTTCATTTTGGTTCAATCTCTCCCCTCAGAGAAGGGTCTTTGTTTGATTGCCTCTTGATAATCCTTTGATAAAGTGTCTGCTGATCAAGAGATGTCCACTCTGCAATCTCCAAATCCACAGGTAATTATGGCACAATCTACAGATAATCTAATCTCTTATCTTCCCCAAAGGACACATCATCAGACACTGAGGGGAGAAAAGCTGAGCGTGACAAAGTCAGGAAGCGGAGGAAGCGGTTAGTTTTACACTTTGTTTTTTTTGTTTGTTTTTTTTTATGTTAAAAGATCAGATCAAAGCGCAAATTTTGACTTTATAGTTAACATTAAGAACAAGTGGTGCCAGCCACAACACCCCTCACACGTGTTGTTTGCTATTTTGACATTTTCACCCATTTTAAATAAAAGGAAAAGCGACTGGGTAGCTCAGTGGTTAATGCCACTGACTTTGGGGCGGAAGATGGCTGGTTCGAGACCCAGGTGATCCTTTACACTATACATCCCAATGTAACCACAAGGGGCCCCAAGCCTGGTTGTGTCAGGAAGGGCATCCGATGTAAATTTCTCATGTGCCAAATCAATTGATGATTCGCTGTGGTGACCCTGGAAGGGAAAAAGCTGAAAGAAATCATCATAAATAAAAGGAAAAACAAAAAGATTTTTAAAATTCATCAAATATATGAACCTACTTTTTCCAAAATGTAATCACATCTTTTCTGGGTCACTGGTGATCTATAAAATCAATTTGTTATAAATTCAACCAGTAGTTTTGCTGTAGAAATGTTAATACTCAAACAAACAAACCAAAACCAATGTTTCTTCCCATTTGTCGGTGGGGGGTTAATATGTCGTCATCAGCCTCATTGACAAACCTGTACCTGTTTCTGTTCAACTGCTGTCTGAGATTTATGTGTTAAAGAGTTTTGTTTAGTTTTAACACTTTTAAATGTTTTTCTTCTTATATAATGAGAGATTAATGTTGACTGATTATTGCCGACGTGATCACAAACCTTATACCAAATGAAAATAAGCATTAAATAAAACGGAACAAAATCTTTCAGGTAACACCAAAACCAAACCTTTTTGGGAAAAAGCAGACAAAGCTAAAATGACACACTCATAATGAAAAATAAAACAATAATAATAATAATAATAATAATAATAAAGACTTGTTTCTTTAACCTTTATGATGAGAACACAGCCATTTAATAAGTTTCTAGAAATTCAAAGGATTCATTGTCACTGTGAAGAAACATGTTTCCCTGTACAATGAAATTCTTGCTTAGCTTTCCACAGAATGCCAAACATAAAAACAAGTACATGTAAAAATAGTACAAAGATAAAGATACAATAGTGCAAAAAAATCTATTTGTAAGAAAAGGCCTCATGTGAAAAACTAGATGCAGTTCTGTCGTTGTAAAGCTAAGATGTAAACAACTACTGTGTGAACTAGTTTGGAAGTAAAATGAGTTTGACACCCTTTACTCTTAATCTTCAATGTAAGTTTTGCACTTTCCAAATTTCCACGGGCTGTATGTTTGACACCCTTGATCTACACCATGTGAGTTGGGGAGTACTGTGGTGCAGAGAATGTGCATTCAATGTAGATCATTCATTTAACAAACAGGAGCAGTTTTACCTGTTTGACTCATCCCTGTTCGTTTGTCCTTGATGCACGTTTCCATTTCTCGATTATCAGGACGATGGAGAAGGCATCAGTCAGCAGGGAGGACTAAGCGACACTTTCTTCCGGAATGCATCCGAGGTGTGTGATAAGATGTATGTGCCGTTGTCCCGGCCATAGAGATACAGGAACATTGGCAAATCCTCCTGAGCAGTCAATGAGACATGTCATGGCAACATCATGTGACGCTTCTGATGAAGGGAAGTAACTACTGAAACTAGTCAAACAGGTAAGAACTGCTCCCGTCTGCTAAATGAATTATCTACATAGTTGTCTTTAGTTGTGTTTCGAGATCGTCACGACTGACAAAACCCTTAAAATTGCTGAATGAAACAATATAGCTCAACATAGTATCAGTTAACAACCAATGTGGAGACATGAGTACTGATGTGCACAAACACGGGCGCTGGATCCCCTGAAAGCATAATCGTTGTGAACCCTACATAAATTCACTAGCTTGTCGATCTTTCTCAGCGAGGTAGTGTGGTGGTGGGGGGTTGTATACAGGTGGGGGGTAAGACATATAAACACCTTCACACTTGTGTAAAAACGAAAGCGAAACCTAACATTGTTTTGACGTTGGCCTCCCAATGTTTATATCCTCTGTGCAACGGATCTTACATGACATTTTCAGAACTTCAACCTGTATCCACTGGGCCCCCTCCACTGCTCTATGGCCCCCCCACAAACACTGGGCACCATAAATTTATCATGTCCCCCCTCCCATTGGTGCCCTTGTGTACAAATAAGGAAATAAGAAAGTGTGACATTAGTTGATCCAAAGTTGCCCCTGTCCAATCAAGCCTTCCAACTACAGAATCAGAAGTTTATCATTACAATCTAAGAGAAGCATTGTTGAACCACCCACAATATTTTCTGCCTATGTGACCCTCCCCACCACCTATTAATTTAGTTCAACTCTAATATGTGACTGCACTTTGCAACAATGGAGCTGTTGATTGAGGGTATTGACGTTTTCTCTTTCATTTGCTGCAATGCATCAGGTTTTATTTTCTTCAGACTTTAAGAGTGCTGGAGTATGCCATTCAATCCCAGCTATAAGCTGATCTGAGTGCACTTAACCAATGACTCACCAATGACCAACAGCAGCTGTCGTCACAATATATAAAATGGAACCATGTGCTTTCACACCTGACTTATGTGTGTTCTGGACAAAAACCAACGCCTTACACCAGCCCAGTCAGGTTGGACTGATGTTATGTCTGGTTTCACTGTTATTATATGTGGTGTGTACTTCCTTGATATTTACCAGTAAATTCAGCATTAGTGGTTGTATTTCTGCTGTTCGGATACTTCTGGTTTGGTCAAAAGGAACCCTGACTCGACAGATGGAGCAAAATTTCACTTTAATTCATAGTAACACAGTCATACACTTTAAAAAAAAAGGAATGTGTTTGTATCCATATCCATATCAAGGATGCTTTTGGTTTACTACATAATCACAACATTATCCTGTTTTCAAGAAACATGGTTCCTCCATCTGGAATCCTACAGAAGTGCAGATATGGTCTATTCATACACCTTAATCTAGAAATGTATAGGTGTGAATTACTGAACAAGCTCAAAATGACACAACAGGAATATCAACGTGGCAGAAGCACAGACAGCATCCAAATAAAAATTTCACAATTTTTCAAAACTGATATTTTTTTCCCTAAGACTTTGACTTTATGTGCTTTTTAGGGTGTATTCACACCTGCCTTGTTTAATTTGATTAAAACAAACTCAAGT
Organism: Maxillicosta whitleyi; assembly: GCA_029822895.1. NCBI lineage: Eukaryota > Metazoa > Chordata > Actinopteri > Perciformes > Neosebastidae > Maxillicosta > Maxillicosta whitleyi. The sequence continues at coordinate 17,212,008 of JAPSES010000030.1, read as the reverse complement.
TCATTTCCTCACGAAATCGTGGCCTACGTCACTGCAGTTGTGTATGCAATCTGGTGGCAGAAAAACACTGTATATCAACAAAAGTAAATTGAGAGATTGGAGAGAATACAGAGAAAAGAGGAGGAAAAATGTCGATATAATCAAAAACAACCCTTTAACATCACTTTTAACCAATATTGAAATGGTATTTACATTTTCCCCATTGCATTATCAGCCTGCAGAACATGATGAAAGGCTTATCATTTCAATCAGGTGTGTTGGAAAAGGGATCCATCTAAAACGTGCAGGACTGTGGCTCTTGTGTTCCAGGGTTGGCCACCCTTGCTCTAAACAGTCCAGTGGTAACTGTTATGCCTGCCAACCTTTTTAGATGCCTTCACTGCCCAGGAAAGCTGCACTGTCTCATTTAATGAGTGACAAGAACTGGCCAGGTTGTTCAAGCAACACATTGGATGGCGAGCTAAGTAGGCCACGACCCTGAAGAAACCAGCCCTAACTGAAAACAACCTTCTGTCAGTGCGGTAGGAGGCGCTGATTGGCCAGACAGTTTTCTCTGTGACCCATCGTTTAACAAAAGTCAGATGCAGAAGTAGACAGTAAATAGTGATACATGAATCCACATGATAACAGAACAAAACTACACCATAGACGGTCACGTAGATGCAGTCTTTGGTGTAAAAATTCAGATGAGAAAACATGCAACGAGCGAGTTTTCAGCAACTCTGAGCAGACGACGCGCCGCATCGGAGTAACGACTCAAGCTGGTTCCACTATTGTTTAAATCGCCTTGTTATCCTGCAAATCGCCTACCAACCCTTCAATTGCCAATACACAATTTAATCGTACGTTGTCCCAGGCCTAGTGTGCATGTGCAGTCAATATAAAGTCTATGATTATATATATATATATATATGTATATATATATTAACAGATTTTTAGTACCTATAATTACAAATTATTTTTATATTTTTCATTTTTATTTACTTTGTCATATTGTTGTTCTTTTAGCAGTAGAACCAAGTCATCCAAGTTTAATTCTTTTCTTTCTTTCTTTTTTTTTTAATACTGTGGTCGAGTTCATTTTAGGATGGTACTAACTATTTTACTCCATTCTGTCTATCTAAACACTAAGATACATGGAATAGTTTTTTTCTCTTCTTACTGTTAAATGTGTTTCCCTTTCTTTTGTAATTTTCACGCTCCGTTAGCAAAATGTGTAAAAAGGAGCTTGATGACTCAGTAATGATGTGAGGATGCACTTACAGGCTTAAATTTCCATATTAATGAGGGTATCAGGAAGAGCTTTTTACCTCGGCTGCAAACACGAACGCTGAGTTTCCCTCAGTGACTGTGACTAACTTACAACCTGCACCTTTAAAAGCTGCCTCTCATCCGAAGTCATTTGCAACTAGTGTAGCTCCTCGCTTGTTAAAATGAGCACCCTGATGATTGCCATCAGTGGAGAAGTGATTGAGCTGAGTGAGTCTAACACAGAGAAACTATGCAGCCGATGTGGAGGGAATGAGCCGAACAGATTGAATTGAAAAGGGCACATATAAAAACAGCAATAAAATGGTGGAAAAAAGGAAAAAGTACAAGTAAAGTGCTGCACTTACCAGTAACATGAGTCGATTGGGAGCTTTCAGAGGTGCATGATAAAAACAATAAAGAAAGATATAGACCATGTAAACACTAATTTTATTGTTCTGGGAGACAAATCAGTCTTTTGAGAGACAAATGGTGTCAAAGGTCATTTAGTGATGTTCCCTGGAGAAAAGAAGCAAAAGGGTATGAAACTTAGCTTCAGAGTGGACAAACAGGACATTCAACTGGTAGCTGTCTTTATATAAACAGACAAACGCAACTGGGTTTATTTCGGTACCTTCACTTTGACAGCTTTATAGACCCAATAATAAAGAAAAATTTTAGACATATTTCCCCAAGCATGTACCTAATGATGACCTCAGATGAATGCAAAAAAAATTATACCCTTGTTCTGATCCATCCCAAAATTAATGATTTTTAATAAAATATTAGGGCCAAAAATAGGACCACAATTGGGACATGAAAAGCTACCTAGGTGTCAGTGCATTTGATTTGGAAAGCACTTTGAAACGGTTGTATATTCAGCTATAAATAAATACACTGTACTGATCCATGAAAAACACACGTCAGGAAAAACCACTAGGATCAACAAATTTAACAATGTCATTCCAGGTTTTGTGTATCCTGCCCATTTAAACATATAGAAATTTGAATGATTTTGTAATTAGTTCAAAAGTCCCAAAATGTACCTGAGAGACTAAAAAGATATTCCAAAAAGTAGTAGTGCATAGTTTTCGTGTCCTTTTGACTGTGTTACATGCAGATTTTTGTATTAAATATAATGTAAAACGATATAAAAATAAGTTGATGTTTATGTGATCAAAACATGCTAGTCTACATCTGGTTTGAGTTTTTAGCCCCTCTGTCCTGTTTTTAGGGACCAGTTACGTAGACTTAACTTAATTTGCATCTTGACGGATTTGAGTGGATCATGTGACACGTGATGTCATTGTGATGAGAGTTGAGCTTTAGCCAATAACAGTTTCTCAATGCGCGTTCTTGTCTGTTGTACCGTTCTCGTGAAACGTCATCAGTCGTGGCCCAAGTCCTGTTCCATCTGAAAGTTCGCATAAACCAAGAACGCATGGAATACTCTGATGTTTTTTGTGTGCTAGCTTAAACAAACAGTGCAATAGTTGGTTATTCTTGTAGATTTGGTTGAAAAATATCCCAAGATGCACTTTGTGCTACTCTCGAATGGTACGACGGCTTCTGCGATAACTTACCTCGGGAAAAGTTTTTTGACTAGATGACCGTAACAAGATGATGCGATATTATATAAGAACACAAGCAAGAGGTAATAGTAACAAAGAATAGTAACAAATATGTCGTTATTATCATGAAATGGGATTCAGTGAAATGTATTACAGTTTTGAAAAATATACAAAATGTTGAAATGACATGTAAATACTAGTACAAATGTACTGAAATAAAATCCAGTGATATTTGAGTGAAATATGTCATGGAGCAGATGGAGTAAATCCAGCACAGACAGGAGGACAGTTCACGAGTACCAGCTGTTCAATTTACACGGAGACTTATGTTCTTCGAAAGTCAGTTCTCTGGGACCGTTCTTACCAAAACTGTACTTGCCGAGTTAGCAAGAGCGTACGCTGTGTTCTCGATACTGAGAAACAGCCAGTGTTTAAATTATTCCGTTCCATCTGCTATTACTCCAAATTCAACAAGATTTGCGCCAAAATCTAAAGGTCAAATCCGACACATGGGAAGAATTTGTAGATACTGAAAATGAATGGAGTCAAAATAGTTTTAATTCAGGTTCCACATACAGACAATCCAATCTAAGAACTTACATTTGAGTACTGAGTACCCATATAAGTACTCAGTAATTCCATTACAGTTCTTAGTTACTTTTAAAAATGCTTTATTGTCATTGTCATTAGTCTGACTGGAACAAAGAGCTGCTACTGACATTTATTATGTTGGAATGAGCGTTTCTCACTTAATCCACCTGATGGTGCCACTTTTAATTGACGACACCAGACAAATATGAAAAAGAGTAACGTTTTTGAGACGAAGAAGTTGAAAATAAATAATAACAAATAGTTATTGCCAATGTAGCGGCAGTGCAGCGAGCCCCCACGTCGTTTTTTTTTTTAACCCCCACGCTATGAAAAATTCCTGGTGAGAACCCTGACTACACTCTGTTTTGTGTATTTGTACTTGTGTGTAAATGGTAAATTGAGGTCATATGAGGACGTTTCAGGTTCATGTTATTCCGATTTTTAAGCAAACTTTGTAGATATAAACATTTTCATAATATAATTTGACTTCTTTCACTTTTATTATTTTACTGGTCTGGGTTGAATGTGGGCCTTGAACTAAAATGAGTTTGACACCCCCACTTGAGGAAGTTGATATGGATAAAAACAATTCAACAAGGTAACAATGGGGAAAAAACTAATTATTTTACAGGAAAAACCTTCAACGGAATGGGCTTCCAGGTAGGCGGCCATCTGTCTCGAATGGAACAGACAGTACAGATACTGAACCTCTGAGCGAAAACAAGAATTCTGTTCACGTGTCCTTCACTGTGTCTAATGAAAGGAAAATGTCCAAAAAGTATAAGGATGGTCGGTGAGGCTGTAATAGTCCATTGTTGTCTCATTTACTGTGCGTTTCATTTCATGTCCAGTTCAGGGTCTGTGTGGTTTTATAGTACCTATACCTGTATAGCTGCTTCATTTACCTTTTAATCT
>JAPSES010000030.1:17183214-17193217 GCA_029822895.1 Maxillicosta whitleyi | reverse complement strand
TATTAAGGACAATGAAGGTCGTTCTTCTGCTTGCCTCAAACAGGCTAAGAGACAAGTATTGCCTCTTAGCCTAGTACTAGTATTGCCTCTAGAATTCCTTCCACACCGTTGCGTACTGTTTCGGCTCTTAAACACCAACTCATACTTCGGCACAGACCACAGTACATGCTTGTAAACGCAACATCTGTGGGAAAGGTGTGATCATATACAGGTGCAGCACAGATCTGGATACCCAATCTGATTGCAGGTGTAATCCACCAATGACACCTATACGATTTTGCCCCAATTGCAAAAAAAAAAAAAAAAAAGATGCTAAATCCCTTTTTCTTTGTGCATTTATCAATATTTGTAGACGCTATACATTCACATCAGTGTTTAATTAGTCATTAATTTAATTAGTGTTTTTTTTTTTTTTATCCCTATTATGTTTCTCCTCCTGGAACATTCATGTGTATCTTAATCAACTTTATTGTTCATTTCCACAACCCACAGACATGATATAGACCATTTTCATGTCCTTAAAGCTATGTTTTCTCCAGTACCTCCACAGAAACCACCATTATCTCACCAACTGCTAACATTTAGCAGCTTTTTATGCTGTTTGGTGGTCTTCTAAAAGCTAAAGATATTTTTCAAAGCACCTGCTGCTAGATATTTATTGGAATGCGGCTGAAGTTCTATGATGACTGAAACCAAACAAGTGAACCTGACATTTAGAAATCCAAAATAATCTGCTGAGGAAAGAGAGGAGGGTAAAAAAAAAAGTACCTCAGTGCTGAGGGGAAGTACAGAGTTGCTGATAATGCACCTGCGACTTCCCACATTATGTATTTATTTCACTGGTGACATAAAAAGTAATGACTTCAGCAAAGTGTAGTCTTAAACTTCCAGACTCAGTGTATCAATCTTTTTTTGATATTAAATGTCTCAGTTGAAAACATTGGTGTCATATGGATTGCCAGCTCTGAGTGTTCAGTTCTGGACATATTTAATGACAGGTCAATTCTGATGTGTCGACAGGTCAGGCACGTTTGGGGAAAGTCAGCGCCACCCGGGATCAAACTTGCAGTAGTTGACAAAATAATGTGTGTAAACATCCTAAATGTGACAAAAATCCTCGGTTCAGACCAAAAATGGATATCAAATATGGTGCAATTGCATTGAAACTCAATAAGGTTGGGTAAGGTTTCAGCCTGGAAGTGTTCCAACGTAGTGAACCTAACACGACATGGTAGCACAGTGGTTAGCAGTTCCACCTCACATCCAGAAGGTTCCAGGTTTGATTCTCAGTCCAACCAGAGTGTTCCTCCATCCATCTTCCTCCCTTATCTGAGGCCAGGTTGTGGAGGCAACAGTCTACGCAGGGATGCCCAGACTTCCCTCTTGTATCCAGGCTTTAGGTGAGAGTAGGAACGTAGATTGATCGGTAAATTGAGAGCTCCTCCTTCAACATGACGGACCGATATGATCAGTGCAGAACCACCTGTCAATGCTACATTTCTGTCCTTCTCTCACAGCAAGACTCTCAGATGCTTGAACTCCTACACTTGGGGAAAGGTCTCTCCATTGGCCCAGAGAGGGCAGGCCACCTTCTTTTCTGATCAAGAACTAAAACCTTCTTGTGTGGAGTTGAGTTGACCTGTTCCCTGTGGGTTCTCTGGCTTGCCCCAACAATAACAACAGGTTGATACAGGTTAATGCTCATGTTGGTGACCTTGACCACGGTACTGGAGCAGATCTGGAGTTGGTCCCTGAGACACATTAGGGTTCTCACCAGGATTTTTTCACAGCATGGGGGTAGACTGTGCAGTGATAGTTGAGGATTAAACGGACCTCTGTATCCAGGATCTTCCTTAATCTCTCCACTATTTCCTCGGTTTTACTGTTTGCTTTGGGTACAAACCTTTTGACAGCTGACTGTTTGTCAGTTATTGTAAAATCTGCATCAGACTGCACATTCATTAGTGACCAGTGGTTAGATTTGTTGTGTAGCGGACTGACTCGGTGGTTAAGGTTTATGCTTCTCTCCAGAATCTGCTACAGTCGGTGGAAACAGTCTGTGTGTGTTTTGTTCCATCTTAAAGGCCTTCAGCCAGTATTTCGGTGTGTACCCAGCTTTACATCCCTTTTTCCTCTTGACTTTCCTTGTGTATACAAACAGGCCCGGGTTGGCAAACACATGCTGTTCACAGTTTGCAGATGTCATCGCATAGGATTTCTGGGTATTCAAGTTCTCCAATTACAAACATTTTCTTGCCGCTAACATTTTGAACTACTACCATGCAGAGTTGCCCAGAGCAGGTTTGAAGCTCTGATGAAATCTCTTTGTAAACTAAAAGTCAATACCCAGGAACTTTCCATTCCCATCAGTATGTGCGATATATCCTTAGTGAATTCTCCCGGAGTTGGAGAACTGATAGCGCGGCTCTTGGTGTTGTTAATTGGTTCGCTAATTGGACCAATTCATTAGTTCACAATGCATGGGGAGAAACCAGATCCAGGCCTGGAAACACTCACTCACTGATGGCTGCACACTAAATATATTCTCCCCTGTCTCCAGTCTACCATATTTAATGTGACAGTAGCACTTTATTGCAGATATAAACAAATTGGCCCTGGGGAATTATGCTGCAGCTTCTATGCATAGTAGTCTGTTACTGCAGATATGATATGAGGAAGACCCAGCCAAAGAGAGCTGGCACTTTTTTTTTTTTAAGTAGTGCATAAAGTAGGTCATGAATTTCAAAAGTGCAGATTACCATTTCCACTCTCAATCCCATTAATCAACGCTTCCGCCTTTGAGTCCCACCAGAGAAAACAATGAATAAGAGCATGTTACTTTGGAATTAATCTATTAATCAAATGGCGCATGAAGAAGTACCTGCGACACAGCATCGGCGGTGGGACAGCATCCAGGGGGTTTTGGTAATGAGCAGAATGCATCCCCCCATCCTGCCTTATCTGGGAAACACTGGCAGGTTGTTCTGCACTTTAAGGTTTTAGTAAAGCATTTTAAAACATACTACCCAAGAATAGAGACTTAACACCGAAAAAATAACATGAAGAAGGTGATGGAGGGGCGTGGAACTCATTTTAAGCTATGGTTTAGGGAACAATTTCACCATGTTGAGTTCAAATTAAAACATGATATACCTCATCACTATGGTTCAGTTTCTTTCACAGTAAATGCAAGCCATATGTTTTGTTGTCTAGATACAAACAAAAAGAGCAGATTCTATATTTTGTCAGTAGTGGTTTGTTACACAGGAAAACAGGCACCACACACTGAAATTTATCCTCTGCCTTTAACCTTTTAACCTGGATCACCATGCATCACACACAAGCGCCTTGCTGAAAGATGTTAAAATGACTAGTTTAAGAACCTTTGAATATATGATATTGAGGAAAAGGCATCATTTTGGTTGAGATGAAAAAACAGAATTCATGATAAACAGTTCAGTACAATAATAGAACTGTTGTTATAGATGTTTTGTACATTTGTAATCCATGTTCCATACAATTTTACATCATTTTTGCTGATAATTTAAACAACAAAAACTGAGGAGCCTGTTTTTTTTTTCAGCTCCAGAGCCATGAGAACCAGCTTTCAAAAGAGACAGGATTGAGTAATTTACAAGTTTTCCACAAATAATATGTTTGTGTATTGATTTTACGACAACGGATAAATACTTCATTACAATTTTTTGTGTTCATCGGTTCAATGGACACATTAAACACATCACTGAAACAGGAATGGCTTCTGCCTTGGAAGATTTTACTTAATTCTTACAGAGTGAGGTGGAAAAAATACCAATAGAGGTTAAAATTTAATATAACTATGAATAAAAATAACTATAAATATAAAATAAGTACAAGTTCAGTGGCTTTGAACAGTTCATTAAGCATAACGTGTGACACTATCACCTCCTTAATATTTGGGTGTTAAGTCTTAACCAGTTTTACAACACACTGACTATTTTGACTTGTAAAATCATATTTTAATTTGACAAACATAACCCATGGTATAATTCTAATGGGATCATGGTCCCATGGGTCACAAATGGAACGGGTGGGAATTCAGCTCTATTGTTAGATTAAATTTAAAAATGATGTGTTACGGCAGTTTTTCGACCCATGTGTAAAACGGTGGAGAGACCTTAGTAGTTAAAGGCCAAAAACCAACCAACCAAAATGTTCTAACAGGGTAAAAAAAAAAAATATATATATATATATAAAAGATGCAACAGCCAACGATAGTCTAAAGAATGTAAGAAGGAAAACATGTAAAGAATGTAAAATGTGCAGGGGAATGCAGACTGATATGGCATGGTTTTTCAGCTTTAACCCTTTATCAGACAAGTGACTATTTTTGGTCATTTCTGCACACATTACTAGACAGTGATAGCAACAGTTATAAGTCAACACTCAGGTCCAATGAGGTCTGCAGGGTCTGTAAGGTCCACCTCTGCATGAACAGTGAGTGTTACTGAACATCATTAATAACATTAGTACCATTACATCATGGTACCAAACAAAGCAAAGGTGTTTTTATCAGCACTTCTTTAGTTATAATGTGCAAGGAACATGTATTTTACAACTTTACTTTTGTTTTTCTTGTAATTTATATATATTGTATATATGCACCCACTTCTTGGATTAATTTTTTTAATTTTAATTTATTGTTTTTGCCACATATGGGCAAATAATCAAATATGGAAACTTCATTTTTTGGAGGAATTAATAAAAGTAATAAAGTCTTGTTAGGACCTCCAATAACACAATAAAGTGGACATTTAAATTTCATAGTATTTCTAGGGTTAAAAAACCCCAAAACCTTTTAAACCAACATCACTTTATCAGAACAATACACCAAGATGTGTGTTTACAGAACAGAAAATGCTGTAAAAAATGTCATCCTAAAAGTTACCAGTGTCTGACAAAAGTTATGTAATTACATAATGCAGTATTTAGCTCTGACATGGAGTATAGTAGAAATATAAAGTAGAACAAAATGCAAATATACACACAAAATCTAATTGTGTGGACAATTATGTGGACTTTCACCTCTACTCAGAGGAAATGGGACTTAATGAAGGACTTGCCCATTATCGCCTTTGAGTTTCACTTTGTCGTTTGATGCAGAGTTTTGAAGCTAATTGCCAAGTGTTTAAACTCAGGATGACTTTGTCCAACCGAGCTTCTCTCCAGAGTCTGAGGCGACAGCGACGGAGCGTTTTTAAAAGTGGAGGGACACGGCCACATCAGAGGGAGAGTAAATGATGGCCATGTTTAAACTTCTAATTACAGGCTTCTGTATCTGTAGCGCTGCCTGCTGTAGGAAGAATATGCTCCTCTACTCGTGCTAAACCCTCATTAAACCCCCAGAAAAGACAATCTGATTCTATCACATAGACAGTGAGAGTGAGGAAGCAGGGATGTTATTTCCAAAAGGTCAGTAGGTTCATCTAGGATCCGTGATTCCTAGTTTTTCAATAAGATAGCTTCTATAAGATTCTTAATTTAGACCAAGCCTGGAGACTGCTTCAGATATGAGCACTATTTTTATGGCCATTACAGATAACAAAGACGTTTTCTAATAACTACCTTAAATCTCTGTCGTGCTACATAAAAAAAGGTCCCTTGTTCTGGAAGGCATGTCCATTGTATTACAAAAACACATACCATTCGAATGCTGTATTGTATTGATCCTTACACATTTGAATATGAAGTAAATAACTTAGATTTCCCACAAAAATGTACACTAAAAGGAAATAAAACACCGTAAGAAAATTTAAAATAATAATTTGTTCTTAATTTGCTCAAAGTGAAAGTTCTTTTCAAAAGAAGGTAGATTATTACGTTAGCTGATTTTACTTTTATATTAGTTTTGAGACCAAGGCCCAATCCCAGTTCTCATTTTTACCCCTCCCCCTTGACACATCCACTTGGCACTACTCCTTGAAATAGACTTTCAAAGGGGTAGGGGTTGAAACATTCCCTTATAAAATGGGACAACCCTTCATGACTGGTTACGTCATCGGCAGTCATTGATGCCTCTATAAACAGATTTGACAACCTTCTGAAAGAATTCACCACAGTGTCAACTGCTGTAATAGTCTTGGTTGCAGGGGCTTTTAGCATGTTTTGGGGGCTTTCAACCACAAACCACAGAAAAGTGGTGCGGTGTCGTTGGCAATGACATAAAACAGATCAAATGATTAAGTTATTTATGAAGAAAACATTTGTGTTTGTTTTGTCACACTGCTGCACTTTTGCTGTGTTTACCTCCATCTTGCCGATGATTTGAACAGAATTATAGGAGATTTCTCATAAACCCTCAGTTTGTAGTGTGGTCCAAACAGCCCTCCACCTTAACCCTTCCCCTCCAACTCATCAAGAATTGGGACACGCCTACCCCTTCATGTGAACATACAAAATTAAGGGGGGGGGGGCAAGAGATGAAATGGGATTCGGCCCATGTCTAAAATATCGGATCATTCTGTGGAAAGATGTCAAAAGGTCACGTTATCTGAAACTAATTCATCGTAGTGATTGAAACTCTATATGTAAGGAGTAATTAGATGTGGCTGCACAACTGATTTCTACTCACTAATGGGTCAAATCCACTGAAGCCCCCACCTAAGCAGAAAGACACATAAACGTCTTCAACTTTTAACCTTCTCCCAAGACTCTAATACACAGACACAGTGGAAGTCAATCTTTGTTTTTTTTTAAAAATTTTTTTAGAGTCAATAAAAAGTAAACAACAACAATAACCACAGAGCCAGTTTGGCTACTTTTGAGAAACATCATTAAAATAACACGTCATACTAAGCCTTGACTTGGAGCGCTGTTTTTCGTGTGCTCACTGTAGAACGTCAACAGCACCCACAGCAGTGTCACAAAGCAATGACAACTCATGTCAAGACATACGCTCCAGTTGCAGACGTTGTGCACACAGCTGCAAACTCCTAATTAGTGTTGGGGAAGTTATTTTGAAAGCATAGCATTGCAACATACCGATGAGTTTATACTGGAAGAAGTTGAACTACAGCAAAACTACCCTTGGGAGAACTCAAGTTCAGTTAAAGCTGCAGGAACTCTGGGAGAACATGCACACGTTCCTTATGTTCTCCTTTCAGGTGACCAGTGCCCACAACTACTAAAAACCTCAGTGTGGAACAACATAGTCGAGCATCAATCCATGTTTCCACTACATGGTACTGACTCAATTCAACCTTTTTTTGTGTTTCCATTATGTAAAAGAACCTGGAAGCTGTTACCGGTACTTTTGTTTTTTTTTTTTAGTTTTTTTTTTAGTATCCGCTCGGCTGAGGTTCCAAAACGGGTCGAGAGATACTAAAATGTGACATGTAAGCACAGCAGATCACTGATTGGTTAGAGAGTTGTTGCTGCGTCATCAATGTGTTTAGAAAAGAACAGATTCTGAAGTTGGCGGTTAATATACTGGTAGGGTAAAAACATACACGACAGCCTGCAAAACAACACAGTCGGTCAAGGAGGTTCAGACATTTGTACTTGGTGGCTGATAAAAAGATTCAGCATGAACTTGACGGGGCAACAAGAACGTTTATTAGCAACTTTAAGAGCAGATGATGCCACACGGTTACCAGAGAACCTTCATACAATGCTAGGAGAAGCTGAATAAAGCGATCATCATTCCAGCGTAACTATGGCGATCAGGTACTCTAAAGTCAGTACTATTCTGTTATGGAAAGTCCCTCCAAGAATAGTACCTGATACCCGCGTTGAGTCGGTATAACAGTGGAAATACAGCTTTACGTTTGCCCAACTGACTCTGAATCACAACTGACAACTGTTTCTGTAAACACCAGTATTGGGAGTAATGTGTTTGTGTAATGCATTACAGTAACAGATTAAGGTATTATTTATCAACTTTCAGTAATATTTTACTCGGTACAGGTTCAATAGTGCTTGCATTACAACACACTTCAGTGTTTCCCACAGCAATTTCTAGCCAAGGCGGCTGCCTTAGCAAAGTCACCCCACCGCCTTGCCAGCATTCCAGGAAAAAAAAGAAAAAGGAGCCTGTCCTACGCTATCAGTACGCTTTCGGTCTGCTATCTGTGCAACGTCGCGCCGCACGACCCTCCCCCCCAGCCCCGATGACTCGCCACCTTGACCAAGGAAGTTTCTGTGGGAAACACTGCGCTTTACAACCATAATTGAATTGTTCAGATGGGGGAAAAAACTAATGAAAAAGCAAGATCATGAGACCTTAAGGAATCAAGAATGTGGCTAGAAAGTTCTATTTCCTGTTAATGTTCTGCCAATGGGTGAAGACGGCAGAAGACAGTGTCAGTAATGAGCGTACGTCCATGTTACAAGTGTACGAATCCTGGTTTCATGAAGCTAGTTAGCATGATCCCAGTCATCAGCAGGTACCGGACTTGTATAGCTGAAGTGTTGGAATGTCGGAAAGCTCAGGATCTCAGTTTTCTGATGCTGTTGGATATCACAAATGGTTCAGGAGTGACAGTAAAGTGCATGCTGTAGGGTGCAAAATGCAGTGCCAGAGAGACTGCTGTTGTTAAAGGGTTAAAGACAAAAAATTAAACGGAACAAAAGCGACTTGAGTGCACGAATGTCTGTTTCCTCTGCACTTACTGTCATCAGGTAGATTTATTCTGGTCTGATGAGCTCCTCTGGAAATAGTCTGTGATGTATGCTCTGTAAATAGAAAAGACGCTGCTCAATACTGTTTTTAGAAGCTCAGGAGCAATAATGATAACCATGAATTATGTATATGTGATGGATAAGATCCTGTTAGTCATGATCAGCTGTAGGAGACACATCCCCTCACGATCAGGATGTTCTTCAAAGAGCTCCTCTAAGACTGAACGGGTCAAAAGAACCTATCGACAGGCTCCACCGCCCCACGGTTACCGCTGAGAGTTTGAGTCAGAGCTGATGAAGTTGACCCCCCACCAGCACAGCTAGCTCACATGCTAATAAGGAACTAAACACAGTGTTTCCCTGGGCAATCACACTCCTGTTTCATCAACAGCAGATAGCATTGATCAGTATGTGTGTGGCAACGATGCTTTTCATCAACTCTGAGAGAAAGGCCGGGGAGAAAATGCTGAAAGTAAGAACTGTGTGGCCTTGCTCAACGCTTGTATACTCACAGTAAAGTAGATGCCTTGCTTGAAGGAGGAAAAATCAGGGCATTCGACAAACCCACAACAAAAGGCAGACATTGTGCTGATTTACCCTGACTTGCATGTGACAGCTGGAGAGCTAACAGCAAGGTGAAAAACCACTTTAAGCTCAGTTACTCCTCCTGAGCATCACTCCAAATTGGCACACTGCAAAAAAACAAAAAAGCATATTAACATGAACATATCACTGTCTTTGAGTTAAAAGGCTCGTATTTTGCTAAACTCACTTTTATTAGTCTTTGGTTCATTTATTTTTGTATTTGGACCCTAATGTAAATATAGGATTTTGCAGAATAAGTTACTTTTTCTGCAATTTTCTCTGTGCTATAATAATAACCTTTGGATTTACTCTAAGTTTTTATGAACATCTACATAATCAGTAAATTAAATACAGGAAAAGACCTGATTTTCACTGGAAAATGCGTTTTTTTTTCATAGTTTGTCCAGGGGTGCGACATACTCTGGAGCAACTTATGCATGGAAAATGCAATTACCGTATTTTCCGGATTATAAGTCGCAGTTTTTTTTTCATAGTTTGTCCAGGGGTGCGACTTATACTCTGGAGCAACTTATGCATGAAATTATTAACACATTATTATATCATTTCACATGTTATTTTCACACTAAACCACAAGAGGGCGCTCTAGGCCTCTGTTGATCATTTCAACATTGGTGGTAACTGATGTAAGTGACGTAGAAGAGGAAGTGGAGCGGAGTTGGATGGAGGATGAAGATTTGATTGGATTTAGTGATTTGGAGTGACACTGATGGTTTGGTAAACGTGTTAGCATGTTCTTTAT
>JAPSES010000030.1:17140828-17156914 GCA_029822895.1 Maxillicosta whitleyi | reverse complement strand
GTTTCTCAGTATCTCGGTTAATTATTGACCAAACCTAATGAAATTTTCAGGAAGTCTTCACTCTGAGACAAGGAACAAATTACAAAATTTTGGAAGTGATCCGGATCACTGTGTGGATCCAGGAATTGTTTTTAAAGGATTGTGTATTACTTTTAATTGGCATTGCTGTGGTAATAATAATAAATATCCACCAGATGGAGAATCATGTTTTCTCATATAGTCCATGGACTTGGCGGAGGTCTGCGCTCTACTGAGTGCCATTCTACTTTTATTTTATTTTTATTTTTTTTACAGCTGAATACTGAATTATCACTAGAGGACAGTTCGAGTCAATCCTGATGAGGTTGATATAAAATGTAAATTTAACAACTTATTGTTCTTACTGATCATCATTTCAGCGCTCAAACTAAGCAACAAACAATCAGTCAGAATAGAAATCCCTTTAGCAAATGGCTTAGTAAAACAATTTCACAGACCATAACTATAAAGTCAATAGTTCACCACTACTTACTATTGATAGCATACAGTGTTGGTGTTTTACTTACAGTGGTGGTTGGAGCAGCGAAAGCCAAGCTGAAGAGCAGCGGCAGTGGACAGACTTCCTGTCTGGGCAGGATGTAGGGCAGAGACAGACTGCGGTCATTACAAGTGTATCCAGAATGAACAGGCTGGAAAATATCCGTCAGCTCCAAAAAGTACAGACTGACAACGGAGGAGGCGAGGATAGGGAGCTGGAGAAAGAAGAACAATACCAGAGACAAAAGAAAATACCAATTAATCCTCCGCAGTAACACTGAGATACAGAAAACCTGACAGTGACTGATGGAGTTATTATGCTGTCCAACACTGTGGTCTTATTAAGTACCTCAGAGGCACTGTGTGGAATACACCTTCTGTTATATTTGTGGCTACATTTTGAAGTGATCTGGGAATTGTTCTGGTGGTAGAACTCTTCTGTGGAAATGAGGTGAAATTCAAAAGTGGTTTATAGCTACACTACTGAAAGTAAAAAATGGTAATGAGTATTTTAAAGGCAATCCCTGGGAATTTACTGCAGATAACAAAGTGTTAGACGGTATAATTGTAATACAGAATGTATTTCTTGGAATTACTTCATCAAAGTAGTGGAGGTGTTTTGGTTACTTTTCTGAAATAAAAAATAAAAATTGGCAATAAAGCTGTAAACCTAAAAAATACACATTCCATACATTTGAGTACTTTAGCTACTGCAGTAATAAAAGAACCCATTTCGAATTTCAGGAGGAAAATTTACTAAAGTAAAGAGGAAATTTCTGATTCAGTGACATGTCTGCTTGTCTCATCGACTGGGACAAGATGCATTGCTTTAGTTTTTAGAGGATCCAGTTTTTAGTTTTCTAGTTTTTAGAGCAATATGCATGATGATGATTAAATATTAGGTAACTTATTGTTCTTCTGTGTGTTCATTTTTCTTCAACATCATCTTCTTCATCTTCTGGACTTAGGGCTTTGTGAAAACCCCTGCATATTACACACCAAACTATGTGGGTTCATCCTGAGTCCCAGACTATGAGTCTTGGCAGAGATATGCAAATGTTTTCATAGCGTTATTTGCTAAAAACCTGCAAAAACAATCCCATAGAAATGAATGGGGAGAGAAGAAAACCTTGTTTCATACCACTACTACTTCTAGACACCTAATTTAAACATACTGGTAATTAAATAAATCTGAGTAGATGTGGAGGCAGTTTTTTTTTTATTTTTCCACAGCCATCCTATCCTTTCTTGATGCTGATGCACCACGATCACATTCATCTAAAACCTTTGCTTCCTTGTACTGTTGTGAAACTGTCATAAAAAGCATTCCTACAAATACAATTTTACAGTAAAACATTTTTTTTTTTTTTTGGACATTTTTTACTTCTCTATATATCATGGCCAAAAACTGTTCCCAAAACTGGATTTAACAAAGCAAATAGTTCAGAACCACTGGATATTCACTGCAGCAATTAACATGTTTTAGCTCCAACATCTTACTCAAACACCTAACTTGATGCAATAAGTAGCCTCTCATTTCTTAAACAATTATCACTGTACTAAAGAAAATAAAGACTGGACAATGCCAGGACTCATCCAGCTTATGAAATACAGGTAGTCCTCAGGTTACGATGTACCCGACTTATGTTATTTCAACTTTACAATGCCGGAGTCTCATCTCTCTATTACTGTATGACACTGAAATTTTGTCCACCTTTATATACGTAGTGTATACTGTACATAGATTAAATACAGTATCTTCCTTTTTACATTATTTTATTAATATGAAGTATAATACATATATTTGGATAGTTATTTGGAGATTTAGGGGGTATTTAGGGGTACTAAAGGGTTAATTTCGACTTTCCGAATTTCAGTTACGTCGATTGCGTAGGAACGGAACTTGTTCGTAACCCGAGGACAACCTGTAGTTGTTTAGGGATCATAAGACATCATTTTCACACATATATTGGCCTCCACAGACCTGAACCCCAACGCTATTCATGTGATATGTTTTAGACTTTAAACATTGGTCCAACTTTCATCCTCCCGTCATCAATACAGGAAAAAAATAATACGATTATAGAGATAAAAATGTTTTCTACATCCACTGTGACATTAAATAAGCATTCCACAAGATAAAGGATGTCACTGTTGCTATGTTGTCTAATTAAAGCTATAGACAATCCAATGAAATATTACATGTGGAGCTTTTTTGTGTGGATGGCCAGTGCAGTGACTCCCCAACGCTGCAGCATAGACACATTGTATGACGTCTTTGAAAAACCTAAAAAATGTTGTTCCCCTTTGTTTGAAATGTCGCCCTGACATTTTGACAATATATTGTTCTACACAGACTCAGATCTAAAGCAGCGTGTTAGCAAAGCAGCAGCATCGGCGTCTTTTCTCTGGCAGCAGCTTCACAGGATGTGTTCAGGCACAACAAAACAGCATAAACACAGAGAGCTGTTTTCAGATCAACAAATGAAATTAACTTGGCTCAAACAGCTGCTGTATAAACTAGCCTTACAATGAAGCTTACTGCTCCGTCACAATTGCCAGTTAGATGGTCTGATAGCTTGCTTCAATGTCTGCGCCTTTATAAAACAGATACTAAAACTCCCACAGCCCTTTCAACCCCTTCACTGACTTATCAGCTACACGGAGGCGAGGAGGGTGTAACCGTTTGAGCCTTGTTCTGAAGCTTTATTTACATTTTTTACATCAATGGCATCTCCTTGCACACATTCAACAGCTTCACTACAATCTAAACATTGTCAGGGCCTCTGCACATGTTGCACATCTTTGACCCTCTGTCATCAGTTATAGACAGAACTACATGACTATTAAACAGCTTCCTCCCTGGGACCATCAGACTGCTTAAGAGTCGATCCATTTCACTTCATTTATACACTCTGACTTGTATCTTTTGTACTGGATACATGTACCCTCACATTTGTATTCACATCCTTCATATACTTTTGTTTTCTTTTTGCATTGTTCCAGTACATCTGGTTTATTCATATTTATTCTGTTATTGCCTACATAGACATTTAATTTGTGACTAATTGTGATTGTGGGATTACCTCCGCCAAGGAGGTTATGTTTTTGCTGGCGTTTGTCTGTCTGTCTGTCTGTTAGCAACATAACTCAACTCTGTGTAGAAGAAATATTGCTATTTCAACGTCAAACTCTATTCTTTTCCTTTAGAGCTAACTCCAGTGATTGTAGCTTTTATTTGTCACTTTCTTTGATTTTAAACATTATTTTTCAGTGGTTCTCATCTCATCTGGTCACTTTCTGATGCTTTGGTCAAAAGCCAAATGGCTTAGTTTCCTTCACCATGACAGACCAGCAGAGTGCCTCACTACTTCCTCTAGTGGTCACAAAATTTGGTGCAAATCTTTACAATCCATTGGCATCTTTGGCCTAACGTCATAGCTCTTTATTCTGAACACTGTAATGGTAATTTTAAGTAATTTTTCTGATATTTCAAGGCAGAAATACTGCATATATCCCCGTTAAAATCTGCTCAAGACATAATAATTATAAACCATTTGACTAACAATGACACATTGATGATAATTGATGTACACTGTCCCTGAAAAAATAAGCAAATAAATGAAAATCAGTAAAAAAAAATACTGTTTTGTTTCCTCACACAATATAAACTGCCCTGTTACATTATCACACTGTTGCCATTTTAACAGTGCTGCACCTTCACGCTTTAATGGTTTGCCCTAATAGAAGCTAATTACTGCCATTTCATTAAGTCTCTAACAACTTTGAGGCAATTATGCAGGTTTTTCCATCTGCTGTAGAGAAAAAAAGAGAAGAAAAAAACAAATTTTTTATATAATTTGCACTAGAACTGAAAAGAAAATAAGTAAAATGTAATTATTAATTCATGTGGAAGTTTCTCCCAATTTTGCATCATCAAGGTGAAAATTTGTCGCATAGGGTTTTGCTAATTTTGTGACTGACATTTTTCGAGAATGTTTTAGTCAAAATACCTAAAAACAAATACCCGATGATGACAGATGATTCAGTTGCAGCTGCAGCTCCTACTGGCAGCAGAATCGACTGCTTATTACCGAACTTTTCACTGCACTACACCCGTTCAGAGGTGCTTTGTGACAGAGCAGCACCTCACTTTCACTTCATAAAAATATTTAGTGACATGAGAAATTGCAGAATGATGGATTTGCTGAAGTGGTTTTGTTAAAGTATACTGTACGCCCTGCTGCTCAAGTTATCGAATACATGATCTGACTTTTCGCCGGGAGCTCCCACATTTCTGCCTCCAAGTGTTATGTAAAGGCCTGTCATTGACTGTGAAATAATTGTTCTCAACAGCCTACAAGCTCAGAAGTTTCTCACAATCTGTAAAAGTGCTACACACACACTAATTCATATCGTAAGAACAGTGATTTTAAAGCCAGTTTAAGTGTTCCTCTTTTCGAATCTGGAAAAGAGAGGGCTGTTTTAATACATAACTGAGAAATCTTTTTATTCATCACAGGTGAGGAATGTGACAAATCATTAAAGTGTAGGTGGGTTTACAAAAACACTTTCAAAGCCGTCAGTCAGTAAAACCTACTTCCTGCCTGAAGGAGCTGCACCTCCACCTACAGGAATGTCAATACTCAAACTCTGCAGCACGACTTTATACAGTCATTTATATGTTACATATATAACATATATTTTAACAGCATGTATCAGGAACATTGTGCAAAGTATCCATGCAGGTCTGGTTTTGTTAACTCAATAAGTGTAGCCATGTCAGTGCAAAATATTTACCTGCATGTACATTTAGTGCAATAAATGCAAGATGTGAAAAAGGCTCAGATACTGGTTCCTAAATGTATTTTCAACTCATTGGTACTTTAATGAACAGCAGAGTACTTAAATACTATTACTGTAGTTTATTTTCGTTGTACCCGGGGTAATGTTTTCCACTGCAGTTAATTTTGTTATTCACTTGGAATTATCCAAAAACTATGTTGTTTCTCTTTTTGTCAACAGCAGGATGCAACCATCTTGAAACAAGCTATTTGACAACATCATTCTGTGAGTTCAACTCTGCCGGTACTTCGTAGAGTTTCTGAAGTAAACATGTGATTATTGAGATAGATGTAGGTCACAACTCACATCATATGTCATTATAACACGCTCATTATTACAGTGAGACTACATTAAATATAATCGTAGTTAATGTGAAAGTCTGTGCAGATCAGGTTCAGAATATCTAAAAGGACAAGATGTTGTTTGATTACTTTATATCCTGTTATTAGTCTATCTATGTGCGGCTAAATGTAGCCTGTGACAGAGCTGCTGACAAAAGTCGGGTATGAGTATACGTGATGCAGTTAAAAATAATAGAAGAAAAAAAAGCTGAAGAGCAAATGAAAGAAAAAAAAATAAATGGATCCTTCATCTACACAAATATACTATTAAGCTAGGGTAATGTTCTGATAAATCCAAGTAAATAACAAGCCTTATTGTGGTGCCCTTTATTAGGCTACCTATGGTACCTACAGAACCATACTAATATTCAGATCCACTTTAAAGCTGCAGTATTTGTTAGCACAGGTCAACAATAACAGACAAATACCTGATTATTTCTAAATCAGGTGCACTGATTCCAAATATCTGACATTAGACAGTGTCATGACAGTGTTTTGTGTTATGTACAAGTCAATATACTGTAATCATTAGCTACCAATCATGCCAGCATTGCAGTTCCATTAATTCTAGGTGATCAAGCTTTTGGTACTTTCATTGTCCCCATTGGAGAACTCATTGGTGATCCAGTATAACCACCGAAGTCCAGCTGTTTAGAATTAACAGACTAGGATTCATTGGTCCAAGTGCAACAAACGATGAACGACTAGTTGAAGATACGATTAAGTGTAATAACAGATGGATTATAGCAGTGTTTCTCAACGGGGGGTGTTGAGACATCATCAGGAGGCGTTTGGAATGAGCAACTTGAGAGGGGGACACTGAGACAGAAATAGGGGCATTAGTCTGTGTAAGTATCAATATCAGGCAGTATGTTATGTCAGGGGTGAATTTATGGAATTATTGCAAAGTTATTAAAATAAATAATTGATCAACAAAATACATTTTGTAATAGAACACTCCAAAAGCAGTCCTTATAAGATGTGTGTGTGTGTGTGGTCCCCCCCCACACACACACACACACACACATACACACAGCATGACGCTTATACTAACGTAAAGGGGTGTTTGTTCAAAAAAGGTGGAGGAACACTGGGTTATAGAATTTTGCTCAAAACTCTTTTACTCCACTTGCATACCAAATATAAGTCATGTAAGTATAAGCTTAGTAAAAACTACAGGCTTTTCTGAAAACAAAACCAGGCACCAAGGGCATTTCAACCTAAAAGTGATTGTCATTCCTACATTCACAAACCTTCAAGAACAAGAGACAATGATCCCCAGTGATAAAGGACCATAAAAGTCTGATAATTGACAATAATCAATTAATTGCAAAAATCAGATATGACCCAATCATATGCACTTGAATGTGCCAATCAAACATCCTTGGTTTCAGTTCAGTTATCGGATTTCTTCTGAAGTATGCACAGTGATGTAAGACTCAAAACTTCCTGTTATTTTCAAAACATCCTGTCTTGTCTTGTGCAACATGATGACGCCTACAGTCTTAGCATTAGTTGTCCTGACATGGGAGCTGTAAAATAGCCTACACACCACTGCTGCTGTGCTTCAAAGACTCCATGAGGAGAGAATGATGGTTGGTTTTCATAAGGCAAGCATCTTCCCTTGGTCTTGGCATGATACAGTACATAATTTTTTTTTTCAGATTTTTTTTTTTACATGTGCAGATTTAAAATAACAACATAAATCAGGGGAGAAACCTAGAAGGGTTCATTCAATTTCTCATAATCAGAAAACTATTATAAAGCATGTCACATTACACTGTGTACATAATCACATTAATAATCTGTTAACTCCACAAATCAGAGTTACAGTGCACTTGCAACTTGGAAAAGCATTATTTACTCATTCTGCATCCTTTTAAATCAAGCTCTAACTTCTCCTTCACCTATGGCAGTATTACACCAATATCCAACAGCTGTGTGGTATTTATTATCTGAAGTGTTTTTGTTATTGGGTTATCTTAGTCATTACAGGTGCGTGTGTTCCTTTTTTAGTAAAACTGTCATGTATAATAAATCATAAATGCCACATTAAGACAATATCTACACAATAAACCCTGTCTTAAGTATATTAATTATTTGTACCTATAGAAACACAAGTGGGCTTTTATTTTGCAATGGTGAAGAAAGTGTTGCTTATATTTGGAGAAAAGCACATTGTGATTCTTTTAACATTGCAAATGTGAGCATTTCTACTTAATAAAGAGAGGAAATCTGACTACAAGTCTCATTCAAATAATAGCTCACTACCTTCTGCAGCAGAGGGAAGACAGTATTTGTTGTTGTTTTTTTTTGTTTTTTTTCCAGATACAGGCGCATAATAAGTCTGTCCATGTGATCCTTTTTACATAAATGTAATCAATTTAATGAAAATGTACTATATTATTATGTGTATCATGACATATGGGTATGAAGTGCACCGTATTGTGCGATGCATATCTGATGAAGTGAATACACAAGGATGATAATTTTCAAGAAATCTAAGCCGCTCTGCAACCAAAATCCACAGTGGCCACTGAGCACACAGAAAAGGCTTTCAGGCAGTAGTAGGGATGTTTTTCTCCTCTTAATGTCTCTACCCTGAACACACAGATATAAAAATACATCCCATTCAGTGGGCCATGTTGCCTAGCAGCCAGTTAGTGGGTAGGATGGTGTGACAGTGTGTGAGATAGAAAATGTAGGAGACACAGAGCTGCACTGTCAGGAAAAAAAAAAAGAAGAAGAAAGGAAGAATGATTGTGGTTTTTCAATCCAAATCAAGGAAAATATTGATGTGCAAATATTAACTTCTTAATATTGTTAAATCAAGGAGAGGGGAAAAAGGTACGCTTAATCGTCATTTGTTTATGGTTAGCACAGCAGCCTTTCTAGAAAAGCAAAAAATCAGCAAAAAGTATGAGCCAACAGCTTTTTCCTCATTAGTCAGTCATCCATAATTCAGCATGCCTAACACATAATATGCAGCTCTTCATATAGCTCAGCGGGATGGTAGTTGGATCACATTCATGTGCATCTCCAGTTGTAGACAGACAATCCATCACCAACACATCACTCTCCATTTATGAAAATACAGTTTATAATACAAAGATTATTCCCGAAAAAAATAAAGGTAAAATGTGTTGTGGAGTAAAAAAACATGAACTGCACTTCAGCTGGGTTGCGAACAGGATCTTTGAGTGGAGTGGAAGCACTGAGAGGCTGCTTTCGATGTCAGACTGTCAGTTTCTCTGTATCATCTGAGTCAAATACATGCAGACTGAACTGTAGTGGCTTTGCACTCTGTGTCATATGGCATCAGTGCCCTGTCCACACGAATATGGATATGCTTCTAAACAGGTATTTTCCAGCATATTTACTAAAAAGCCTACCCACACACTCTGTTCTCTATCTCTGTGCACAGTAGAATGCAGAAATAACTCCAAACACTCACACAAACCAGTGTTTCTAGCGGAGCTTCAGATAATGGACACAGCACAAGCAGAGGCTTTAGACTATTATGAAGATGAACATCAACAACAAATTGCATTAAAAATATTAGGTGACACGGAACACTAGAACATGGTTCATGAGCTGTAAATTCAACTGCATCAATACAAGTGGTGACACACATAGGAAATCTACAAAAACACTGTTGCCCATAAAGTTGGAATTATTTTGTTTTTGAACACACTCATCTTTTTATTCCTATAATCACCTTTGATCACCTGTATTTCATAAGAGGGAAACATATTTTATTCCAACTTTATGAACAATAGTGTAGTTAAAAAGCATCAGAGTGTCATCCTTTATTGTTTTAGGATGACTCCACATCATGACACTGAAGAAAATCTATCTAATCAGAGGTGTTCAGTGCACATGTCCTTCAGGAAAATTGTGCAGAATCGTTTTCATTTTCAGTTGGATTGTAACAAAGTGTTTTATCACTCTATTCAGAATAAATCAATCCACAGTTCCACACAAAAGCAGACATTTTGCTAAATAAAACCACTGCCTCAGTCGGTTACTGTTTGTTGCTTTTAATCTGAAATAACAGGCAACAAGTGTACACGTTTTGTCTATACACTTAGGTAGGTTTAAGAGCATTTCAATCCTACAAGGTTTAAGTTCACCATGGGAAAAATGAACAAAACTGTGCAAATATAGCGTATACATATAAGGGGAGGCCATTATTAGGGAGTAAAATCACTAACCAAAAAACTCAAACCAAAGTTTTCAGAGCCTATGGTTCTGTGTAATTGTTTTGAGATTCTCTGATATACGGATGTCCTTGAACTACACCTGCACATTTGGACACTTGTCACCGCATATTCATGTTGAGGAGGATCTACTGCAGGTGATACACTGACTTATACACCTACTATGTGACCTATAATCGATGTTACAGGTATAGACATATGCAGCTGTAGCTACATTTCTTCTTCACAGAGAAAAAGTAAGTATATGAAACATTTTAATGACCTATTGTCACCATGTGTAAATGAGAAGCCCAAACTGTGGCAAAATATCCATATTAGTGAGGACAGGCCATTAATCCTCCTCTGATTTACACTAAAACTCCTCCCTGTTCCTGTTCCTGCACCCAGACTAATACGGTGTGGAAAAAATAAATAAATAAACATATTTTATTGGCCCAGGCAAATAATCAAATTTTGTAGCTAATGTTGCTCCAAACCATTTCGTTCTTAAAATGGATTATTCACTCGCATATAATTCAGGAACCATGGATAGAAATGAAATTTTCTGCTGTGTTGCCTGCTTCATGCATATTTTATGTCAAAAACGCAAAAAATACCCAATTACATATTCATTTTTTTGTATTATCTTCCATATTAATCCTTGTGTAAACTCAACAATTTTACATGTTACTGAGTGAAATAGCCACATGTTGAAATCATTTAGTATGTTTAATTAAATATCATTGTAGTACATGGTTCAGAGTATGTCACAATGTATGTTTATTTAATGTAGATAGTTGATGCTCTCTTTAGTGCAGCCAGAGGCGTCAAGTAACGAAGCACAAATACTTTGTTACCTTACTTGATTAGAAATTTTGGTTATCTACAATTTACTGCAGTAATAATTTTTCAGCCTACTTTTTACTTCTATTCCTTACATTTTCCACACAATTATCTGTACTGTACACTTTTTACATTTAAAAATAGCCTCATAACTCCTATTTCATTTAGGTTTGGTTTCCATTCTAGCTTGTCATCCTTCAAAAACAAAACAAAACAAAACATATAAATCACACCATCTAGAAATAGTGAATTTGATTGTGGTTGGATGAGAAGTACAAACATATAACATTCCAACACCCTATTGGTTTGCACCATTCCAATACTTGTATTCAACTAGTCATCGTATCTTCCATTCCATTAAACACATGTTAATGCTCAGTAGTGCATATATATGGTTCTTTAATACATTTACTGGACATACAGTAAATGTGTTCATTTTCAATATATATTTGGGCATTTATGTGACTGAAACAGGTAGCCTAGTGCATCCCAAATTTTTCAACATTAGCATTTTAATATAACATTATACTCATTATGGCCTTTAGATAAATGTTTTTGGGGAGGTGGGGTCATGCACTTGAGGCCCCTGTGGAGTATTTGTCCTAATAGCATTTTCCCCCTTACATTTACTTTTATACTTTAAGTAGTTTTGAAACCAGTACTTTTACACTTTCACTGAGTAAAAAGCTTGAGTTGATACTTCAACTTCAACAGAACTTGTTTAAATCCTACTATGTATACTTCTACCAGAGTAATAAAAGCGAATACTTTTCATACCTCTGAATGCTACTGCATCAGTCTTCTGTTTTTCTATTGTGTGTGTGCAAATATAATTGTTTCTTTTATTAAATGTTTTGAAACTGGATTAGATTCCCTGCTGTCATTCACATCAGACTGAAGTAACTACGCCTTCAGGTTGTTTGTGCCTTACTTTGACATAGAGACAGATTGCCATAACACTGGCATATGACTGAGCGTGTAGAGAAAAAAAAAAAGTCTTAAAACTGTTTTCTGCCTCTGCAACAGTTTGTTCATTTGAAGAAGATGATGATGCCAGTGATCTGAGTTTAGGCACACCCATGAGAAATTTGTGATAATAAACCTGTTACAAGATGCTGACACTGACGTGTATGTGTGTCAATATCAACATATGTGGAATATGATGATGCACAGGATTTTTTTTTAAATTTTTGATTGTCATACAAAGACCTGAGATTAACCTTTTTTTTTAGTAATTCATGACACTTGACATTGGGCCTTATAAATAAAAATCATATTTCTGGTAACAAGATTCATAATTAATAATCAAAATGAACAATGTGCTCTTGCCAAAACAGAAAAAAATCCATGATGTTAATAATAATAGACACAATAGACTACTGATTACCCAAATTAGTCAGATAATAGAAGTGCTTAAAAATAAAGAACTGTTTAAGATAATGCTCCACTCAGGTATCTTCATCGAAGAAGAAGGCACAATGGTATTAAATAGTTGAACACCAAACATTGTAAAATAATGTATAAAGGGAAATATGACATTTAGTTGATTCAACATTGCCATTTCAAAATTACACAAAACAGGACCGCACAATTTCACAAACAGTCATGCTGTGATTACTTTGGGCAATGTTGTGATTTGAGCCTACTTCTGTGATTATCAAAAAAAAAAAAAAAACTGTAAAAACTGAACAAAAAATTAAAGAAACACTGGAAAAACGTGGAACAAATTCTCTCATTGAGGGAGTAAACAAAACTCACACATTTTCTTCTACATATACAATAGCTGAAAACTTATTAGACAATCAAAACTCATCAAAAACACTGGTTATGCAGTCAAGCACCAACTCCTGTGTGTATCATGTGACTAAAAGAGACACAAAAGAAAACATGGAATGTCTAAAAGCACTGTTTTTGTCCGTACAATGACATAGAAATTGATGTAAAAACTGAAGTGGTTTTGGTCATTAGCAAGAAAATATGGAAAATTGCTAAATATCAGCTCTGCAGTTAAAATATTATGTGTTATTTTTGTTGTTATTGTTTATTTTTGTCCAAACAAAGGTACCTTTGGTTGTACCAGGCATTAAAATGAACAAGAAATTGAAGAAAACAAAGGCGGTTTCATTTTTTTTTTTTTCCATGACTGTATCTTGGTAGGGTTGCACAATTTCATGAAATATTAATACTGAGAATATTGTGGGCAACAATGCACTTCTATTTCTGTAGTTATGGAGGAAAATGCATATATTCCTCATCAAAAAATGTCAAGTCAAACAAACTAACTTGAATTAGCCCCCAAAAAATATAGATGCACAAAATCTTAAAAAAGAATAAAAAATAAAATCACATATGAAAATACAAAAAAGTTTTTTTTTAATTATTATTTTATTTTTTTTTATACAGAACATCTGTCCTTTCCCGCGTGACTAAATACTGTAAAATGTCACCAGACTGAGATTGTGTGTATCTGCATTTAGATGGTCCTGAATCTGTGCCTTTAAAATGCAGCCATTTGCAATTATATAATTGCACAGGGTGATATTGTGATTACGGCTGTGATTCAATTAATTATGCAGCCATAATCCAAGTAATTGTGACAGACCTAGATAGACAACCTGGCCCAAACTAAAGTTGCTGCCCGGATTGAATTGAGCAAAGCTAAGATCCTTCCATTGGATAATTACTGCAGTGATTAACATGCCTCTGTTCTTTAACCCAAAGTGATGCAGTGCGAACGTTTTCATTTCTTAAACGACTACCAGTTTGTAAAGAGCATAAAAATCAGACTGTGTTTCAATGGAAAAAGATCATGTGGTCTGTTGAGTCCAGAATGATGGATTAGCTGATTACCCATCATGCCTAGTGCCTATAGTACATGCCTGCGGTGGCAGTGTTATGATCTGAGGTTGCCTCAGTTGGTCATGCCTAGGTTCATTAATGTTATGTGTCCATAAATTGAGGTCATCTGACTACCTGACTACACTCAGCGCACAGATCTGAACATCAGTGGATGTTTTATTCCCTGATGCAGTGCATATATTCCAGGTTGACAATGCCAGGATTCATCAGGCTCAAAGTGTTAAATAGTTTCCTTGGAAGTGTGAGACATCATTTTCACACATGGATTGGCCACCACAGAGTGCATGCCTGAACCCCATTGAGAATCTTTGGGACTTCACACTGTGGTCTGACTCTTTATCTTCAATACAAGATCTTGACAAAAAAAAAAAAAAATGAATGCAACTCTGGATAGAAATAAACGCTGTGACACTTATTTTGCCATTGCATGCTTTTGTGGAATAAACAATGCCACAGCGCAAGTACATCCTGTTATCAAAGCGAAAGGTGGTATGACGAAATATTGCGTGTGTGAATATTTCTTTTTGGCCAAACAATGTATATGATGTGATGCTGACAGACTGCTTCATCAAAATATGTTCTTTTTATTATCTCTGAATCAATGCAATAAAACAACATATGGAGGCTACTCTGTCTGATGAAGGTGAACTGAGGATCCACTGGTTCTGGACCAGTACCACGGAGTACTGCGCTGCTGATCTTACACTGAGGTTGAGTAATGAAATGAAGCCATCTGTAAGCATGTAATGGCTGTTCTGTGAACTTTATATGCCATGACAAGGTTCAATATTCACCTGATTCAATGCCAAATTCCACATCTGATGATGCAAGCCAGAGCAGAGAAGCAGCAAGCAGCAGAGCTCAATAAGACTTCTGATGGACGACTGTTTGCAGCTATGAAACTAGAAGAGCTGAAGCTGAACTCTGGCTCGTGAAGAATTATAGATTCTTCAGCTGCAACAACAGGTCGAGGGTTTTGATGTTGGGAACAAAAGCTTCCAATGAGTAACGTGGAAGAAACAAATACATAAAATAACAGAGCTTAACCACTGCCTTAGAACAGAAAATGCTCCACCAAAGATAACACCACTCCCTCTATTTGCACACTGTGACTACTCCAAAACCTAATCATTTTAAATGCTTGAGGAGAAATCCTGCAACACGGCTGCTCCACAACCAGTGGGTGTATGAAGTGAATGAAGCCTCGCTGTTGGCTTTAGTCCTGCAGGGAGCAACAATTAATGTGAAAGAGTCAGTGGAGCACTCTGATTTGTGAGGGACAGGCTAAACTGCCAGCATTAATTCCTTAATACACATGATTAAATGAATATTATATCTGAATTGTGTTAGTCTGTCATGACTGTCCAGCGTCTTGGCTAGCTGTTGTCATACAGTTGGCTAAAATCTAATCCTTTGCTCTTTTCATTTTACCGTTACGGATCCTTCAACAGCTGCTTTTTGTCTTCAACTAAACAAGGTCTATCCTTATCCAGGGAAAACAATTATTTATGGCTCATTGTGGAGAAAGTGTCCCTGAAAGCCACTCATATTGGCACATAACACACCTTTAACGTCCAAACAAGGCACTTCAATGGACACCTATTGTTAATATATGAAAGCTAGATATACCTATAATTAGGACTGAGAATGCAAGTCAAGAAGTGGTTATCACTTCTTTTTAGCATTAGAAGGATGTGCTTTACCAACATCAGGTGGTCATAAAAAACTCACAACACACCTAACAACAACAACAACAACAACAACTCTTGCTACTTCAATGAGATGACGGAGCAGCACAAAAAGGGTATAAAACAGACTTATCACAAAATGAAACTTGTGCTTACTTGTGCAAATTCTTAAACATCCTCAAAGCGTATCAGACTGCTGGCTAGGTTTTTTATTTTTTATTTAAACAGATAGTTGCAACCATATGTTATGGCCTAAAGTATAAAAATGATTTAATCCTGCTTTTTTTGCCACACAGAAACACTTTCAAAAACCAGTAAGAGAATCAAGAATTACAATTAGAATTAGACTGATGAGAACAATCAAAAATGGTCGTAGGATCAATGAAGCCTTATCCATTCTTCTCTGTCTGATTGTTTATACCCAAACATCTAATGGATTCTTAAGCGCGACTTACTATTACAGCCATCAACCATAAGTTTTGATATCATTGAACATCTTGTTTATATCAAACTGGTTATGAACTGAAATCACCCTGATGAAATTGACATAAAAATACAGAAACCACCTTAGGAAAAAATTTGTGAGTTTTGGCCTGAGTCCCTTTGACTAAAATGGATCACATATACACTGCCTGGCCAAAAAAACAAGTCACAAGTGTCTGCACCACCTTTGATTATGATTCCAGGAGACATTCATTGGATTTAACTGCACAAATAGTTCCATGGGTCAGTACTGCAGTGGTTCATAATGTTGGAGCTGGAACAGGTTATTTCAGTCTAACTGCAGTAAGTGTC
>JAPSES010000030.1:17064757-17077130 GCA_029822895.1 Maxillicosta whitleyi | reverse complement strand
GACATAAAACAGAACACAATGAGTAAAATATCAAGTACCCACTATGCAATGTGGCAAATATGCCACAGTATCGTTGTGTGACTCCTGTACACACATTTCAGTCACTTCAGGGATAGTGGGGGTCGCGAGTCTCTGGCACCATTATTTTTGGGAGTCGCGAAGTTAAAAGTTTAGGAACCCCTGCAAAAATACACATCATGGTGGACATCACAGCATAACATTTCATGCCACATTTCATGGCATTAGTTTAAAACTATAAAATTATTATTATCTATTGCAACAGCATACTAATGCAGAGTTAGAGGGTAATTAGCAAAGCAACATAGAGCTCATGCTGTTGAACCTACAACTCAGGCTTCCGGTTGGCATTCTCCAGATAAGAGTGTCGCAGCTGTGCTACTGACACCCTAGTGTCCAGGGTGCCCACCTCCCCGTTAGCCAAGCCTGATGGAAGGACTGCCCTCGGTGCCTCTCTGCCAGCAGCTGGCCTCTCCATACGATACATGGCTGAATGTTGGCTTATACCTATGTCTGACATGGAGCGGGTTCGTATCTTGGGTTTGGGTCCTCCGCTCATCTCCATGCTCCTGTTTTTGGCCTGAGGCAAACGGGAGCCCTTCTGCAGGTAGACAGCTGAATCTAGTCTCTGCTGCGGTGACGGATCATACTGTTGCTGTTGCCTCTGACGCTCCAACTCCTCGACTGGTTTGGGCTCTTGTTTTATCTGGGGCTGTTGCATCTGACTTGGAGGATCTTGCTTTTGGGGCTGGTACTCATGTTGTTGAAGCGCCTGTTGTTGTCTTTGATGCTCCTGGAGTAGTCTGGAGTTATCAGTGTGATGCTGCCGTTGAGGATCAACTTGCTGAATTTGGGCACCATGCTGTCTTCTCCGGGGTTCATACTGTGGTTGCAGGGGGAGGTCATGTTGCTGCATTGGTGTTTCTTGATGGTGCACCAGCTCTGAGGTTTGATGATGCCTGGGTTGCTGCTGTAAGGTGGATTGAGAAGGCTGCATAGACCTAAATACTCTTTCCTCCTGGATATCGTGGCTGGAGAGGTGGTCTGTCACTCTTTCTCTGATTCTCTCAACATTTCTCTCCCTCCCCCTTTCTCTTTCTCGTGGTCTCCCCCTGTCCCAGTCCTCTTCACCTCGACTCCCCCCCCTCTGTTCCGGACTGTAGCTCTGCCACTCCATGTCTTCATTCTGGCCTCTGAGTGGATCATCCACACTTTTCTCTCTCCGTCGGATCTCTGAGGGCAGCACAGCTTTCCTACTCTTCAGCAGGCCCTCTGTATGGGCCTCTTCCTTCAGGGCCTGTCTGGCCTCCAGCCTGGCCTCCCTGTTTGCAGCATAGAGTTGGTCAGCACTCGGTCGTCTCCGTGGTTGTACCTCTGGAGGTACTTTGGCACAGGCCACTGGGGCGGGCATGGCCAAATAGGGCTGGGGGTCCACAGCAGAGCCAGTGTGTTGGTAATCTAGTACAGCAGGTGGGTAGGTTGTTTGGCCATGGGGAGGCTGGTGACCTGGGCTCGGCTGTCCCTGGGGAACTGTTCTTTGTTGGGCAGCCTCGGAGCGGTGTGGTGAATAGTGAGGAACATTCCCTTGAGCACGAAGTCTGTTGGCTGAGTGACTGTCTGGACTCCAGTCAGGGGGCCTTTGAGCAGTTTCATCCCTGGGCAATCGTTCCCTTACTCGAATTCTTGAGAAAAGGAATGGATAGGGGACACAATTTCACACCAAACTCATTTGGTCCAGCTGATGTATGGATTTTATGTTTGATCTAAACTAAACCTTCAGTGTGTGAGACCTCCTCTAGACCACGGTCTGGACCAAACTAATAAACTTTGGTCTAATGAGATAACAAAAGTGTGTTTATGAGTTTGATTCACACTAAGTGGCAGCTTTGGTCTAAATCAAACAAATGAATGTTCAGTTGATTTCATCTCTAATTTTCACAGAACATTACAGGTAGTTACAGCAGGTCACCATCAGGCCATTAAACAAAAGAAGTAGAAAAACTAAAGAAGGAAAAATTAGCTGTGGTAGGACATAGGGAGAGGAAGAGACAAAGAATTATAGTTTGACAAAGTACTACCATGTCAACTTGAAAAAAAATGTTAAAGTAGTAAAAAAAAAAACTTCATTTATTTGCAGGATTCATAATTTTCACATAAAGAGGGTGTTCATTTGTCACATCTACAGTAGTCTCAAGTATCATACTTGGTGTTTGTGTTGCTGATAGTAGAAGTGAACTGAATCTGTTCATTTCCTTTTTTCTAATCAAACACAAAACATACTGAACTGACAATACATGCTTCTATCTAGGAACCGGGTGGTATGAACTAAAAGGGAAATGCAGCACCCACCGGTGATCATAATAAGATGTAAGTATGTTGTGCAAAGATTTTTTGAAAAGATGTGAAATAAAAGCATGTAATATTAACATGAAATTTTGAATTGGACAGAAAAAAAACACAAACACTTCTTCAAACTGAAACTTCCCTACAAAATACATGAATAAAAAAGCAAGAAACAAAAATTTTAATTTCATCAAGTAGTGTGATAAGTGGTCAATAATATTGAGCTCTTTCTCTAAATGGCTTGTAAATCAGATTTGGAATGAATCCAGACCCAGAGTGAGGAACAGGCTGCACACAACTTGATATGATGATGTCACAGGACAAGCATGAATGCACAAATCCCCCACTAGAATGGCACAGAGGTCAGGTAGTAGCCATCCCATGGGTTTGACCCTTAGATCAAGCTCACTCTTTCTGATGTCTCCATAGAAAAAAAAAAAATTAGCCAAACTATTTTCATCTGTAACCTTCTGATCCTGGTTGCAAAAGGTTCCACTAATCTCATTCTAGACCACTAAGCCAGAAATAATTGATGGGCCTCAACGTTATCTGACATGGCACGAAGGACTTAAGGAGAGCTTGTGGAACATGAATACACACTAATGTTAACTATAAGAAGCTAGTCACACTGCAAACACTGCAACTTAGGTAAATTAGAACATGATCATAAAACTTAAGACAGAGGAGGTTTGTTGTGATCCAGTAGGAAAAAATGTTGCTTTATGAAAATCATCTCTAGGTGCCTGAACTAAAACATTTATTTATCTATCTACTATATGAAACCTTTTAGTGCTTTAATCAAACCATTCACTATACCTTTTGTTTTTTTGTTTTCTTTTTTACTAAATACTTCAATCTAGCACTTAAATCAAGAACAGAAGAATGCTATTTTTACATTACGTGCTTACACAGTGATGTCATTTCTGAGACACAGACAGTTTAAAAGTGCCAAGAGGAGATAAAATACTAAGGAATACTGATACCTGAAGAAATGTACATATGAACTGTATTTTTGTTTAAAAACATTAGAATGATTTGCATGTATGCAATATGTATTCTGGTGGTCAGGTTATTAATAGAAATGTTTTTGACTTCCCTTTCATTTTGATGTTCCTATTTTTCACTATCCTTGAATCAACAGCCTTTCAGTAATTATTCTGATGGGAAATAGCTAATAATTTTTTCATTAAAGATCACAAGTATTGATGGACGGACAGACAAACCATAACCCTTTGGTCCTCCTGTGTATGTATGTTTTTCTCATTTCGTTTTTTTCATTTGTTGATCATTTTGGAAGTGTTGATAATAACAATACATTTTTATAATAATAATAATTTTTAAAAATGTGAAATCCAGTGTTTTGTACTCTTAGATGTGTTTTATTTTCCCATGATGCATCTGACAATCCTTGGTGACCTTGTGTGCAATAAAATCATCTATCTATCTGTCTGTCTGTCTGTTATTTTTTCCAGAAATCTCTTCCCTCCTGCACAAAACTACCAGTCAACAAATTCCAGGATTTTAATCCTTTCAATGCCAGTTTAATAATTTGCATTCTGAGAGATTTATTACAAACACCACAAAACAATTTATATTTTCCATAAAATTAATAGTAGGTGGATGAAACATTGGTGGTGATTAGAGTCTTGGATAGGTCAAAAAAACTATCAACAAAATTGATTTGATTGCACTGGTACTTTTAGTATCAGATGCTCCCTCTGGGTACTGTTGTGGACACAAATACCCCATTGACTTCCATTATAACCACACTTTTTAATCTCACTGTCATTGCATTTTATAATGTCACAGTACTGTGGTACGAAAAATCTGTTTTACCACAAAGCCAATCAGTGCCCTTGTTATATCATGTTTAGACTGGCAACTTATGTCTCATTAAAGTACTATGGCAATCATATAGCGAACAGGTCAACCTGAGACACAGCAGATATTTAGATCACTGTGCAATGTACTGGACTGTAGTGGAAGACTCAGGTTCAATTCCAGGTTGGAGTAGGAACACGGATCTGACAAGTGACACAGCATCTAATCTGTGGCTCCTCCCACCAAGGACACCATAAAACAAAATATAGAGTATTTAGAACAAAAAATCCTATTCTATATTATATACTATCACTAATTTGTTGTTTCTTCCATCAATTGTCACAGTACTGTGGTAGCAAAATGCACAAAAGAGTGCACTGAAGTATACACCATATATGACCACAGTACTGTAGCAATAAGAGGCTAATGACTTCATGTAACAGTATCCATGACTGGCTCTTGTACAAATGCTAACATTTGATTGGTTCTGTGGCAAAAGCCAAACCCATATTTTTTGCCACACTACTGTGGCAGTAAGAAATAGTAGGTGGATGAAACTGGTGGTGATTAAAGCCTTAGGTATGTCAAAGACTAGTAAGAAAACTGATTTGACTACATTAGTATTTTTCCCTCTGGTTACCCTAGAGTACAAAAATGTTCCATTGACCTCCATTATAACAAATGTGATTTGTTTGTCTGTCTGTGAGGGGAAAATAGCTTTAAAATCAATATCTGACTCATCTGTGTGAACATTTATTGCTGCCAACTTTTCAAAAAACCTCGGAGATTCTGTAGGACCTGACAATTACCAAGCCCCCCCCCCCATACGTCTGGATGTGTCTGTAAAGAGGAGGATAAAAGGAAACGTCTTTAACTTTGTAGAAAGGTGACTTATTAAAGTTATGACAGTTCACTGGCATTGGTCTGCCGAGCGGCGGCTCCATTCCAAACATGGCAGACGTGTTTGCGGCGCACTCCGTTGCTAAGGGCCCACCCACCTGTGCAGCGTCTAACTATGAATGGGACAGAATGGGGGTAGGAAATGCAGCAAATACTAGGGTGGGTTACAATGGTGCTTCTCAGCGCCATCTATTGTCGCAGAGTTTACAGAGGAATGAACGCAGGCCAAACGTCTGTGCACAAATCTGATTTTTGTCTTAAGCGTAAGAAATGGATGTGCGGCGTGAGTGCGTGTGAAGACAGGCAAAACTGTGTATCACATGGTGAAAGTTGGCAGCTCTGTTTATTGTGCAAAGTGTAACATCTTTGAAAGCTTCAACAACAAAAGACACAACTGAACATATGAAAAACAGTCTGAATGAATTAGAAACAGAAACATACAGGCTTTGAACATGTGACGTATGTGGAGCATATACATGGATTGAGAGCGAGTGTGTGTGTGTGTGTGTATGTGTGTGTGTGTATGTGTGTGTGTTTGAGGTTGACCCCTCTGCATTCTCTTGTCTTCAGTTGCATCAGTGTCCTTCAGTGTTTTGGTTCTGTTCTGTTAGCTTTTTTGCATTAAACTGTCTTGATCAGACACTGCAAAATGTAACAGTTTTTTTCCCCTGATATATTTTTTAAAAGTATTTTTATTTGTTTATTTATATTTTTTATGGAATGTCTTTTGCAGTGGACAGCATTTTTAAAATAAAACCATGAAACTTTTGTCCCCTACACAGGACAAAAATATATTGCTGGGTGTCAGGAGGATAAAATTTATGGAAAAATATTCTATATTTTATATTCTTTATATTTTTGTAATAAATCACTCAGAATTCAAATGACTAAACTGGCATTTAAAGGGTTAAAATCTTGAAAACTGTGGAGTGTTACTTTAGAGCAGGGGGGAAGAGAATTTTTTTATTTTTTTTTAAAAATACTGACGGATGATAATTTTCTAGTAGTTTTTATGTGAATGTACATTTTTATGTGTCCATTTTTGTTCACAAGCATCACCAGAGCATACTAAATTTGAGGAGGGCTTAAGGTAGAATTGAGTGAACACAAGATGTTCATTTTGGTCTGTTGGTAATGTGCAGAAATTAAATAACATCTTAGCTCTCTTTTCTTCTCATGCAATGACATTGTCAATGTCACTGACAGGGTACAAGAGTAGGATGTAATTTCATAGGGGTTAACGGGTCAGAATCTGAGGAGACAGCCATAGGGGGAAGGGGAGTGTAGCCTCAGCTGACAAGTGCTGAGTGTGTGGGTCGGACTGGGTCAAGGACCAAAGCTGACTAATGTTGTGTTCACTGACGGTTCACTGACACCTCTCATCTGCTTATGAAAATCAGGCCACACAAAACCACACTAATAGAACAAGAGGCACAACAAGAACAAAACACCGTGGAAGGTGTTGAACCAGTGACATAGGTGTTAGTTTTACAGAGCTATGGGTATGTTTATAAAAAGATATCCAATTCATGTCAAGAGTCAGCGTCATCTGTTCCTGTAACTATGCTCTTAAGGTCTATCCTAAGGTCATTCAGGGACATGTCAATACATTAGCAGAGTTTCTTTTAACCTTGTTCAGACTACAATCCCTAGTCCCCTTTTTTTATGTAACCAGGTTGGCCCCATTGTGGTGATTTTCTTGTTTTCAAGGGAGGCCTGGCCAAGACAGTGATAGTCACATCTTTACAGTACAGTTTTTAAGCATACCCACATTACTTCTAGGTTTATTTTTGGAAGTCTACAATGCATAAATACATGAAATCAAAGTGGATTCAAGCCACACTTGTTTGAAATGCCTTTCAAATGCCCAAATCAGTTTTCCACAGTCCAGATGTTCTGCTCATACTTTTAAGATTTTAAAGTGCCCTTTCCATCACTACAAAGCTACATACATTGAAGGCATCAAATGGAGAGTGCTGAGCATAATCTGTGCTGCTGCTAACAGAGCGTTATGGAGATCAACTTGGACAGAACAATTTGTGGGCATTTGTCACAGTAAATATTGGCTTTTTGAGAGTCAGCAGCTACACTGCAACACATGTGGATTTACCAGTGGTGGATTTTTAAAGGCTGATATAAGAATGACATTTTGGAGAAAGAAAGTCAGTCGACCTCATTCTCCTGCCTCACTAAACACTGGACTGACAGATGAACAGAGAATCCTTTTCAGAGATATTAACATGGAGCTGGACATCAAAAGATTTTTTTTAAGAATCCATGAAACCATAAAAATTAAGGTGGGCTCAATTTTTAGGTGTTACTTTCCTTCTAACTCAGCAATTCCAGGGAAGAATCCTAATACAATATTAGACATTATCTACTGTCAAAGCCAAATGTTATTGATTCCAATGGTAACATCCTATCTGCACAAAGAGACATATGTAAAGGCAAAAAAAAAAAAAAAAAGAGCGAATGGTTGAAAATCTCTAGTTTGAGGAACACTTTTGGTGGTCATTAAATTGTACATAAATGCACATAAATAACTAAAAGTTAATCTGTAAGACTGTTACATCAAATGTTGTCAGTTAAAAATCCATCAAATTACGAACAGTGGTTAAATCAAACATAATGACACTAAGTAAAGTATTATTTAATGGAATATTATCCTGTACAGTGAGAGTGAATATGATATGAGGGAGGGGGTGGGAGTTAGCTTCATGTCCACTGGGGGCATATTTTCAAGGCCTTGCTTCTTGCTTCGTCAAGTCATTGAGGTGATATAATAGTCTGAGCAGGGCGTATGCGGGTTTCATGTAGCAATATTTTAATCGTAGTCAAAACATTCTCCTCAGGGAATTTAAATTCTTTTAAGACCTTTAAATGAGCCATTAATATAACGAGTGAAATCAAGATTTACATCATTAAAATTCTGGAGTAATTTATGGTACTTCACTGTACATTGAGTGAGTGCTGGCGGCTAAATAAAACACCCAGTGGACAAGTAGGATTTCAGTAGGAAGCCACACTTACAGTACCTTGAAGGCCAGTTGAGGACTGTCTGAGTGTCACTCTCTGAGTCTGTGTTGAGAGACCAGTCGCTCTTTGACCAGGTGGCCAGGCTACAGGACGATGCGGTGACAGTGTCAAACACTTGGATCATGTTCGTATTGAAAAGTGCAAAGTAACCTGCACTGATCAGCTCGGTCATCTGCCATGAACAACATGTTTTACAGCTGTTGCAGATGTTCAGCCCAAACTACCCTGTCATATTTAGACTCTTGCTGCTTGTAGCTGTTCCTGTCAGTGTGATGAACTCCACTTGCACTTTGTTCACTCGATGTATATTGATGTCACATATTGATTGTAATAGAAAATGATGTCAACCCTAAGCTAATGAACCGAGCTGAAGATAAAACTGTGTTAGCGCTCATGCTCTCAGAAATCATATACCCTCCAAGAGCCGAGCATGCAGTTACCCCTCTGGCCTTTCAACCTTTTCCCTGATTAGCTAACCAGAGCACCTTTCAATGTGAAACAAGAGCAGACTGAGCATGACAGAAATGGACCCACAGTCTAGAAAGATCTCAGCAGCACAGTAGTATCACAGAAATGGACCCAGCAGGTTAGCAAACTCAGCAGCTAGTGGAGATTTAAAACAGCACTAAACAAGGAACTGTTTGTAATTGATTTGTTCATTTGTTTTGTGTATTTTTATTCTGCATAAACTACACTGTTTATGCAAATTACCTCAATACATCGTAATGATTGAATTCTGCAGTTATAGACTACCTACCCCATATAGTGTGCATGTGAAATCAAGGGTTCATGTAGTTCAAAGAATCTGAGACTATATTTGCTATAATCTAAAAATATATTTTGGAAATAGTATCCTCTGTAGTAATACATAGCAAGAAACCTAATGACCTGTGATAATAACGTGGCACATCTAGGCCTCACAGGGCCATACTGTTAAACAACTTGTAAGTATTTTATCTGCTGTTTTGTGCAGAGTTTGTTCCATGAAAAGGCTTTAATAATATGAGTGAACTTGAAATATGTGGAGTATCAGAATGTTTGAACCCCTTCTTTAGGAACTCACCCCTGCCTGTTGAGGATGCTCTGCGCTTGCTGCTCTATGAATAAGTCCCCAGGTGAGATGCCATAGCGCGTTGAGGGCAACGAGGCCCTGCGGGCAGTGCGAGGAGAGCTGGGCACGGCTGCGATGCTGTAGTCCCTGCTGGAGGTGGGGCTTGGTTCTTTGTGTTGGGCATCCTGATGGTGGTAGGACTGTTGTTGTTGTTGTGGTGGATGCACTTCCTGAGTTTTGCTTCTTCGTTCTTGAGCCCCAGCGCGGCGATAATTCTCCAGATTCATTGCCCTTTCCCGTTCTGAGAATCTACTTTGCCTTTCTTGTGTAGGGGGAGGGCCTTGGTTGGAGTGGGCAGGGGTGGATGTGGAAACAGGAGCAGGGTCTGGCTGAGTCCTCATGTAAACTCTGCCCACTCCAGAACGGTATGGCACCCTTGGTTCCTGTCCTGGCTCATCCTCTTTCTGTCTGTCTCTGTCTCGTCTGGCAGCCATCTGTGGATCAGTGGTGTCTTGATCCCGACGGGATCGGTACCGTGGTGTATAGTCAATGTCTGCCTCCTGGTCCAGGAGAATGCCATAACGCTCTGACAGCTGGCGGCGGCGTTCTGCTTTGTAACGGGCAATTCGCTCAGCTTTAGAACTGAGGCTGGGGTCTGTTGTAGTGCCTGATGTCCGTGCAGAGGAGGTGGTTAGCGTTACTGGATCCACGTAGACGACCATTGGGTCTGGACGCCCACTGACTGTGCCACCTTTGCCCTGTGATGTAGACGACACCTGCTTCTGTGGTGCCTCCAGCTCCTCTCGACTGTAGCGCCTCACTGTAGCAAGCAATGCAGAACAAAAGTATTTATA
This sequence comes from Maxillicosta whitleyi, assembly GCA_029822895.1. Taxonomy (NCBI): domain Eukaryota; kingdom Metazoa; phylum Chordata; class Actinopteri; order Perciformes; family Neosebastidae; genus Maxillicosta; species Maxillicosta whitleyi. Next base: position 17,067,107 of record JAPSES010000030.1, on the reverse strand, counting down.
TTATTACACTTTTATTTTATACTTACATTCTTTCTCTCTTATACTCATATATCTGACTTCTTTTTTGTACAATCTTATTTTTTTTCCTATGGGAATGCATTTTACAACATACAGTGTAGCACATTTGTATATCACGTCTGAATAATCAACAATAGTAAAGCATGAAATCCAACGTACACATTTCCATATTAGTTCTCTGTCTAAAACAAAAACCAGAACTATAACAGCTGTTCTTAATGTAAGTATTCCCCCTCTTTTTTGTGCTCTATATTGTTAAATAAACAACATTCTTCTCTTTTCATTATTCTCACTCTAAAATCCACACAGGTTTTAGCTCCAGTACATTCATCCGGTCCAGTTAGAACTTGACATTTCCAGTTAAGTTAAATCAATGCCAAACCTCAGTGGGGTGATGTATACAATCCATTTTGACCACATTTTCACAAATTTATCCTGTTTTACTTTTAATGAAAAGGACAGTTTCTCCATTACGTAGATTTCATTTTTTAACCAGTCTTCATGTTGTGGTCCATGTGGTTGGAGCATTTTCCTTGTCAGAGCTTTTTTCGCTCCAATAAATAGTACTCTCATTAAATATTTGTCTCCTTTTGTTTAAATGCTCTGCGTCATAGCTCCCACATTCAATGTTAAGGCATCCAGTGGTATTATGGTTTTAAATACGACTTTGATGTTCTTCCAAAATGACTTGATTTTTGGACATTCCCAAAATAGATGGTAGTGATTAGCTATTGATGATCCACATAACCTCCCCTAAGTGCTTTTTTGAGCAGGGGGAATAAAAAAAAAACCTAAAAATATTTTTCCATCCAAATTCCCTCCAGGTGTGTGAAAAGGTCATTTCCCATTGTGATTTACACATGTTTTCCCATTGTTCTGCAGATATAACTATCTTACTTTCTCCTTCCCATTTGTTTTTGATATGATGGGTGTTCACTTCTGAGGATTCTTGAAAACCTTGGTATAATTTGGATACTTTTTATTTTACTCTCTTGTTTATATGCTGATATAAAAACCTTTAGTATATTGTTTTCTATTTTACCTTGTCCTTCTTCGGTAATTTAATTTATTTGGTGTCTCATCTGTAAATATCTAAAGAAATCTGGAGCTTCTAAATCATAACTTTTTTTTTTTAGAGCTTCAAAGCTCTGCAATGTTCCATTTTAAAAAAAATAATATTTATGTTGTTGGGGAGAAAATCAGAGTCATATGTACACCATCTTAAAATTTTCATTGTTGCTTTCAAGTTGTATTTTCTTATTACTTTTTGCCAAATTTAGAAGTCAATTTTGTCCATGGGTTATTTTTATTTGTCAAAGTATCAAATAATTTGCTATCTGTTATCATAGCTTGTAGTGGTGGTCCTATAGTTCGTTCATCTTCCATCTCCTTCCACTGTGCTGTACATTACACGTACCCACCAGAGGTCTTAGTTGTGCTGCATGGTAATAGTCCCTTAAACATGGTAAAGCCATGCCTCCTCCTTTTGGCAGCTGCATTATTTTGTATTTAATTCTAGGGTTTTTTTGTTTTTTTTTTACCCATTTAGATATATCAAGAAATTAACTTATCTTATTCCATGAATTGTTGCTGAGGTACTTCACATGGTACTGATTGGAAGAGATATAACAAATGTGGTAAGATAACCATCTTAACTGACTCAATTCATAGATCTGACTTCTAAGAGAAAATCAAAGTTGATTTTTCTTTGAAGAATACCCCCAGACATTAACAAGGTGGAAGATTACCATGCACTGAATATCTTAATCCTTGTGCAATCATACCAAATGAAGTAAGATGTCAACCAATTTCAGACGTGGCTATCCTTCTGTTGCAGGACCATTTATCCTGTTGGTGCAAACTGCTACACCACAACCCCAGTCCTGTATAACCACACCTAGCTTCCGTACTCCAGTTATTCCAGTGCAGAAGACATGAACCATCCACTACCCCTCTGGGTGGTTCCCAATAGGTCTGGCCTTGGGTGGAAGTACAGGATGCAGCGACAGTGCACAATTATGATGGGAAACCAGGGATTTTTATTGAACATGTGAACATAACAAATCCCCACAAAAGAACATGTTACAGGATATGGATAACAATGACAAGATTGCAGTAACCGAAGTGCCCATATCTGATCATCACTGTGTGTACTTATGTTAAGAGAGACCAGAAAACAGGCTGTAGTAAAAAAAACGCGTATTGGATGACAGAGCTGAAGAAAAGTTTATGAACATAATGTGAGCGGTGGCGCCTAACAACCAAGACTGCTCTTTAAATTCTATGGTGGACAATTTTAACAACACACTATCATCTGCATTGGATGTTGTTG
>JAPSES010000030.1:17023867-17054657 GCA_029822895.1 Maxillicosta whitleyi | reverse complement strand
GGTGGGGGGGTGGGAGGGTAGGACACATCAAAATGCAAAAGCAAATAACATCCCGTCAGTCATGTCACAAGGCATGTAAGATTAAGTATCAATTTCCTAAATATTTTGGCTGAGATACACAGATAGGTGCAGTTGGAATCCAAGAGATCATAAAATTTCCGCGTGTTACTTGGATTATGATCCAGTAACATTTTTAATGATAGCCTTGACTTTATGCCAGTTCTGCCAGTAAGAAAGTCTTAATTAAGCTGTCGCATTCAATGCAGTGGAGCAGAATTCATAATTCCCCTGTCATACTGTGATCTTTTCCCATTAAACACAAAGCCACTAGTGAGCATATTTGTCAAAGTGGACATGAATGATAACTGAATATTTGTAGACGATAAATACTCATTAGGTAGATTGTTTTTGCTTTCTACAATTCATCATCTTTTCCCTCTTATTTACACTCTTAATGTCTTCCCTCATCACACACATATATGTAACCATAATTTTCAAGAGTGCTGTTGTAATCCCACGAGTTGGCCTGATTTCAGAAGAGACAGCATTATCTGACAAAGTGTGTGCTGACAAGCTCGTCTGGCCAACACTTTGGGAAACGTGAGACAACTTCAGACAAGTATTTATCAGGCCTATAGTTGAAAGGTGTCCTGTACCCATACTCTCACATCATAAACTAAGCTCCCTACTACAAACAGCTTTGGAGGCTTTAATACTGGCCTCTTTTTAATCTGACCTTCTAGTAAAAAAACACCAACATAAACACATACATCAGGTGACCACTTGCCACCTCTAATGCTGGTAACTCATTTTAATCTTCTTACATTATCCACTATTTACTGAAGTGAAAGGTAACACAGAGGCTGTTAGCTCCATCCCCATTAGTCAAAATACCACAGGCAAAGTAAATAATATAAACCAACATGAAATGTGGCTCAAATGCCCACAGGGACACAAAACCTTCAAATGCTGAACTGTAGAGGGAAGAAAGCAATATAAAAGGTCTATGTCCAGGCTGAAAACAACAACAACAACAAAAAAAACCTGTATCATATTTGTTATATTTTATTTGTTTGGTCAAAGCATTGTCCAGGCATTAGTAGCAAAAACCTAGTGTAAGTTTAAAGTAAATACATGTAGCACTGTTGCACAAATAAGAACTCTCAGTTTAGTCAGTATGATTCCTGAGGTAAACTGGAATTAAACAGACTTTAATCAAAATAAAAGACACTGGTTACATGGTGACACAGAAACATTACACTGCTCGCTAAAACATTAGTTAATGTTCTTGTGTTGGCTCAGCAGAGGAACTCTAATTTGTCCTTTTGTGAACATGGCCAAAATAAAACAGCACTGCCAAGGAACAAAGAGGAGTGACAGTAACTGAGTAACTGACTGCTTTAGCCTGGTTTGACAGTGGCAACTGTTCCAAGTCGAGTGCATTCTTAAGTTTCTTTGCAAAATCTATAGTTCAATCTATATTTAAAAAGAGAGAGTTACATGTAAAGCTAAACAGAATACCTAGTTTCATGTTTGGTGTCACAGAAACACATGTAATCTGGGTTCAGTAAAAACTAGTAAAGCTTTAAAAATTTTAAAGGCAGGATTGAATGTGATCTTTTTTCACTTTAAAGTTTGGCTTTACAGTATATAGTTTGAGGTATGTTCAATCAATTTTGATATCAACATTTCAAAAAACTGTACAGTGGAAGTGGTTAGATATAAAATCATACTGTAAATGAGACAAATATTGAATATGACCAAAAGTTTACAATGAGAGTAAATTGACTAAAATAATTTGCATATTGGCATGTCACAGGGTGGTGGCCATACTGGATTGTGCAACTTTTACTAAAATATATACATGGATATTTTCTTTGTGTTTTTGTCCTTAAAATAAATTAACTTAAACATTAGTAGAGCATAAAATGCCAAGTTTTAGTAGCTTTTTAGCCATAAATAAATAAACTTACTGACTGAACCTGCTCAGGACCACACCTTTCCAACTTTTGCACTTTGAATAGAAACAGGCCCTAAAATAGTGTTAAGAGTGAATGGGCACGTGTCCACCATTTATAGGTGGGAGGTAGTAACAAGATTTGGCAACTCTGGAGTTATGGTCTGTTTCGTTCAGTTATGTTGCTTGTCACAAAATATCAAATCAAATATCCTTGATTGTGCCAACAGGACGATTTATCCTGATTTTGCCTTACAGCTGCAATGGTACACACAAAAACTAAAATTATAATACAGCACTGTAATCTGATCCCAACGTCAGTGAGCACTAAACACAGATGACAGCATAAAATCACATAAATACATGCATGCTTGAGCACACTGAGCTCCACGGGTTCCTCAGAGATCCTACAGTATGAAGTTTCCCTTGGCAAAGCAAATTAGTTTAGCACCAAAAGGCAGCCAGACTACCGTTCTGCTGTTATGATGTTGGACAAGATGAGTTAAAAAAAAAAAAAAAAAAAAAAAAGAGATCCTACAGAGATGATAAACATACAAAAGAAAAGACCCACTCAAATATACCCAGAGTGGACAGTCAACTCATTGTCTTCCACTGGAACCACAATCACTTATACACATGTAAATATCTAATTTTTAACTGGTACAACTGCTTTTAAGTGTGAGTTAAAGAAAAATTCTTTGGATCACACTGTAGCCTTTAAATCCTAACATATAAACACAAGCTGCTCAAGTGACATAACTCTACTCCTCAAAGAAAAAAAAAACTGCATTCACTATTTTGACAAGACAACCTGAGCACTCGTTTACAGTCCCCACACTCTTCACTCTTCCTCTTTCTTCCTCATCCTCAGTTTCACACTTCCTGGCTTCTTCTATCTGATGCTTTTTCTCACCCTTTTACACACACATGTCCCCTCCCCACCTTCCTCAGTCTGCCTCCTCTCCCTGTAGACACCCCTAATAAGGCAACATGTGTTGTGAGTGGCTGCCTTGGGGAGAGGTCACCCTGTCAGCCTGTGTTTACCAGGGGACCGTCTCCACGCCTGTTTTCTTTCCCAGTCCTTCTCCCTTTCGTTCGCTCAGATTTGTCATCCTTGTTGTCCGTCTTGCTCGTTCTTCTGAACACTCCTACTTCTTCCTTTTAACTCCCACTCATTCCTCGCCCCCTCCTCTCTTTTCTGAGCTTCTTTATTTTTTCCCTATAACTTTATAATCATAAAGCTCTCATTTTAGCTCATTATCTTGTTTTTTTAACCAGTTTTTCCACTGACGGTATCCCTGCCATCCCCAACCATCAACAAACATTATAAAGTGTCACTTAGACTCATAGTCTCATTTTATGTCAGTATTCTTATGAAATGCTTGCACGGAACTAACATTATTAACTAACATAATGTTAAATTATAACATTAAATGAGGAGACTTTGCCTATATAATCATAAATAAGGTATTAACATTATATTACTTTACAGATTAGTTTTAGTGGCTTGCATTAGCTACTGGTCATCCATCATCATCAGCCCAATAACTCAATAATCAAGTATTCACATAAATAATCCCTCTGGTGAAGTACTGCTGTGCAAACCCGCAAGTGTGTGACATGTCATGACAGTTCATTCTAATTGGGAAGCTGTAGCTCAGTTGGTAGAGCAGGTCGTCCAATGACCAAAGGGTTGGTGGGTTGAATCCACATGTACCCTTGAGCAAGACACTGAGCTTTAAATCGCTCCCACGGCATGGCAGCAGCCACCTACTGGTGTACGAGTGAATGGGTGAATATGAGGCTATGTAAAGCACTCCGGGCACCAAGAAAGTGTAGAAAATGTGTTATATAATATAAATATACATAATAATAGTAAATTGATTGGAATTGAATAGGAATTGATGCCATGACAGGGACCCAAATAAAACTCACCGTTTTACTAAGTAAGATGACTTAATTCTTCAAATTGAGCATTGTTAGAAGATATTTGATCACATCTACATGAATTAACAAAATGTATAACATAGACTTATTTTTAAAGAAAGGTCCACTGTGCATCATTAAGAGGGATTTACAAGGATCTAATTGCATATAAATACTTGGTACTGAATTGCCTCTCTTCTGCTCTTGCAGTAACTACATTGTACAATGCCAGCTACCGTTAGATTCAAAATTGTATTAGCTAACAATGACTTAACAAAAACACATGTGCAAACACATACCCTTTAAATTACTTGAATTAGAACTACATTTTTTCAAATGTGGCACAAATATTCATTTGGACTAAAGGTAAAAGTGGCTGTGACCTCACAACATACATTTTAGACCATAGCTCATGCTTCCAGATTAAGATGCAAGGACAGTGGACAAATCGGACTGAACTTATGGTTCTTCAATTATGATTAGGAGGATTTTCTGAACTGAGACAGCTTATTCTGGGTCTCGTGGTCTGGAACATATCTCATAACATAACATAATTTAACATGCATACTCAAACCAAACAACCAATAAAACTCAACACCATCAAAAACATGTAAACAACACAAGGTGGTGAAGTAACTGAACAAATCCCAATGTGACTCAACATCAAAGCATCTCTGTCAAGTAATCAGACCTTGAGCTGTGAAGCTCAGCTTAATATTACACACAGGGTGTAGGCTATAGATGGAGCCTTTCTTTTCCTATGGAGACCAAACCCACATGATCCTTTGTTCCAACCTTTCTTCTTACAGCCCAGAGCTTTACTGAGCTTAATGTTCTATGTGATGTAAGTTATGAGTGACAACAGAAAGGCCTAAACCTCAGCTTTAGCCTCCCAGCTCATGCTGGTGCTTTCACAAAAAAGTAATCATCTCCCAACCATTGATCATGTGACAATATTTAGCACTGCTGATGTGTTCAGTCGAAGTTTGTTTGTTCCAAGTGGCCCTTCCTTTTTTTTGGAGAAGCTCTCCTTGTTTAGGTTAACGTGTACAAGTGCAAACTAATCACACTATAATAACCACAGAGGAGAAAAAACCTGCAAAACACTCCAAACTTTCTCCCTCATACACACAAATAAAAAAGCCTGAGGCAGCAGAGCCGGGAACGTTTTTATACTCCCTGCTTCCTTAAACATTTACTCTGGCATTTCTCTTACACTTTAGATCCAGATCTGCGTGCCTCTCTGCTGCCTTGCATCAATTCTGCCTGACACTCAGCACAGAAATCTGCCTCCTCTGCTCTTATATGGAGAACAATGAGCATCGAGCTGCAGTGCTGAGAGAAACACTTAAAAAGTTCTGCATCTCTCAGGCAGAGGAGAAAGGAGGAGGAGAAAACAAAAGAGGAAGAGGCAGGATTTCATGCCAGAAATGGTCATTCTAGGATTGGTTTTCATTCCTTAAAGGTGCATCATTGAGGCACATCTTCATATTATGTAACAGGATGTGGTCAGTTACATCTCAGCTCTGTAAAGGGATTCATTTTGGAAAATGTGCTCCTCTACCTGCACGGAAAACAAACATGAGATAGCAAAAATCATACACAACATTAACCCTTCATTTCTTTGGCTGTAGTGCATTGTCATATACAACCAAGATATTAAATTTGGGTTACTTGTGTTTTAGTTCATTTATAGTGGCTGAGCAGGCATAACAAAGACAGTTGAATGTCTTCCTAAAAGCTGCACTAATGGACCTTTAAGAACTGAAAGCATCGGTTTTATACTGCAACATCCAACAAGGAAAAAGAGTCGCAACAAGTATTTCATATGGAGAAATTGTTTTTAACATTTTTATTCTGCTGTAAACTCGGGGACAACAAATATTCCTAAATATGTGATCAACAAGATGGTAAGGAAAGAAGGCCGTTTGGAGCTATTGTTGACCCATTGTTCCACTCCCTCTGTAAATATAAATAGCTCATTCTAACATAACGAGACATGAACCCAATTTTATCTCATTACAAACAAATGCAAATGTAATTATGAATTATATTCGATTTCTCCAAGAGGATCCCACCAAGCTCGTCTGAAGTTCACATATCAGACCTTTCAGCATATAAAGAATGTGTGTGCAACACCTGATCTGCGCAGGTTTCTTTACATTGTAGATGAACAGAGTCCTGTGGCATGGGGTCAAGCATGAGAGCAGTCAGTAAACCTGTCTGCTCAGTTTGACTGGAGCAGCAGGTGCAGGGCACGAAGCAACTGCTGCACAGTCACACAATCGCACGCACACTATAAAAACAAAACGGCAGAGAAATGACGCCTGCCCAGTGCTGGGACAACATGCTTACCCAACGCGTACATGCCTCCACCATACAGCTATAATCTGGGGGGGTGGAATGCTAATACCCATGTGGATACTTCAGACAGCATAATGCAACAAGGAGACTTGAGTGAGAGAGTATGATCAGTCCTCACAATGATAAAACTAACAACAATCACTGAGTTTGGCAACAACAACAACAAAGTTGGCCTCCTCTACTGAATGTTCTAAAAAAAACAACTACAAATAAATGTTTTTTTGTAATTCAACACCCTTTATTGGCACAAAATACTAGTAATCAAACTTTACACATTTGGCTGTTTATGTTGAGTAATATGACAAGATCTTATTCTATGAAGATGGGATACACTTTTTTATAACCATGAGGTGAAGGCAACTTTGTTTTAATCAGTGATGCTGTCCTTAATTTTACTTTCAATATTTATTTTTCTCTTTAGAAAACTCACTCTCCATATTTACATTAAAGTAAGTAACAAAACAGGTGGTTGAAATTTTACCAGCAATAATAAATACACCAAGAAATGCTGCTGTTGTTGATAATTTCTCTTGTTTTGGCAACAGTCGCATAAGGGTATTTCCACAAAACCAGATGACACAATAAAGTTGAGTGTAAAAACCTTATGTTGTCTTTCATCTTTATTCTGATTTTAAAAAAGGATTGAATTTTCATGTTTGATTGCTACTAGGAGACATTTTTTTACTTAAATAATTGAACATAATGACAAATATCTTACATTTTCATTATGAATTATGCAATTTGGCACCAATGACATAGCTACATTTCAGATAGTCAACGTGTATTTGTTCTTCAAATGTAAAAACAAAATTAAATTTAGATAAACTACTGTGGAAGACGAAATAATACTTACGGTGCTTTAGCTGGTATTGGCACACCCCCCTACAGCATCATGGATGAAGTCCATTTATCCTCACAAAAAGATTCAGCCACAAACCCCCAAAGAGGGTCTGACAAGTTCCTTGAACAGGGAGAGTCGCTGCTGAGGAGGCAGAAAGCACAGGTGTGAGCAGGTAAACCCAACAGCGGCTCCAGAGTCATCCACCATGAAGCGGCTCCAACCTCAGCAGCTTACAAATATAGCCTGGTGCTTTCCCACTAGCTCTGTTGCACTGGGCCAAATAAATCAGTCCAGGAACAGTCAAGCAAAGAAGTAAGGGAGAAAGAACGAGGGAGGAGAAGAGCGGTGTGCACGAGGAGAGGGATGAAGGCAAGAGCTCCTGGAAAAATACACAACAGGGGCCCTACTACAGAAAACAAATTCTCCTATAATGACCCAAAAGTCAACAGTGTGATTCCTGAAACATCTATCCTTAACCTGTTTTAAGACTGGTCTAGCAGTTTGGACTGATGATAAGAGGCGACACAACACTCCCAAAAGGTTTGGGGAGTGCTGGCCAAAATCGGCGCGGTAACCTCATCCCACAGCAACCATGTATGGGCTGAAGAGAGTGGCCTCGATAGAGGGGCATCTGCCATAAATAGCCAGGAAGCGTAGGTCTCTCAGAGCAGGGGGATCGAATCAGCTGTTAAAACTACAATCTAGCAGCAACAACCCAAGCTGTGCACAGACACTGAGGTCCTGCAGCACTGAGCTGCACCAAACTGCATGTCTAAACACAGCATGCTGCACTTCGGCACAGTGTATTTCCTGCATTTACACTTGAACTGATTTCATTTGCTTCACACAGCTGTTGTTTTCATCTTCTTCATTTGTTATTTCCTTAAAGTTTATTGTATGATATTTAATGGCGTAGTCCAACAAGCTCAATATCAAATACTACCCCCCCTTGGTAGATGAAAAAGAAAAAAAACCAAAACAAATATTTGCAAACTTTGAGCAACTTTTGAAAAGTAATTCACACATTTTTCCTCTAAATGACACAAAATTATTTCCTGTGTCCCATTCATATAAACCCACAGTCTGTCTGTAGTTGTGAAAGGCAATTTTTCAGACCCCTCTAGAGATTCTTTATTCAAAAAGCAACTAGTAAAAAATCTGTCATCTTTCTCTAGTATTATTGGAGGCTTTTGGGGACTCGGATATGAATTACATATTAGGCTCCTGAGTGAACTTTGGTTAAAAACCAAACCAAAGTGAAGAAAATGAAGAGAAAAACTAAACAAACCAACAAATAAATCAATAACTAACCTCAGTAAAGGGGTCCAGATTGTGTCTTTGGGTCACTTTAGCCGGTCCCTGAGCACAGATAAAGGAGGACAGTTGGAAGTGGGACATTAAAAGAAAAAACAAGAAATTACAGGGTATAGTTCATTTGGAATTCTAACCATATTTAAGACGAAATAACAAGATAAATACACGGGTAAACTCAGATTTTGTGATTTATATGGTTTATCTGAATAAAATTTTATCAAAATAAAGAAAATGAGAGCATTTGGAGCTCTTCATCAAGATAGAGAGGACATAAGATGAGAATCTGTATCTATGGTTTAAAACTCTTCTTTAAAGTCACATTATGACAAACGCTAACAGCCCTCCCAGAGACAGAACATTCAAAGTAATTCTGACATAAAGACACACAGCTTTTTCAACATCAGAATATGCCAATGAGTAAAACTGAGAGAAACAGCAAAAAGACAAGAAAAATGTCCATCATGATAATTCTTATTGTGATATAACATGATGTTTCAAAAAATATAATTATCATGTTGTTGTCCATTCGTACGCTACTGTAACCTACCTGGATTTCCAAGGTAAGAACCTTTAAACTGAAGAGCAAAGTCTTTTCTTATTCTCTTTATTTATTTCTCTTATTCTTATCTTATAGTTCTTAGTCTCACTTTATTTCACTGTTGTCTGTTTTCATGCAATTAACTCTGTAAAGCCCTGTGAGATAACCTTGTTGTGATATAGGGCTCTATAAATAAAATTGAATTGAATTGAATTTTCTAAGCAAAGGATTTAAGATTTGTGATATGTTCAACTGGAATGTGCACAGCATATACTATACGTGTGGGCAGCATATTCAGATAGGAGAGGCTGGTGCTTTAAAAGAAGCCACTTGATGGTTTTGGTTCTTATCTCTGTTTATTGGTTGTTTGTCTCCATCTTGTGGCCTTTGTTAGCTACAGCAGGATAAGGATGACCAGGCCCCAGCAAAGGAAAGATACAGTATGTGTGTGTGATACTGTGGGACACAAATACAAAAAGTACATTTGTCTCCTCAGCTCTGCCTCATATTATAAGCCCACTGTCCCCTTGCTGCTGCTGGTGAAAATAAAAATAAAAACTCAAATTGTACTTTATCTGTTTAGACTTTGTTATGAAAGCCAGTGTCTCAACAATATGAAGAACAAAGACTTAAATATTTAAAAAAAAGGCAAGCACAAATAGCTTTTGGTAGAGTACGATGTCATGTCATGTTATATCATTTTTACCTGAAATAAGTTGAGAATAGCTCAGTTGTCAGGTGAAAATATTGCTGGACTACAACTCTATTTACCTCTGGTTTCAGTCTGACGTCTTTTTTTTTTCTGAAGGGGTCACTAATACTACTATTCACTTACTGCTTATATCCATGAACAAACTCCTGCTATTCACTCTGCAATGTAAACAAATGGTATTTTGTGTCATGGACTTTCTGAAATTTGGAAAATACTTGTATACGAAGCAAACAATAATCTGCTTGAACTCATGTGGGACATATTCTAAGACACAGAGCCAAAGAATCCAAGTGAAGTAGACATGTGACCACGTTCAGCAGGATATGCAGCCCCTGGGGTCTCTATTTCTGCCATAGAATATATTAAACTATTCAGGGAAATATTATTAATCCAAGCGTTATGTGATTATAACTCTGAGATGTGTTATTAATGTTTTTCATTAACATTAACATTCATGTTCATAGCATTTCAATGTGTCTTACCTTTGTTTTTGGGAACAGAGTGGATCCTTAGTCTATCTTCTGCTCAGCTCCAGAATGCAGTCCAGAATGCAGTCAGTGGAGGAGGACAACTGTCACTATAATGCAGTTATTATTGCCTAGGCAGACTTGACAGGTGTACAGTAATGGCAGATAGCTGGTGTACTTAATCTGAGACCAAAGCAACTGTGATAGAGGGACAGCTGGATGTGAATGGCAGTGGTTTGTAAAGAACAGTAGACAAATGTACAACAAATAACAGCTACATTAAAACTACACTACAAGGAAAATCATCTACAAAAACATTTCTTTATAAGTTAATCAAACTGGGAAATTTAACTGGAACAATTGGAACAACATTTTAAGTTTTTTTTTTTTTTTTTAATTATTATTTATTTATGTATTTATTTATTTCTACCTTAGTCTGCAATGATACACTCCTGATGGGGTTTAACTAACTAGAGCTAATGCTAGCTTTGGTGCTTGTTAACTTTAGCTAATACTTCGGTCACGCCCATTCATTATGTTTCACTCATCTCACCTGTTTCTTCTTTTCCCCACACACTATTTAAGTGCACTCCTTCCCCAGTACCTTTGTCGGTTTATTTCCTCTGGTCTCCGTTCGCCTCTGGCCCTGTGTTACCGGCTACCGCCGACATCCTCACCCTGAGGAAGCTGAGGGGATTCCCGCGGTTCTACTGGATCCTCCTTTTGGTTCCACTACATCGTTCTCCGTTGGGGTTAAGACTGTACGTTTTCCTTAGTTGGCTCTACTCTTATTTTATTCTTCTTTTTTGCTCAATAAAGAGCTTTTTCCTTCCTGCTACATCTCTGCTTATGCATCCATTATTCCACATGACAACTTTCTGAAAATACTATCCGTTTTTTTATTTTATTTTATTTATTTTTTCTCTTGTTTATTCTTTAATTTATTGATGTATTGATATGCTTGTCTTTGCCTATTTTTGTGTCTTGTATTCACGTGCTTCTGTCTTCCGAGCATTGTGAATTATTTCTTGTCGCTATTGTTTAATTGGTGTTAATGATAACGTGTAAATAAAGTTTATTGAAAGAAAAAAAAAAACCTTCCTGAAAATAAACTTTCAACCTATCATAAACCTTTTAGCACCCCATTAAACACATTAATAATCAAATCAAGTCAATACAACATTTTAGACAGAGCTATATTAGAAATCACTATAAAGTTAATAATCCTGGTGTCCTTTTGTGCTGTGTTGTTGACAAATTAGCGTTAATTAAATGTTGAAAAGCTAGGTGTAGCAGCTAGTTAGCATGTGTAAAAAAATAAAAAAAAAATCACTTTTTTTAAAGCTATAAAACTGCAACTGTAGGTTGAATTGTCTTCATTTTCTGTTTTAGGTGTATACACACGTAGGACAGAAATGTACTCGCATCAAGTAATGTACTTGATAACATGCATTTATTATTATTATTATTATAGTAGTAGTAGTAGCCTGCCTAGTAGTAGTATTGTCTGTACTTGTCTTTGCAATCAAGCAATTTTTTTTTTTTTTAATTATTGGCTTCTCTTTGTCATTTTGTGATAATTGTGCAAAATATGCTTTTCCACCATGTTCATTAGTGCTGATGGAACATACAATGAAATTAAATACATATACTCATATAGTACATGAAGGTAATATATTAATCTGTAACCTCTCATCTCTCTCAGGTTATGCTTGTCTGAAGTACCTGCCGTTCCCTGGGGCACACCACTGAAAACAGAGCAAGTAATGGAAGTTTTCCTGCAAATAAATCAATACACTATCACACAAGTGTAAGTAATAATAAACTTTTCATTCTTCTTTTGGAAAAAGCACACTGAGGAAATTGAAGTTTCTCAGTATAGATGCCGTCTAAACCTGAAGAGAGCATGCTGGGAGTACAGTACAGTCTTTCTTTGCTAATGCTTTGATCATACAAATGGAGCAAAGTGTAACAGTCTGGCTGAGTGGGCTCCCTCAGATTGCCACTGTGCAAGTATACATGTAATTTTTTTTTTTTTTTTTACTGCTTTTAGGTTTCATGAAAAACACTGTTTTAAATTTTCAAGTTTGGAATGAAAAAGAGACAATTCTGACATCGTTCTTGCTGCTGCCACTGACGCTCTTTATGATAACAGAGACACTTTACATATCATTAGCCTCATAGCATGGTTGTCCAAGTCATATTTTAGGCCAAATTGTGACATCTCCATCAATTTAATCAGCAGTGTTAGGAAAGTAAAGTTATGTAGCCTAGGTATCACAATTTGCCCAAACAATAAATAATAAATGAAAAAAATATCACTTGGGCAGTTATGCTTTGAGGCTAATGACATTTAAAATATATTGAAAACAAGAAATGTACAATAACAGTCAGTGTGTTCCTGAATTGATCACAAACACAATTTTCATGCAAAGAGTTTATTTATGAATCAGACTGCAGTATCATACAACAGTAGCACAATCATATGACTATGGATTATGCTCATATTTATAGATACAAAGATAAAGGCATGTTTTAAAAGAAAAAAAATGAATGACTTTTCTTTTAATTTACTCTAAAAATAGCTTTCAAATACTTGGCATAGTTTTGTAAATTAAATTATGAAACATAATGTTTTGCCCACTGGTTATACTATTGGAGTACCAAATGCAAATATACTTTATGAAAAACATTTTTTTTCCTCCTCTCTCTTGCATTTCATGCAAGGAAGAAAAAAAGATGTCAGTGAGTACAAAAAGCACTTAAATCTCATATGAAAATAGAAAATATTACAAGTGTGCATAATTACTTCATGTTGCACATAACCTGCAGTACAAAAAGTCGAATGACACTATGTTCAAGTGTACCTGACATGCCAATTATTTGGGGGCGTATGTACTGAAATAGCTATTTAAATGTCATCAGGGGCAGTTTACACATAAGACTGTGGCAAAGCCTTTCAGTCTTAAAAATGAATTGAAAATGAGATGCGTTTGTAATTATGGGTGTGCCAGCTTGTCCTCCCTGTGATGCTGACATATGGGCTTGTCTTTGAAACACTGAATCTGATCCTGTAGTTTAAAAAAAAAAAAAAAAAATTATTGTTTTTGATCTTTAACTATGCTTTTAGATTTATTTGAAGTTCACAGTTTTGATTCAATGTTCCTACAGATAAAACAGCATGAAGAGCAGAAACTATCCACAATGCTACTCTACCTCTCCAGCTAGAGGGATGGCAGAACAGTAAATAAGTTGTCTTTAAAAACCTAGACGGTATGAAACAGTGCTTAGTACGTATTTGGCATTGCCTGGAGTGTAATGTAATGCACACATAATAAGGCGATATGATACTTCCAAATTTACAAGAAATGTTTAAAATACTGAGACAAACTTCTGAGTTGATCAAATGCTACAACTGTAAATGCTACATAACAGTTAACTGATCTTTTTGAGTGACTAAACAGTGATGGATACCTATAGGTCTGTTGTTGATACATTACACCAATGCAGCACTGCTGTTGTGGAAATCCACATCACTGCATTTTTTTATTTTTTTTTTGGCCAAAATGCATCAAGATTTTAATGACCTTCATTTATTTTAGATGTAATAAACATCCAGGTTTTTTTTTTAGAAAGAAAAAAAAAACAAACAAACACATTTTGGCAAAGATATGGTTTAAACCCAAAAGTCTGCATTTTATCCTTTAGTGCAAAAATGTTAGAGACAGCAGAACCTTTACACAAAAGAACATGTTACCGAATGACAAAAATTAAAAAAGGACAAAAAAAAGAAGAAAAACAACCCTTCCTGTTACAGTCCTGCATATACTAGTATTTAACTGGAAAAGAAATACCCACTAATATACATCAGCTTGACTAAATATTAGTAATTGTGTTCAGACTAGAAATGATATAATAGTACTTTCCAATCAATTATATTTCTTACATTGCTATTGTTCATAGCTACACCCTGTTATAAAAGAGGTTATTAGGTGTAGTAACTTACTTAGGTGTTAATGTACATGTTGTTAAGTACAGGCTGTGTTCTATGCATGTATTTTCAAATGCTATAATTTTAATTTTAATTGGGATTTACTGGTGCAGGTATCTATGTCTGATTTATTACCAGCTCAAATTGCTCACAACTACACTTTATTTAGTCAGTTGTCCAAAAGTGACATTTTTCTCAGTATTTCAGCTATTGGTCTTTACATATGTATATATATATATATATATATATATATATATATATATATACCCATGGTGCATCTGTATAACTCAAGATATCAAGAACATTTTACATTTACTTTGATTTGTTGATGAACTGGAAAGATTTCTGTGGCCAAAGGTCAAGGACATCAATGGTTGTCCATTGATTTAATGCAATATCTCAGCAAACAGTTTGGTGAAAATAACCTCCTGACACCCAGCAACACAGTTTTGTCCTCTGTAGGGGACAAAAGTTTCATGGTTTTACTTTAAAATTGCTGTCCACTGCAAAGGACATTCCATAAAAAATACAAATAAACAAATAATGATCTTTTCATTCAGCTTTTTCCTTTTCAGGGTCACCATAGCTAATAACCTTTGCATGTTTATTTGGCAGAGGTTTTTATGTTGGATGCCCTTCCTGACACAATCAGGCTTGGAACTGGCACGATGAGGCTTGCGCCCCCTTGTGGCTATTAAAATGTATAGTGTAAAGAACCTTTCCCAAGGGATTGCCTGGGTGTTGAACCGGCAACCTTCCACACTAAAGTCAGTGGCTTTAACCATTGAGCTACCCAGTCGCTATTAAAATAAACAAATACAAATAATTTAAAAAAATATATTGGAAAAAACTGTTACATTATGCAGTTTCTCATCAAGAGGGTTGTTTAATGCAAAAAAGCTAAAACTTTCACTTTGCTGGGTGTCAGGAGGATATTAAGGTCAAGGTCGCTACAACCTGACCAAACACATTTTTGGCCAAAGCAGATAGTAACTAAAATTACTGCTCTAACATATTATCATGTGAGAATATTCTGACAGAGGTTTTGCTTCATTTTAAATTCATCAGCTTATGTAAGTGTGATAATTACTCACCAATTTACTAGAGTTTACCATATGGTTACTGGGTAAATGCCAAATTAGTGGACTGTAAAAGAAAGGGTTATTAAATATCTAACTAAAATTTATTTCCAAAGAACCCATAACATAACAACAATACATGACTTAAGTTGGAAGACATAACAAAGACAAAAAACAAAAAAACATATACAACATGGATCTTATCTGACACCTGACATAGGGAAATACAGCTGAGATGGAAATAATTTACCAAATATCACAAGGAGTGTCCGACAACAAACTCTGTTAGCGTATGAAGAAGCATTATCAAAGAGGAAATTATGGCACAATCAGAAAAAAACCTCCATCGCGTCAACACCTGCAGTGATGAACCCCATCACTTGTGGAAAACCAAACCGTGTGATCAAGGCACACCACAGGGCCATCCCTACTTCATTTCACTCTTAGATTTAAAGCACTAGAAAATTATGTATACTCTCAATATGATTCTATACAGACGTATGATATTTTCAGCTTGATAGAAGTGCGGAGAAATAAAATTTCATGGTTAAATACAAAATATCTCTTAAAATATTTAAAATATACTTTATTTTGTACATTATGAAAACTGATTAACAATTTTGATGATTAAAAAAAAATAAATATTCCATGAAATGACGGATCTTTGCAGTACAGATGAATGAACATAGATATATACTGTGAAGTAAAGGACCCACCCCCTATTAAACGCCCACATACCCTGACACAACTCCATATCCCTGTAATATGATTTGAATGAAATGTTCGCATTAGAACTCCTGACAATGGTTCCTATAGGTAGCTCCACTACACCACTGAGCCGTTTGTACAACAATATTGCTCTACAAATCTTTTTTTTTCTTTTTCTTTTTTTGTTCTATATCCATATATCCATCTTACATGTTTATCAAAGTTGCCGGCCACCACTTAAATTTAGTCTGTGCCTTTTTATTGCTTCCTGAAATTACCTGGAAATGGGAGCTTTACATCTGATTGATCAGGGCACTAACCCAGGATTTTACCTGATCTAATCCAAGAAACACATCTAGTTAAAAAAGGCAACTCTTCCCCCTCCAGCTTGAACCAGTACATTGTAGAATAGGTCATTAATCTATCATGTTATACAGTATAGAAAAACTCTTCACTGAAGAGCCCTATGGGGTTATGTTTACAATGTGTACAAAAGCAATGAGACAGGGCACAATGTTGTTCTTTTTTTTTTTTTCCTTAAAAAAAGAAAGGCTGATTGATCTAATCTGAAAATTAAAAACAGTTCTTAAGCCAGAGACAGTGTTTTCCAGTCCTCAAACAGCTGTCGCCTCACCACGACAATCAGATAAGCAGTTAATTTTGGTGTAGTTTAAATGCAACAGAAGAGGTTGTGAGACTAACCCTCCTAAGTCTAAGGTAAGTAAAAGAGAATCGCTTACATTCATATCCTTAACAGCTCGCCCGTAAACAAACAAGATTTGTTCAATATGCAAAGAATGCCTTGACTGTATTCACTATGGACATTTCAGAAGTTCTAGTATGCGCGACAGAATTGCATAATGTCTGCCAATGAGAAAAGCATAGGGAGGATACAATAGAAAGGACAAGCCGCTACAAGAAGACTAACTAGTAGAAACCTTAGAAGAGAATGGGCTCGGGGATGGAGGACAGATCGGGAAGGTGGGAAGTTTGTCCGGGGAGACTGTTTGGGAAAGGGTGGGGAAAGGGTTGGAAGTTGCCCTGCAAGTTAAAGGGGGCACCTCCCTTTGGCAGTGGAACAGCACTCTTAGTAATCAACGCAGCGCAGAGGGTGAGGGTGTACACAATGCTCTTGTCGGACAAGAAGGCCATTTCAGAGTCAAGATGAGATGAAGGCATTCTAGTAGGCAGCCAGGTCACAGTGTTGGAGCTAAAAACCTCAGATGGAGATGATGGACGCAGTCTTTCTACTCTGTCTCCACTCCGCTGGGATCATGGGGTTCTTCTAGGACATACAGGGGAAAAAAACAACATACACAAGAGGGTATTTTCATCTGTTTTCACCATTTTGTCATATATAGATTATCACAGTTATCTAAGCTGAAGAACAATATAGTGTTTAGAAACACTGGGGGTGGTTGAAAATCAAAGCAACAAGCCAAAAAAAAAACAACCAAAAACCCAAAATAGAACAATAAATAAAATAGTGGATGGTATAAGCCAGGGCTGGGTGATGTGTTCTGAAATGTTTTCATATTACAAATCTTCATATCAGACGACTTAATTATTACAATACCTATTAAATTATTATTCCACTCAAACACTACTTTTATTTGTAGTTTTAAACTATTCATAACAGATAAAATGACATGAAAATGTCGTAAAAGACACAAGATAATAATCCAACTGCAGAACTTTTCACAAAAGTAAATATGTAAATTTCAAAACGCTTATAATTTTGAAAGGTACAGTCGCTTTTCCATTAGACTCACGCAAATTTTTTTTTACTGATATTTACTAAATGTGGAAAGAAGAGAAGTGCGTAGCTACGATAGCACTGCAACCCTCATAAACATAAAAAACTTTTTATGTTGTTGTTTTTGTGTGTGTGCTTTAGATCACGACTTAAACAAAATAGAAAAATATATCATGAAAATGATTATTATCGCAATACAAAAATATGCTGCAAGAATAATAATTATCATTTTATAGCTGAAAATTCCCTCAATTCTGACAACAATGGATGAAGAAATGCCCTGAAGTGGAAACAAACATTAATACCATATTGACACATTCTGACTATTGTAACAGAGACTTAGATTTCTAATGGCAACAACATTTTAACTTCCAATTAGCATTTTGATTTCTTCTGCCATCAATAAATTACACACACACACGCACACACACATTGTATATTTAATCTTAAGACTTAACTATGGTCTGTCTATACGGGCAGAGCAAGTACATGACCTATTAAACAAAGAATTACAACAGAGATACATGCTTTACTTCAGAGAGAAACATCAGGGGCGCACATTACTTTGCCAAAAAAAAAAAAAAGACACCAAAGAGAAAGGATGTCAATTATGTGACAACTGAATTATGAGAAAATATCTCTGAATGACTTCAAAATCATATTAATTATTAGAACAGTTAAGTCAAGTAATCAATAATTGTCATGTGGAATTATTATTATCATTATTATTATTATTAATAATAATAATAATAATAATAATAATAATAATATTTTTTTTATTTTACTTTTACTGGTTCTTTTATAAAAACATTTCTGTGGAAAATATTTTAGTTTTTCTAATAGTTTTTTGTGTTATGAGAACTGATCGACAAATAGATTTGACGTATATTATAAATTCAGGATTCTAATTTTGTAATTATGAGATATTATCACGGTCTATTTTTTGAATATGCATTATGAGCTAGTAAGTCATAATTAAAAAATAAGGTATTTTCTTTTGGGAATACCATCAGGTTTTATAACTTGCAAAGAGTTCACACAGAATTCCATTGTATCCATCTCCGATCTATAGTTTTCTTACCTGAGTGAGATGACTCCTCCTCCGCTTGCAGCCCTGTCTCCTCAGAGACCTGATGTGAATGGGTGACCTCTTGATCTTTTTCATTGTCTGTTTGAGGGGTAAGGAGGGCTTCTTCTCCTTGCTCACCCTTGCCCTCTTCTTCACCCTCTGCCTCTGTCTCCCCTTCCCCAGAGTCAGTACTCCTGATGCTCAAGCGTCTCATACGATACATAACATCCACCTCCCTCATCCGTGACAG
Organism: Maxillicosta whitleyi; assembly: GCA_029822895.1. Taxonomy (NCBI): domain Eukaryota; kingdom Metazoa; phylum Chordata; class Actinopteri; order Perciformes; family Neosebastidae; genus Maxillicosta; species Maxillicosta whitleyi. The sequence goes on along the minus strand of JAPSES010000030.1, from coordinate 17,035,685 downwards.
TCGCTCAACTGCCACTCGGCCTGGAGAAATAGCAAGTTTGTTCTGCAGGGCTTCAATTCGAGAAGTGAGGCCCCTGCTTCTCCTCTCGCCCTCCAAGCTAAGAGACAGCCTGCGATCGAGGTTTGGGGGTACTGAAAGTGGCAGTCTGTCTGGTGGAAACTCCGGTAACCCTGGGTGGTCTCGTCCCAGATGAGTCTTTAGACCAAGTCTATGCTCTGGGACAGCAAATGGCTTCTTGTCTTGCTCCTGCTTGTCGTCCGTCATTGTACCATCTTGTCCCTCACACTCACACTCACTTTTCTCTTCAGCTCTCTGTTGATCTGCACTGCCTTCAGATGCTTCTCCGGTAATGGCTTCCTTTCCTTCACATTCCCCTTTCTCCCTCACTCCTTCACTAATACTCTGTTCCTCTGTGACTTGAGAGTCTGTAGGCACGTCAGTCACTAATACTGCAGACGCCCCCTCCTCTGTAGATCCACTTCCTGGTATGCTTTCAGCAGGATTAACTGTACACGATTTGTCCAGGTTTTCTACTTGAGCATTGTCTGATTTTTCACCCCCACCCACATTTTCCTCCGTCAGTAAATGCTGTTCCATTGTTTCAGCACACAGGTCAGACCCTGACTTATTCAAGTTTGAGTCATTTAGGTCCTGTGTTTTTGTATCCTCTGCTTGACTTTCTAAAGCAGCACATTGTGGCGGACTGCTTTGATTGGCTGAGCTGTCTGAGCTGTTCTCCTCATGAAGTGGAGGCAGTGGGCCCTGTCTCATTTGATTCTCAAGTTCTCTTTTGCAAATAGGGCATTCCTCCTCTGATTCCACACCCAGATCTTGAGTAGTCTCATCACCCGGTTTAGACGTCCCTGCAGATGCTTTGTTGACATCTGTTGAGTCTCTAGACTGACGCAAAGCCTGGCATATATCCTCGTAGTCAGGAGGACTAGTGAGTGTAGAGGCGTCCTGCATGGGCTGTCTATCTGCCCACGGCACCTCTGCTGCTGTGGTGTGCGTAGTTGGACTGAAGTCACAAAGTGGTGTCTCAATAGGCTCATCCGGCAAGTCTAGTTTTACTGTCCTTCCATCATTGCTTCGTCTACGTGAAAGATGCGCAACAACCCTGTATTCTCTGAAGCCTGTCTCTCGGGGTGGGACAGGGAGCTCCTCCCTAAGCTGCTTGCTGAAAGTTACTGATTTTGTCGCAGGCCTGGAGAAGGCGCTTTTAACCTCCCTGTATTCTGGATCAACGGACCAACTAACTGCACTACGCCGCAAGCTACTGGGCTTGTTGAGAGGTTCTGATGTCAGTCGGATTTTGATACGCTCAGGAATTTGAACAGAACCATTTGGGGCTTTATTGCTGGCAGTGCCTAGCTCCAAGATGTCTTTGTAGGCCTCATTGAGGTCTTCTATGCACTTGTCAACGCTGGGCTGTTTGCTGCTCTGCTGCTGTTGATCCTGGACTTCTTTTTTGATGTTCTCCAGCTCTTTCACAGCATCCCATGTTCTCTGGCTGGCTGGTTTAATCACAAATTGGTCAAAAGCCTCCTTCCCGCTAGTTGCTGCTGGTTTGGTCTCCTCCACATTTCCTGAGGGTGGTACTGCTGGCTGCTGAGCTGTGCTCTTGTTCAGCTGGTTGGAGAAAGTGGCGGTTAGGGAAAAGGCGCTGTTGCTGGACAGTTTTAGGCTCTTCACTCCCTTTATAGGAAAACTGAAGGCAGTGCCCACTACACTGCTGCTATCAGGTGGAACTTCAGTGTTGGGCGCGGCAGGGTCTTGTGCTTCCTTGTCTTCAGGGGCAGGTTTCCGGGCCTCTGGGCTTGTTTGTGTTTCCTGGTCTCGATACTGGTTTGCAGGCCAGGATCCTGACAATTTCAACTCCTTGTAATGGTTTATCTTAGGTGGTCTACAGGATACTTTTTTAAACATTTTGCTGCTTGCTCTGCTGCTTGTTTTGCTGCTTGCAATGCTACCAGTTAGTGCTTGCAGCTCAGCCTCAGCTGAAGATGTGCTTTGGAGACTTTGGTTTGTTAAATGGCCAGTTTTGTTGTTACTAGGACTATCCGCCGGGTCTGGTGACTTTTCGTTGTTGTTATTCTGATCACGAATTGTACCTGTGAGCTGCGGAGTTACAGGAACAGACACCAAACAAAAAATTGTCTCACTAAGTCTCTTTTTTAGATTCTTGGATTTATCTTTCTCAGGTGGTTCAGGTTGTTCCACCTTTTTTACTTCTGCCACAATTTCAGAGACACCCTGGTCAACCGACTTGCATGGGGGAGGGGGTGGTTTACCCAGAATTGAAGAGGGAAAAAACTGACTACGATTTTGTTCTGGACCTGCACTTTCACTTTTTCTGATTCCTCTGTTGCTCCATCGATTACTGCTGTCGTTGTCATTGAGAGCTGTTTTGCGGTTGTCAGTATTAAGAGCTGGCCCCTGTTGGGGAGGAAAGGCACTATCAAGTGTAGATTGTCCTAAAGTCTTAGCGGAAGGAATCTCTTTGTTGACGTTTCGGATCTTGTCTAAATCAGTGAGAGAATTTCCGCTAGGCCCTCCTGAGGTTTGTTTTACTCTTGGGTCTTCGGTGGGTAGTTGACGGGCATGACTTGGTTGTTCTTCATGTCCAGAATGCACCTGTTTCCGGTAGGACGCACCACGATCTCCATAATGTTCCAGCCACGAAGTACTTGTCTGTCTGGAAAACCACCTTCCAGGATCTGACATAGGCATCTGCAAAGCTTCTGCTCTCCATCTTAGATTTGCCATTTCATTCCGGTTAATTGAAACTGTTCTAGGGGGTGGGGGTCTTTTATAAGATGGGGGTGGGATGTAGCCTGGAGGCTCCATTCCAGAGATGGCAGAGTGTTGTGCGAAATAGTCTTGTCTCTCACTCCTAGTATAATAGATCGACCTGTCTTTTTGTTTGGCACCCTGGTCTATAGCGAGCATTTCTGCGCTACCCCTTGTCTGCTGGTGAATCTCATATGACGGAGGCTTTAAAGGCCTGCTGAACCTGGGCTTTGGTAAAAGTGCAACATGGCTGCTTGGCCCGGCATTCCTGCCCCATCGGTCCCTGCCAAGAGCACCACTGTAGACATACCTACTATAAGGCCCAGAGAAGACAGTACTGCTTATCCTTTGTCTATCAGGTAGGCTTGGCCTGGATGGAATAAGCTCTCTACAGTCATTTCCATCAGGTGACAAAACTCGGGGAAGAGACTGAGACTTTGCTTTAGTTCTAGGGTGAAAAAATCCCTCAGGTGTCCTCAGACGGTACTGGTCCTGAGCCCACCTCTCCCCATCCCCATCTGACAATTGTCTGCCCAGGCCCACAGCGGGCCTCCACTCCTCTGTACCAAGACTCTGGCACTTCCTCTCCCCAGTTACTCTTAACTGACCAGGGGCTGAATCGGGGTCCCGCAGCCATGAAATGTCCTCCCATAGCTGCTGCGCTTGTCTCTCGGCCCTGTGTTCTTCTGCTGTTAATAGGGCCTGTGGCCTCCATGCAGTAGCAGAGGCCCTCAGCTCCCTTCCATCAGCATAGTCCAGAAGGATGCTGAAGTCCTGTCCTCTCCTCCGCCAATAGGAAACATCCCTCTCATCATGGCTCAGTGGTTCTGAGTAAGTTAAACTAGGAACATCATAGAACCTGTAAATGAAGAAAGGCTTATTGTTACTAAGACATTTACCCTTAAAGAAATGAGAAAAAACATATTACAGTATTTGTCAGGTTTGACTTTTTTTTTTTTACACAAAGTCATGAATGTCAGAGCTAGCAATTCCAATCAATACAGTTGTTTTTTTTTTTCAAATTCAGTGAATATCTCCTCAGTATCAACCAGCTATTTGTTCTGTGTGTGCGCTTAAAAATGATGTTTGTACACAACACAGGTTTTGGCTCATCCACACAAGACTAATCCAGGCTGGAATACGCCTCCCTGTTGCTGACTGGCTGGAATCCAGTTGGTTTGTAATACCACTGACTGCCATTAGATGCTGGCAATTCAAATTGGATGATTAGATCTTATTTGTTTTTTGGGGTTTTTTTTGGACTCTCTAAAAAGTGTACTTGTATTGATTTTGTTAAAATATTGTGAAAGGATGTGATGTCTGCCATGTGTGCTTTGATTGTCAGACGTCTTGCTCACCTTCTGAGCTGGACTGAGCTCTATACCAGAGTCGTTATGGTTAATAAGCGGTAAATATTCTCTCAAGGGGCTTTATTATATTATGCAACTTTTTATTGACGTTTACCTCTGCATAATTGGAGAGATATTAGCATAACCTAGACACAATAGGTAATCTTGCTCCTAATTAGTCACATGACCTGCTAATTACGCACTTATGCATTACACCAACTTAATATAATGTTGTTGTTGTTTTTCTTTTTTTTTAATATAACTATGTGTTAAAATTTAGTAAGTAGCTAAAAAAAATGTAAAATACTTCTTTGTTTGTTTGATGGTCACCCCCATCACTCCTCACGTTTTCCTCAGATCCACTGAGAGGTCTAAATATACTGATGAATCTAATGTAAACTTGAAGCTTTGGCACAAGGGGAGGTTGAATTTTGGTTGCCAAGCTTCTGACAGTGGACTGAAAGGAGGGATGTGTTAAAATATCAACATTTTCTTACTCCGCCTCACACAAACACTCACATAAACACTGTTTTGTGCCTGGAAAATAATTGTTAATTACACCTTGACAGAAATAAATAATATTTCCATTTTAAATCAGGAGCAAAACTTCTGAATTTTAAGTGTAGAAACTGCTGAAATGTTTTTTTGTTTTTAAAAACATGACATTAAATGTGGGGTGATGAGTAACATAATAAAGCAAACATTAAAAAAATAATCATAATTTATTACATGATTAGAAGAAATAAGTGTAGCAACACTCACTCTGTTCTTTGGAAACGTTGTCATTTTAAGTCTGTAATCTCATACTGTATCCTGCTTGTGCAGTATCCTGCTCCTGTCAATCATATATTTTGGCTTTGGCAATATTGGTTTTACAACACAATTTAATTGAGTAGAGCCAGCACATGAGACAGAAGTGCTTAAGTCAGCTGCTTCCTTGAAGACGCCTTGAAACCGTGATGCCACTGCAATATGATCTGCATATTAAATTGTGCTGACCTTCTCTTGGAAGTTGGTCATCTGGACGGTGGCTGTAGCTCTTAAAGAAAGTTTAAGGTCTAAGGAAAAATATTCCATTACCTGATCTGACACAAAATCATGTGTACCTCATTTTCCTCTTCTGTAATTGATCACATTATTTAATTAGCAAGATGTATCCTTTTTGGAAATACAGCACGACCTTCTCATAAATTATGAAATTATAAAACTGTGTTTCATTGTGTCCCAATAAAACATGTAGTTTAGCTTGGGGTACACTGAGAAAAAAAGATTCCTTTTGATTGTTGCTGGGAAGAATAGCTGAGAAATTCCTGTAATTTTTGCTAAAACTAACATCAAATGGCAACTACATGGTGAATAACTATAGGTATGTTCATAACAGTGGTTCAATTTAGAGTGATAAAACGCTGCTGCCTGGAGATAATTTTAGTAATGGTTTAATTTTCAGCTCTTAGGTGCATGATATATCTGAATATATGTGGCACTGCCAAAACAATTATCTCAAAAACCACACAGTTACAAATTAAGCATAAAATATGAAATCCTTGCTTCTCTGCATTCTCTGCAAGATTACATAAAATAGACAAAACACATTAAGTAGGACTGGTAGTGGTAGAATAGTAGGATTTGTTAATAGTAATACATACCGTGAATTAAAAATATCCATATGTTGTTACATTTACATTTTTAATTTGTTTGACAATACTACATTCCTGGTAGTATTTTTGCTGTAGCATATAGAGAAGCCGCTGAATACTCCCAGAACAGTAGTCAGTTATTTATAATTAAATAAAGCACGTATACTGTAATCTTTGCTGGAATAGAAATGTAACCACGAAAATAAGATAAATCAATTACCATATCAGGCTAGATTTATGAAACAGCCAGATAAGGACAGTGATTTGCAGACTGCAGTTCCATAACACTAATCATTAGAAATATAACGGTAAAAATATATCACAGACATTTTACAGTACAATTATGCAAAATATCAAAAAAACAAGAACTCAATATCTGGATGAAATAATGTGATCACTTTAAAGAGAGTCATTTCATATCTGCACTGCACAAAACCATTGGTAGTCTCTTGACTCATTCATTTAAGCAGCAATGTCAATGGATCATCCTCAGCAGCATATGCTACTGTATGGCTGAGGGGAGCCGCGCTGTGCACACTTGCCCAGCAACATGCTTACATCACAGAGCACGTGCTGGGCGTCATTCAGTGTGCCAGTGTTTACAGTGGAGTGATTACACGCCTGTCTTGAGGCATGTTCAGTGCTCCTCAGTTTGCTTACTGTCTAGTGCTGCTGTTTACATCTGCCTTGCCTGGTGGAGGCTGCAAGACGATACCAGTGCATGGGTGGGCTCCACAGAGACATAAGCCACCTCTCCGCACAGGCATGTAAACAACTCCAACGAGTCCAAAGGCACCTTTCATAATTCCTCATATCCCAGCATAAGATGTGTCAGTGGTGCTGCTGCAGCCACAGTGTTCTGCAGCTCTGAAAGGAGGGGAAAGCAAAGAGGAGGAAGGAAAAAAACCCTACGCAGTGCAGACTCAGTTTTGCATGCAATACCAAAGGGCCCCAGTGAGAAGGGGGGGAAAAGAAGAACGTAAAGGGTGTGGGGATTGCAAGAGACATGGAAAAAAAAAAAAAAAAAAAAACTCACCCACTATCTGTAGCAAGAGAATCACCCAAGGGCTGAGCGTCACCTAGGATACCGATGCCGGCTTCTTTTCTCCTTTGGTTCCTTTCTCCACTCTCGTTGTCTATGGCGGGGTAGCCCTTCACCAGTGCCTGCCTGCTGCCATAGATGCCTGTGATAGATGCCCCCCGGTCCGCCTCATACCCGTTCAGTGTCCCCCGGCCAGCCCTGTTGTCCACAAGTTCACGCTGGCAGTCAGCAGGACGCTTGTCATAAGGCGTGGCAGACGGAGGGCCGCTCTTGGGCAATTTATATCCATGCGAAATGAGGAGGTCCTCCACACTGTACATTGTGGTGTCTCTCTCACTTCTGGGCAGGAGGGCAAAGGTGGGTGTGTTGCCTTATGCGCAGTGCTGCTGGTGGAAGCTGGTGCACGGTTGCTCAGCAGAGGCCATCACTGAAGGGAGCACAAGGGAGGGGAACAGGAAACATGGGAAGAGGATTATTTGTGCATGCACCTACAATGAAGATGTGTCATGGTCAACACATTAGCTGATGTTAGAAGACAGGGTTTGTTTGCACATTCCCTCTCAGGACTTCTTCTTATATTACTTTTACATCATGGACTATGCAGAACGCTTGGTGAAAGGGGAAAGGCTGTGTACACAGAAGAATCTGATGTGAAGATACATACAAGGATTATTACACATTAAGTTGTGATGTATTACTATATATTCATATCTATTCTATATATATGAATCTCACTTTAATTTATCTGTAATAGTTTAAACAACACATCACCCTATGAATAAAATCTGAGTTGAAAAGTTAGTTATTTAAGTCATTAAAATAGTCTACATTTGCATTTATGACAGCAAATGTTACACTGGACACTATTATTTAGTCACATTATAAAATGAAACTAAGAGATGGTTTCTGTCCAGCTGTGTTTATTTGTTTATTGCATTTTACATACCTGCGACAAGTGAAAAAGTTAGTGCACCGATAAAAGGTCATTCCAAATAAGCACAATTAATTGAATAATTCTGTGTCTGCATGAGTAAACTGACAACAATGTTGAGTTATTTAATCCAAGAAACAAACACAAAATGCCATAATACATTGAAATGGACAAAAAGTGGTATGTAACAAGAGCAGTACAAATAAATGTTACACACTGGTTTTGACAAACTATTGACAAGTTTGAAATAACATTTAAATTTATGGAATACTACATAAAACTTTGAAACCATGGTGATGATAACCAGTGTCATAACAGTGTTTGGTTGATTGAACAGATTTCTTGAAAATCTGGTAAAGTTTTGTCAGTGCATTTGAATGTCAGATACAAATATTGCCTGTTAAGTATTAATTGAAAATGGATGCAGTATTTTTGAGAATAAATGCATCATCAAACAGTATAATAATATGATATTCAGGTGTAAAGATATTTTCTTAGACTCATAATCGATACAGTTTAACCAGTGTTGAACTACATCAATATGAAATAATGAATATGAAATATACTCAGACATTTGCAAATCTCATCCTACAACATACACAGAAAACAATGTAAATGTAAATGTGCTGATTGCATTAAAAAAGTTAGAACTTTGTATATTTGTACAACAGCTTGCTTAGACTACTACAATAAGTAAATCATAGCATCTGCATCATGACATGTATTTATACTTCCAGGTTCTTGTTAATACACAGCGCTACAGTCTTGTACATAGATATGATTTATTCAGAAGTATGTTCTGTAAAAGTACATTCCACTTCTTGTTTTTTTTTTTTTTTTAATTATCTATTTTCAGTTTAATTCATATTTCTCCATTAGGGCCTAGTTTAATGCAGTTACAAGAACCAGAGCAACTCTTTGTGTGTAACATACAATAAAATGTCTCAATCTTAAGTTAAGAGGTTATATTATATTAATAACCATATGTTCTATGAGCCCAGAAACACAGGGAAAATATACTATTCAGTATAATCTGCTTCACATAATCTACACTGCCCACTTTCTCTGTGCTGTGTGTCAGCATTCACTGTGAAAGGCCTTTAGTTGCCAGTTTTTCTTCTATAGTGTCAGGAAAAATATCATTGATTACATGTTATTTAAGTAATTCAGTTCCTGATTTATAACACCCAGTTCAAAGTTGAAGTCTAACATGCAGTGTTAACAAAAGATATTAGATGACGTATAACTGAGGGAAAAAAGCAGAGTTTAGACTGAAAAAGGCGAGTTAAAAATAGGTTAAGAAACAAAAGACACGAAATCAAAAGAGATTGATTTTTTAATTTTTTTTTAAAACTTAAGTGTGAAGAGCCTCAGTTGTTTATGAGTTCATGTGTGAGTGCGAATGCAAACGCAGCCCTGCCTGTCTGATATATTAATTAGTGGCTATAACAGTCTGTCCTGCCTGGAGATGACAGCGAATGGCTTATAAAACAGTAACGCCGTGATCAAAGGCTTTGCACACATTAGCGTTTTGGCTAATCATGTTTGTGCTTGAATACTGGCCCACTATTCATGTCCCATAAAAAAAGGTGTCAGTTAAATGATAAGCACATTGTTGAATCCAAAAGTAAGCATTCGAACAGGCTTAGTGCACATGTCTGGTACTTTAACAAAGAGTCACCATGACCATAGCAAACATTTATTTTTAACAGAAAATGCAAAGCTCCCTGTCTACTTTTATATATATATAATTACTACTACTAATAAAAACTATAATTATTAACATGTAAATTAGTAATAGTAACTGAGTAGAGCTGGTAACTCCACTTTCACCATGTTGTGGCAGAGTATTTGTAAGTGTGTTCAGTGTATGGACTTTATGGACAATAATGAAGAATAACTAGAAAAGCAGCACAGTTCAGGTCACACATGTAAAGCCACTATATGAGAAAACAGGAGTTCTACTGCCATCTGGTGGACATTTATTAGTACTACAACAACGCTAATAATAATAACAAATCCTTTAAAAAAATTCCTGGATCCAGACTGTGATCCGGATCACCCCCAAAATTTAATCATCTGTTCTTTGTCTCAGAGCGAACATTTCCTGAAAATTTCATTAAAATCCATTCAGAACTTTTTGAGTTATCTTGCTAACAATCTAACAAACCCTGGCAAAAACCGAACCTCCTTTGCAGAGGAAATCATAAAGGTCCGGTGTATTTAAGGGACTTAGGTGGATTAAATCACAGAAATGTAACATTATATTCAGAATGTTCATTTAATTGGTGTATAATCACACAAAAATGAGAACGGTTTTGCTTTTGCACCTTAGAATAACTTTCCATCTACAGAGGGACCAGGCTGTATCTCTGCCATGTTCCTTTCTTTGTGTCATAAAAGTCATCCAGCATGAAAGTGCTTTACCCTCACTGTGTTAGAGTGTGTACCAAAGGAAAAAAAAATATTTTTATTTTTTTAAATCCTAGAATGGAAAAAAAAAAACCTTCTTCTGGATGTTTTGCAGTCACTATAGGGAATGGTGCGTCAGTTTTCAGTGGGTTGTAGTGTTGTCATTTCACCACTAGGTGCTCCCATGTAGCGCACACAAAACATCTACAGATAGTTTCCATTTCTTTTAATGTCAACATTGGATTAAAACCAATTGTAAATTCATACCACTAATAAGGATTCTGTTTCCTTTCTACATTGTCAAATTACAGTAAAAGTCACCTCCCGGTAGGTACTGTGCATTAATCCGTTGCCTAATACTGTATATTTCTGTGTGATAAACATGTGTTGTTCATAATGTATTAAAAGCACTTCACTACGAACCAATATCATTGCTTTAGGTAATGTATTCTTCATTATGGTAAACATGGACAATGCAGCTCATTTCATCATTATTAGTATACATACACCAGGTCAACATGCACCAAACAAATAGTCTCAACCATTTACTTCTATTTTGATCAAATTTCCCATAAATGAATATTATCTATTTACTACTTTTCATTAAAATGGACTCAGAAGGATGTAGTCACAGAAATGGAATATTACATTCAGAATTATATTTTTACTGATGTATAATGACGCAAAATTAGAAATGTTTTGTTTTAGTTCTTTTGGAATGAGTGGATTACATTTCTGTTTACATCTTTGGGCTGAGAACTACAGAGACTGAAGGGAAAGCGGAAAAATACTGTTGTTGTGTATATATATATATTTTTCTTCATTTGTTGATATTAATAGCCTTTTTTGATGACAGTCAGCACTCATTCATGTCAAAGAACACATCAAGGTATAAACTGTTGATCTTTATTCATTATATTTTTTATTTAAGAGACATTGTATATTGATTCACATTGCTGTAAATGCTTCAGAGTTCCTCTAATGGCTGTTTTTCATCTGCAGTCCCTGGACAGATGTTGAATTGTCACCCTAAAAAATAACTTTTTTTTTTTGTTGTTTTTTTTAACAAAGCTTACATAGAATGAACATTAATGTACAAAGACATTGAAAGTAGTGGGATTTGTTCACAGTAACACATATTTTAATGTAAAACCATTTATATTTAATTACATTTACACAGTAAACATACAGTTTGTTAAACTGTTTGTGCCTTACTCATGTAAGATATTGAAAACAATAAATATACGTATTCATTATTTATATGAACTATGCATTAACTGTATTATAGGCCAGTGAATAACTTTAAATGCAGATTTTAATGTATACATTTCCTGTATGCATATTTGCAATAAAATTAAATTACTTTATACTGAGCTGCAACTTTCAAGGTTCAGCGTTTGACATTTAATGTTTAAGTTGTAGGTTGCAAAATAAATGACTATCCTTTCACCCTCCTCTATGGCCAACACTTTGAAGCCCCTCACTATAGTTTTTTTCATTCTGGTAATATTCATTCTGATAGATGACGACAGAAATTCAGTTGAATACTGGATACCATCTGCTACAAAAAAAAAAAAAAAAAAAAACATGAGAAGATGCATGTCCATTCTAAGCAACTATAAAAGCATAGGGAACTCCAAGAACAGTGACATGCCCC
>JAPSES010000030.1:16981184-16996630 GCA_029822895.1 Maxillicosta whitleyi | reverse complement strand
CGCTCACGTGTTCCGCCATCTTGGAAAACTAGGTCACGATGAATACTCGGCAATTTCCGTGAGGTGTTCGATCAAAATAAACGCGTGAAGTTCTGATCCGTGAATTTATCGCACTGTCGTCAGCAAAAGTTGGTTCAACTGTTGAAAATGATCAGATTGATAAAAGTCTTTTATAGGAATTGATACGAAGGCTTTAAATTTATGACATTTTGAATTTACTACCTTATGTGTCACTTTAACCCATCCCTGCATTTTTTGCAAGTTATCCGTTTGCCACCTGACACAATACAGGACTCTGTGGTGTTGTATCATCACACAATCTATGTAATTGCATGCTGCAGTGCCAGTCTCGATGAGAAGCCCATTCCTCACAGCTGAACCATATTTTTCTTGTTCTATAATCTATAAATAGAATGAATAACTGTGGCCTTTGTGCTCAGGTTGCTGTGGACATGGAGTTTGCCAAGAACATGTATGAGCTCCATAAGAGGGTGTCACCTACTGAAGTCATCATTGGATGGTGGGTCAAAGGATAGTATTTGTTGTTGAAAATATACAGTTGAAGACAAAATGTAGCCCTTTCTCACCGATGTTGACGTCTGCTCCTGACAGGTATGCCACTGGCTTCGACATCACAGAACATTCAGTGCTCATTCATGAGTATTACAGCCGCGAGGCCACCAACCCCATACACCTAACAGTGGACACTGCCCTGCAGAGCGGCAAGATGAACATTCGCGCCTACGTCAGGTTGGCTGATCCATCAGTCTATCTGTCATCTTTGTCTGTTTGAACGGCTGCAGACTGTAATAATGTGTTTGTGTAATTCTCTCACACAGTGCGCAGATGGGTGTGCCAGGAAAGACAGTTGGTGTGATGTTCACCCCGTTGACTGTCAAGTATATCTACTACGACACTGAGAGGATAGGCGGTAAGAACACAGAGAATAAATTAAGATGATTGTTTGAAAACAACATGATTCATTTCTAAATATCTAGAATCAGAAAATTGTTCTTTCTCCAACTGGTCATGGGAAATATAGCTATCAAACTGCTAATGGTGGATATGACAGCCGCTAATGTTTGTTTGCATTCTATGTGCCATATAAACACAAAGTCATTTATTAGACATGGGCTGTTTACATGGCTAATGAAAATGAATATGCCACTAATTCGTACAAGAGACAGAATGATCTCTCCGTCCAGAGTAATTATCTGACCAGGGTTATTGGTGTACAGGGAACAATAGCCTAACCTAAAATGTATGGACTGGGCTAAGTTAATTTATTTTTGGTCGTGAATCAATTGTCAGTACATTTCATCGATATAACACCAATGTGATAGTAAAACAGAAGTAAATAATATATAATATCCCTGGGGGGGAAAATATCAATCGTGGTGTTACGACCAAAAAAGGAATAGGTGGAAGCAAAAAAGCTTATTTGCCCTACCCTTTGAATTATTATCAACATTTATTACATTAATCAAACCTTTTTAAATTAATAGTTGAGAAAAAAAAATAGTAGGGTCTTTTGAATAATGAAAAATTTACCAAAAGAAGGAAAGACAAAATCAGACCAAAGAATCCAACATACATACACTATAGGCATTACATCACACCTAGAAATCTGCTCTTAGTTAATTTCCTAAAAGTAAAATGAAAGCTACTAATGTTGCACAGTGTATTCTACCCAGTGGGAGGGCATCAGAGTGACCCAACTCTCACATATACAAGGACAGAATTGGTCGGCTGTATTCAAAGTGACCAGGGTTCTGGGCCACATTGGGCTTTTGTGTCACTCAGGGTGGGGCTCCCAACAACAGGCCTACTGACAGGCACATGGTAAGTATTTGGTTATAATGTGGAGGAAGATGCAGTTTACAGACGGGCACAAAAGCTGACCAAAGCCAAAATTTGAAGTGTGACTTTTTAACAATAATCTAAAAAAAAAAACACACAAATACAATTTTACAATTGTAGATACTCAGATTAAAAAGAGAGTTTTTCAGTTTCTACTTAGGGCATTTGTTCAACTATGTGAACACAGCCTCCTTGCATTCCTTGAACACCCATCTTGAAAAGGTCAACTTTTCAGTGTCTGTGTCTGTCCAAAAACCTGTAGAGATGCTTTGTGGGCTTTCCTTTTAAGCACCCAACTTCCACAGGGGGGCATTATGTCTGTCACAGCAGCCTGTAAATGGGCAGCTATGGTAAAAACACAAACACACATTTTCAGAATGTGTTGTGTACATTTCCTAAAAACTTTCCTGACACGGTAATATCAGTATAAATGTAAAGAAAATCATCCTGTTTGAATATACTTAAAATAATGGCCATATTAAGTTGTAGTGACTGAAAAATGTTGTCTTTGAGTCAGTATTCACTGATCATTCATCATTTAACGCTGCTGTGTTTCAGTGGACCTACTCCAGCGGACACGCATCACTCCCAGTCGCACCAAGGGGTTGACCTCTGACCTTTCCCAGGTGGCTGGGTCTGCAGCCAGGGTGCAGGACATGCTGACAACCGTTCTGGCTTATATTGATGATGTGCTGGTGAGTGTTGGAATAGTTTTGTTACTCAGATTTAATAAGTGTAAGGTCATGATGTACAAACAATTCAGTCATGCCCATAACTTAATCACTTGTGCCTCTGAATGACTTTGATGAAGTAATTAGGTTTAACATTAATAACGGCTGGTGAGCTCATGCTTTTCCTTTCATCTCAGTCTGGTAAGGTGACAGCAGATAACAGCGTGGGCCGCTTCCTGATGGACTTGGTCAATAAGGTCCCCACCATCTCAGCCGAGGACTTCGAGAACATGCTCAATTCCAACATCAATGTAAGTGCCGACATCTTAGTGTAGTTTTATTTCGAGCTCATTGGATCATCAGATAACAAAGAACCATACAACATGGTCAAACTAAATATTATTGAGCTCATAAAGGAGTGGGTAGAAGTGTAACTTGGACTCCCACCCATTTGTACAAACTAATATTAAATTAATTCTGCTTCCTTTGCTTTGTTAACACACTTTTGTTTGTCTATATTTCCAATAACACAAAAAACATCCTATAAACATACGCTTCTTGGTCAGCTCACACACAGTCAGATTTGCATAATCAACCGTTTTTAATGTAAACTATATTACATCTCACCTAGAAAAAAACAGACTGCTGACAATTTAAAGCAGGGGCGTCGAACTAAGTGGGCCAGACCAGTAAAATAATAACAGTAAAGTGCAGTTTTAGTGCAGTTTTAACTATTATGCCTCAACTTATTGTATGTGCATTACACAGTGTTACACAAACATTTAGTAACAGGTATAATGTTAAAATAATATTTTCAACAATATTACGTCTGAGCTTATTAACAAACTTACAGATCACAGTGGATCAACGAATGCACAAAACATTTAGTAATAGGCAGAATATTGTTGAAATTTCACTTAATTTTCAGGGTGTTCATATTTCTTCAGGTTGTTCACATTTTATTGTTAAAGGATAGCTTGTAATTGGAAATACTTTCATAGTGTAATGTTAGTTTTTTCACATTACACATTATTTATAGGTTGTTGTGCTATCATGCATGTACATGGGTTAACAGCACATCTCAAAGTTAAGGAAAAACTCATCATTTGGGAGGAGGGTGCAGACAGATCTAGGATCAGTCAGTTCTGGTGGTATGTGATGTGGTGGGATAACAGTTTACTAACACATTTACATTGTTTTTTTGGTTTTTTTGTCACCCATCTGTAGAGGCATTTTATTTTTGACACACTTTCAGAGGACAGGAAGTGCTTAATTACGTTCTTTTTTGTTGCTGTGACAGTCTGTGATATGTTTTTTGCTCTTGGTGTTCCTGTAATGTTTTAGTCTCGCAGTAATTGTACATAACTGAACAGGAGCGTATAAATAAGTAATGCCGTGCTGTGTTTGGCTCTTCCAGGACCTGCTGATGGTGACCTACCTGTCTAACCTCACCCAAGCACAGATTGCCCTCAACGAGAAGCTGGTGCTGCTCTGAGGACATTTTTTCAGTGAATCATATTTAATTTTTGTATTTTTTTTTTTTTTTTGGCTGAGATGAATAAAAATATTAACCAGCCACATAGTGTTTGTTCACTTTCAGTTAAGTGTTTTTACAAGTATTTCAACTTGACTACTAATCTGTACAGTTATCTGTCATATGTGACATTGACTTCTCTCTCCAGACTTGGTTATCATTAGAGCCCAGGTTCTAGTCATTTAATCTTGATTTATCAGTTGTTTTCTGGCAGATTAGATATTAAGAAGTGTCATAATTTACTTAAATTCATGTTCAATGGTACATTTATTAAGTCTAAAGTTAACACTGGATATGGTTTTAATTTGGAATATAAATTAGTGATACGACAGAATCACGTTCAAGCTTATTTATTAAACTGAGGTTTAAATGTAGGCTTTCTTGATATCAAATTGGTCCAACATATTGAAGTTCAGTCATGATTTAAGCAAAAATGTGTTGTAAACATCCTTGTTTGACTTTCAATTACCCTTTTTTATTTAAGACAACTTTAAGATGTAGATTAAGACAAATTGACTTTTATTAGATCATAAATATACAGTCAGTTTGGTACCTGCATGAATCATGTTCTAACATTTGCCCGGCCTGAGTTAGTTCTGAAGCTTAGTGCAAAAAGTGGGCATGAGGAAGTCACACAAGCTACAACCTGTCTAGGTAGCACACATGTCAATTGACAGTGTCAGAAGAGCTGATTTCTTATTGCTGAGCTGGTGCAAAGAAGGCATAAATATATATATAAATAGATCATGGTTTGGTTTCAGAGTCGGTGCCTTTCTTGGGGTCCTGTTGGGGCCTGATCATCTTCTCCACAGCGGCGTAGCCCTGCACGGTGCGCTCATACACTGAGTCCCCGGCTGACTTGGCGATGGCCGCAGCCTGCTCCGGGTAGTAGAGGGAGGCGCTCACAGTCATCAGGCCGGCCGGGTACAGCAACTTCTTAACCCTTGAGCCTCTGGCCAGAAAGAGTCCCAGGATGCCCGTGAAACCGATAACTCCCGCCCGTGGGTAGAAGTCTGCCGGTGGGTTCTTCAGGTAGGCGTAGGTGTCGCTCCCAAACTGGACTGCGCCCTGAACTTTGGGTCTGACTGTGTCGTAGGTGTTCTGACACCAGGAAGCGCATGGCTCTACGAACCTCCTGAGGGTGGCGACAGTCTGCTCCAGATGACCCGCTTCACGCGCCACAAAGTACGACTTCTGCTGAGGGACAGTGTATAAAGACAGTTCGTCCACGTTTGCGGTTAACGGTGCGGCTGCCGTCTCGGCTTTGTCCCCGTCACCGGCAGCAGCAAACACGGTGAACGAAGACAAAGTCAGCGCTCCAGGCATAGCTCTACCTGTCACCTTCAACATGATCTCTGCGGGCCATGCATTCACTACGGTGTCCGAGGAGGGACAGTCCGGCTGCCTGAGGAGCCGGTGACGCCGCCCCTCGGTACTTCTGTCAAATTACGAACACCTCTAAACTTTTACTGCTGACCGTTTTAAACTTCTGTTTCTTTTATTTATGCCAAGGAATCACTGACACACGACCTCAAATTATATTGTGACGCCCTGTGTTAAGTATGTTAAGAGTGTTTTTGTGTTTCTGCATTTTGTTGTTTTCATGTTAAGTGACAGTTCTGTTCCTGCGCCTTGGTGTGTGCGCGCATGCGTAGAGAGAGAAAGAAAGAAGGCGCGCGTGTGTGTCTGTTCAGCAAAGTTTAGCAGCATAAGTTGTGGCTATATCAACAACTTCTGTCCCTGATTGTTTAGACCCTTAATAAAACTGAATCCAGTGGAACTACACTCTGTCTCGGGTGTCATCGGTTTCAGGGCTATTACAATATGTTATCAGGATAATAGTTAGAGCTATAACACTAGCTCCTGTTAGCTATAGCTTCCTCAACCCAAATAGTAATTAAAATACTCTATGAAGTTTACAATTTCTATGCATGTAATTGCTTGCTACTCTATTTATAGATTATAGCAATTAAACGTCATTCATAATTTACAAATTTAGCTACACATAAAAACCAAATTAAAAAAAAAAATTATCTTTACCCTTCACTTAAATATTATTTAGTAAGTAATGACACCCTGACAATTGAGTCATCTAACATATGGAAAAGGCTTTATTCGATTTGAAATATTTGCATTATTTCATATTAAGTTAAAATAAATAATTTGTGTTCATACTTGTGGCTAGGCCTATTGCATTGTGTTACTTTTATTTGCTAATGATCCTTTTTGGTACTTAGTTTTAGTCCTGTTTAGTGACAATTTTATACTCTGCTTATTTTATAGTATATTAAAACACCTCAATTTCATCTGTAAGATACTTTTAATTGTGTATAGTAGCCTGTCTCTCAATTTTGTTTATATCTTTTGTTAAATTGTGTATTAACTATTATTATGGTACCAATATTGGGCATAGAAGCGAATGTATAATTTACCTACCTTTGGCAAACTTAAAAAAGAGGAACCGAAAAGAATAATTTTGCAATCGCGGAAATGATGATTTATGGGTTGGAAATGTAACCTATGCTGAATCATACAGCCTTAACCCCCCCCCCCCCAAAAAAAAAGTAACTAAACTAATGCACTATGTACAAGATTTAAAACAAGTAATCTTGACCTAGTCAAGATGATTATCATTATGATTATGATTATGATGATTTTTTTTTGTCGGGCACTATGTTGCAGATTGCTTTGGGATGCCATAAATAGCTATGCTATTTTTTATTGGCAAAGAATTCAAAGCAATACATTTCCTGTGTTTGCAACAACGTCTCCTCTACTCATTTTTACGCGATTTTATTCTAATTTTTTTATTCGTCGTAACGTAAACGGAGTTCCCATGGCAACCCGACAGCCGCCTGGTGTCCATGGAAACGAAGAGTGTCAACAGCGGAAGTTTAGTTGCGTTAGGAAGTAGTAGCCTACTTTGCCTTTACATTTTGGCAGAAGTTAATAAGCCAAACAAAGCATAAAGTTGTGTTTGATGGCGAGTCCCGGGGTTTCGTCCCTCCAGAACCTGCAGGCTCTGTCCGCTTTATTGTCCACCCAGGAGGAAGAGGAGGAGGAGGATCCAGGCTGCAAAGTAAGACAAGGGTTTTACAGTAATCTAGCTAACGAGTCAACGAGGCTTATCTGGAAAAGGGGCAGATCATGTGTATTTTGATATTCTCCCAAGAATATTAGTAAAGCCAATTCAATTATAGTTAATTTCAACTTGTTAGAGACTAGATGAGGGTGGGATTAAAGCTATTGATTTCGAATCTAGGTAGCCTATATTTATTTATTTTATCATTATTATTATTATTATTATGTAAGCTATATTTATTTATTTATTTATTATTATTATTATATATTCAAAATGTATTAGTTAGCCTATTTCTGCAAAAGTAATAGAAACTC
Source organism: Maxillicosta whitleyi (assembly GCA_029822895.1). Classification (NCBI taxonomy): domain Eukaryota; kingdom Metazoa; phylum Chordata; class Actinopteri; order Perciformes; family Neosebastidae; genus Maxillicosta; species Maxillicosta whitleyi. Next base: position 16,989,169 of record JAPSES010000030.1, on the reverse strand, counting down.
ACTTCAAAATCATCCATAATATTTACCCAATTTCTTAAAAAACAATTTAATTTGAAGTAGATGCTTCCTCCTTCTGTGCCAAGTCTGAGGAAACATTAGAACATTTGTTTGTTTTATGTCCAATTACTCAAGAACACAGACACTATGTATTTTGTTGGATTGACATCAATAATTGTCTGTCTCTTAAAACTGAAGATGTACCGTTTCTTGGTTTTATGGATAAGTAGATTTTTCCTGTATCTGATCTCATGGTTATAATCATTCATTTGTGTGAATACCATGTTCATTGTAATAAATGGAACAATTCTAAGCCTTCCTTTAATTGGTTCATGAATGAGAGTCTGAATGAAATGAATGAATGAAAGTCTCAGGAAACAGCCAAAAAAAAAAAATTACATGATGAAATTAAGCAATGTTTTTTGTTTTGACCTTTTTTAGTCTTGCTCCACTGGTTTTATATTCTACTTGTTTTACAGCTTCCCTTTTGTTCTGTTTTATTTGTTTCATTTATTGACTTGTCATGTCTACTCCATGTATGCATTGAATCTGTTTCCTGTCACTGAAATGTTCTTTATAAGAGTTTGTATATTGTATGTTCTAAAGTTCCAATTAAAAAAAAAAGATAAATAACAAAAAAAAAAAAAAAAAAAAAGGGTATTTTGATATTTGTAGTATACTGGAATGCTTTAATTAATTACAAAATAGACACATCCTTACAACGTTCAAAACAACTGCAGCTTTACCAAAGATGGCTAATAACATTTTAAAAAAAAATGCGTTTGGTAGTAACCTATTTAAGTGAATTTTTATTGACAAGAGTTATTACACTTTTATATTTACATTTTTAAAATTTTTTTAATTAATATTTCATTTTGTTTTTTGACTAGAGTTTATTTATTTATTATTTTTGCCTTGGTATTTATTTTGAGGAAATGTCTAATTCTATTTTCTTTAGTTTGAGTAAAGAAAGAGAAAGCCTTGTATTATAGAAACTTTAAAAAGCAAAATGAAAGAATGCAAATATGATTTATAAAGCTATGATTGACTGAACATCCCATGTAATAATTTTAGTAATTTTATTTAAGTAATTTTTAAAAATTTTTTTTAAACAACCAGAGGAAATTACAGTCAAGTTTTTGTTTGTTTTTTTCCCTTTACGTCACTGAATTAATTTTCTTGTTTGAAAACACATTCCTCAAAAATAGAAAAGAAAAAAAGCTTTTCACCACTCTGTTCTTTATGTCATATCACTTCATTCCAACAGAACGTGGCTCCATGTTCACAGCTAAACCCTGGACATATTGGCCCACAGCCAAAAACAGACCAAGCAGGTACGTTATAACATATGTTTCAAGTGACACAGCTGAGATAATGACACATTGCTCTGTTAAAAGGTGTGTGTGTGTGTGTGTGTACATTATAGTGTCAAATGCAAATGTGACCAAAACCAAGAATATCTGGAATGAGGAGGAAGTAGCTGAGGGTTCCCACTTAGATGACCACAGTGATCCACGGCCACAGCCCGAGTAAGTCCCCACGGGGCAGGAAGGGAACAGGGACTAGAAGGCTTTACTGGAGTTAATGGAGCTCAGATAACTATAAAAGAATGCAGACGGTCATTATCAGGCGAGGGTTTTTTCCATGTCTTCCCTTGTGCTGTAAACCAATAATAATAATGATAATAATAATAATAAACTTTATTTGTATAGCACCTTTCATACAAAAACTGTAGTCCAAAGTGCTTCACATCGATTAAAAATTCAAATACAATTTTAAGACAAGGTTGAAATAAGAAATAAATAAGAAATACATTAAGATTTGATTGCACAGAATTATAAAATTACAAAAGTATAAGAAAATAAGAAATTTCAATAGATTTCAATAAAAAAAATTTCAATACAATTTTAAAATTTCAATTAAGTAAAAGCAATAAGAAGTTTAAGATTTGATTACACACAGAACGTAATTGTTACCCTAGTGTTATAGTGACAGAACAAAGAGCCAGGCTCCCTAAGATCATTCTACAAAAGGGTTTCAGGACCTCAAGTAATTTGTTTCTGTTTCTAAGTTTATAACTCCAGGTATTTCTGATAAAATATTTGCCCGGGATTGTTAATAGCATCTAATGTGAAAGTGAATGTATGTGTGTGTGTGTGTGTATGTGTGTGTGTGTGTGTGTGTGTGTGTGTGTGTGCAGATATGACATCATTCTGAAGCAGAGTGTGGGGACTGAAGACATCTACTTGGGCTTGAGCAGAAAGGACCCCTCCTCCATGTGCTGTGAAGCCATGCTGGTAAATGCAGTGGCTTCAGGGTTTTGCCCTCTGTATTAAGATCCATGTTAGAGAACCGATTTGTTCTGTAGCTGCAGCTTTCCCCAAATTAAAAAAAAAAAAAAAAAAGCACACAGACCCACTTTTATTGGGTTGCTGGTGAAAGAGACAGTAAAAGATCTGGAGAAGAAATTCCCATAGTGTGAGCATCATCCCTCTGGTGGTCTGTAGGGGTACTGCATATGAGAGTTTAGAAGTCATTTACATTTACAAGTCATTCAATTTTTTTTTTTTTTGTTAATATCAACAAAAACAAGAATTTGGAGGGAGAAACACTTTATCTTGTACTATTTAAAAAAGGTGACACAATGTTTTAGGTTCTGCCATAAAACCTGCTTGGCACATTGGAGTGATGTTAATGTTTATAATTAGGCTAATGTTCATTTCATTTTATTTTTTCCTTTATTTGAAAGGGGAAGTGCATATTAATGAATGAACAACACACAGTTGTCATAAATACACTGAATTAGGCAGAATTGCTGGTTTCCATCCATAGTTCAGACATAAAAGCACACATAAAATTGTTGGTTAACCAAGTCAAAGTGGTTAACCACTACAAATTACTTTTCTTTTTTTTTCACTTTTACTGCAGTAAAGAAGATAAATATATTTTATTTCTATCTACAATTGTAATAAAAAAGACAAGCCTAGAAGACAAGGGAAAATAAGAGGCTGTTAAGAAAACAGGGGCGGTGTCTAATCTCTTCAAACAAAACTGAATTTAAAATATGTATTTTTATTTGCACAGTGTGTGGTATTACTGTTCTGGACTTCCTTCTGTTTTTAGATTAAAATCAGACTTCCAGAAACCAAAGCAACAGATGTGGTCCTGGATGTGAAAGAAAAGTTCCTTGATCTACGGACGCCCAAATAGTAAGAGCTGCTTTGAAACTGAGGTCTTTCATTGGTTTCTTTCTTCTTCTTCTTTCCTTTGACTCCTCAGAGTAGCTGCCGATCAGACCCACAGCTCTCATTTCCAGATATTTCATTTAATCAGCGGCTCGTGTTGTGACCTGATGGTGTAACTGCTGAGCTGGAACATTTTCATTTCCCTCATATGTGCTGTACACACTCTCCATGTGTGCTTCCCCTCAACTTCTTTAACCTGTTTTCTTTGTTCTCCTCAGTAAACTGGGTCTTCATCTCCCACATCCAGTCCACAGCCAGGAAGGAAAAGCGCAGTTCTTTAGTGACAGGGATGAACTGGAAGTGACTTTACTGTTGAACCGGCCCATGGACTCTATCAACATGCAATAAGACACAGTGGTGTTCAGGAGACATTTACTTCGTATTTACTTTGGAGATTCACACACTGCCTTAAAACAAACATCTGTACTTCCTTCTTACCTTTTTAATAAAGACATATTCAAGTGAAATTGCTGTTTTGCATCACTGCTTCTTTTTCCAACATGAAGACCAGTTAGTACCTAAATGTATGGAACAATAAATACAGAAAAAACACGGTCTGTTTTTATATCCTTCTGTGTGTATCAAAAGGATGTAAAAGAAAGATGCAACAAAATGAAATTTCTGAAAAGTTCTAATGAAAAGAACACAATGTAAAACATGCAAAAGAATGTAAATTCAATGCGAAAAACCTGACAACAATTTAAGACAAAGAATAAGAGACAAAGACAAAATCACATAACAAGACTACAACATAAAAAATGGAAAAATATGAAAAGGTCAAAATGATAGAAACAAAATTCGAATAATGTAAAAGATGCAAAATGGAAAAAAAAATAGTGCAAAAATGGAACAACAATGAAAAGATAGAGATAGAAAGAGATTTGAAATCTTGCGTCTTATATTTATTGTTGCAAGACTAACACAACAGAAAGGACATGGATGACATTAAAATAATAAATGAAAGAACATTAGCAATGAAAAAAAAACCCATCATAATGACATACCAAGATGAAAACAATGAAATATATGAGACATAATAAGATGAAAAACAACATAAAAGATGCAAAATCTAAAAATGACATAAGATTAAAAGATATAATGAGAAATGAAAACAATGAAAGTGATGGAAAAGATGCAACAAGCCTTAAAATAACATAAAAGGCATAAGATGAAAAAGTTCAAAATGACATTAAAGAGGCAGTAATCATGTAAACCAAGTAAAAAAAAAAAAAAAAAAAAATTCCACGATTATTTATCAGAAGTTGTTTTAGGATAAGATAAGACTTTATAATTCTCACTATGGGGACATTTAACAGTTAACAGCAGCAGTGTGCATCACACCAGTGCAAAAGTGCAAAAGAGAGGTTGGTAAAATAAACATTCTTAAAAATATAAGTGTGAGTGAGTGAGTTTACAGATATTTACATATTTACAGTGATGTTCGGTGGTTGCACATATACATACTGTGATATGGGGGGGGGGGGGGGGGATGACAAACCCAAAAAAATTTGACTGACATAATTTGATGTTGACCTTAAATAAAATATGTCAGGTAAATATGTGTAAATAATGCTGATATGAATTTTTTTTTAAATCTTTTTGTTTTCTGAATTGTAATATTTGGGCCATGTAATGTAGAGCTTAAGCAATTAATCGACTCAAATAGATTAAATAAATTATTCAATTGTAATTTTCTTGAATCAATGCTTCGTTTCCTTAATTTCCCTGGTGCTAAACCTTGGTTCCACTCTTGTGTTTCACACGGACGCTTATTGTGACGCAAAAGACGCCAGGTTAGTTCCACGTAAGTTAGTTGGATCCAAATGTGTTGAAGACTGTAATTTACCTATTGTTTGTACATGAAATATGAGTTATTTGTTGTTAGATATTTTTGTATATAGGCTACTTTTATACTGTTGGTATTGATAAATAGATGTTTTTGTATATCCTTTTACTTTTATACTTTTTGTCGTTGTTTCACCTGATTTTGGAATAAAGGACAATTTATTTGTCATCTTCACATTTTTGCCTATTCAAATGAATGTTTAAAAGACTTGATTACAAAAACAATGGATGGATGAATGATTATAAAAATAATCGATAACTGCATCTCAAATGTAACGTACACTGCCATCTGTGTAGTGAGTGAGCGGCAGCATCCCGGTGGACGGTGCCACACCCCCTAACGGCGTTACCGCAGGAGCAGCGGTGGTGTGATCATGTGACGCCTGCATTTCCGACACAACAATACAACATCGTATCGGTCTGTATTCACGCTCCCACTCTCTCCCACCCCCTCCACGCCTCGCTCTCGGTATGGCGGACGGCGAGAGGTCCCCGTTACTATCAGATCTGGGAGATGGTGCACTCGGCAGCGGTAACGGCGGGGTGTCTCCCGGTGCAGCGTCCTACGGTGTGCCTAACAAACCACTGAGTGAGTATCCATGGTGCTCCCTCTCCTCCACCCGACTCTGGGCTGCGTTAGCCTAGCTTATTTTAGCCTCTACTCACTGGGCATCCCCGGTTAGCCTGTTGGCTCAGCTGTAGGAGAAACAAAGATGCGGCTGGTCGTGACTGTATTTGTACATGACATGATGTAAGCAGACTGGGAATTTAACTACTAACGGATAGAATATGTTTTATAACCAGAGGTGGAGTAGATACCGACAAGAGTCAGCTAACTAGCCAACCCAGAATCCGTTATATTAGCCTGTTAGCAAACCTAGGCGTACCGGCACAGTGTCTTTGTGAAGCTTTTTCTTTAAAACACAATGTTACACTCAGTCAACTGTTTTATTCGCTCTTGCACATTAATGTTTTGCATTTATTTACGCGGGCGTGAAGATGATGCTCTGTGTACTCATGGGCTAGTTAACTGTATCACTTGCTAGCTAGCATCCGTGAAACACCTGATTTGATTGACAGATGGGAACGCCAGTGTGGAAGCAGCAGAGGGATGCTGCAGGAGACCAGTGCGACCAATGACACCTCACGTAGGGAGGGATCTATACCAAATGAATCAATATGAGAGGCATGAAATATAGCCCATAATTATGTTGTGTTCTCATGGTCTGCTCTGAACCTAGTTCTACTGTGGCTGTAGAAGTGACTGGCTCAGAGCAGGTAGCAAGTTGGATTGAATTTGTAATAAAGTCCTTTAATTCCTCATGTTACACAAACTCTGTTTTTTTGCATGCTTTTTCATTAAGCACGCAGCGCTCAACATTCCAGAAGTGTTTTTTCCTCTAAAGCTTCTTTCAGTTGAACTCGAGACCAAATCTTATTACCCTGTTAATCGTAACGTAAGGGGTTACTTGTCATGGGAATTAAGATTTTTTTCCAGTCCATTGCACAACTCTTGTGACTTATTCACTGAGGAGTTGATTCATTTTACTGGTTTGCAACCTGTGTATTCCTCTTTTCTTGTCTACTCTGTGTAGATTTCCCTCCGTTCCCCAGCCCCACTCAGCCCTCTGTGCTCCTAGGGGAGGACCCTCCGCCCTACTCCCCTCTCACCTCCCCAGAGAGTGGCAGTGCCCCTGTGATCAGCTGCAGGGTGTGTCAGAGCCTGATCTCAGTGGAGGGCAAGATCCACCAGCATGTGGTCAAGTGTGGAGTCTGCAATGAAGCTACAGTAAGTTTCGTGAGGAATCCACACACTAGATACAACTCCCACCAAGTTTGTTTTGTTTGTTTGTTTATTCACAAACACATATGTACAAAAACCTGAGCAGCATCTTACATTGGAGGAAAAAGAATATATGCCAAGTTCCTAGTACAACTATGTGTGGCCTTCACAGAAATTAAAAGTGAGACTTTCACACCCTATTTTTTCCATTATAATTCTTCTCTTACCTCAGAATTAACTACAAAGCTTCTGACAATGACAGTTCTAGGAAAGCTGTGCTGGTCTAATGTGTTTACTAACTAACCTAGAGCACCTAGACTCCAGCAAAAACTAGTGTAGGCTTCTTCTTCAGATGGACTGCAGTATAAACAAACCTTTAAAATTAGGTCTGGGTGATATAACGATAACACAGCTGCAGCACACACGCTAATGTTTGGGCTGTAGCGGGAGGTAATGAGTGTTCCATCGGGAGAAAATTAAACCAAGATCTCGGGCAACCGGGTTATTGAAAAATAGGGTGCGGCATAGAAAATGGCAGTTAGATGTTCAAAGCATGTTATGTTTCATTTTTAGTTTAAGCCCATTATGGCAGTTGAGGAACACATCCCCACATATATACACCCAGCACTGTTTTTGTAAAGATGGTCTGTTTTGTTTGTGTTCTCTTTTAAAACTTGAAAGCATTTGCCTCCTAGTCAGACTTTTAGTTTAGTTTGAAATGTATGTACCTGTTGTATTATGGAATCAATTTTGTGCCAAAAAGATTAAAGAAGACTTTTGAATCAACAAGTAAAAAAATATCAATTCAATATACCAAATAAAAAACAAACAAACAAAAAAAAAGTAATTCTAATAAAAATACAAAATTAGAACGAAATAATATGTGAAATCGTGTAAAATATTTGCCTATGTCTCTTTCTTAATTTTGTTTGTTCTCGTTTCTTTTGATTCTGATTTCAGCCTTCTTGTTTGTGCTCCCTGGTTTTTGTTTGCGATTTTGGCACAAACCTGACAGTGGGTGGGGTTTCCATGGGTGCATTCCTATTGGCTTATTTGTGTTTGACGGACAGCTAAGCAAGCGAATGAAGCGGATCTGGCCGCAGCAGCTACTCTGC
>JAPSES010000030.1:16966735-16981084 GCA_029822895.1 Maxillicosta whitleyi | reverse complement strand
CGGTGGGTGGGATTTCCATGGGTGTGTTCCTATTGGCTTATTTGTGTTTGATGGACAGCTAAGCAAGTGAATGAAGCAGATCTGGCCGCAACAGCTACTCTGCTTCTGATTGGTTCTGAACAGCCTGAACATTTTCAAGAGCGTACAAACCATACGCCTGGGGGGAGGGGGTTAATGAGGGATGTACGCCTTCAAAATGTCAAATAAATGTCGATACTCAAGACAAAAATAAAGTCTCAGAAAAACTTGTGCCAGAGGGTAGAATCGAACCTGTAACAAATAGACCCATATCCCAGTGCAGTCCCACTGCACCACCACAGCCGGACTATGGAACTGTGGGTAATATTGTCACCTGTTGAGTGGTGGATATCATTGTCAACATTTTGTGTACTTTTGTGGAGGGGAGGGGGTTTATGACCCCTCAGTAAACTGCAGTGTTTATATCATTCAAACTCAGATGCAGAGGACTGCATCCTTCAATGACACTGAGCTGAGGCAGCAATGTGTCTGACGGTGATGGTGTTGATAGAACCAATCAGAAGCAGAGTAGCTGCTGCGGCCAGATCCGCTTCATTCACTTGCTTAGCTGTCCGTCAAACACAAATAAGCCAATAGGAACGCACCCATGGAAATCCCACCCAAAATCGCAAACAAAAAACCAGGGAGCGCAAACGAGAAGAATGAAATCAGAATCAAAGGAAACGAGAACAAACAAAATTAAGAAAGAGACAAAGGCAAATATTTTACACGATTTCACATATTTCATTCTAATTTTGTATTTTTATTAGAATTACTTTTTTTGTTTTTTTTTATTTGGTCTATTGAATTGATATTTTTTGGTTGTTGATTCAAAAGTGTTCTTTAATCTTTTTGGCACAAAATTGATTCCATATTGTATTGACCTGAAACACTTGTATAATGTTTTTCAGCACATGTCATGTTCAACCTCTGACAAAATAAATCATATTTAAATCAAAAATAACCTTCTGATGTCTTCACAACTAACTTATGGGCAGCGGAAAATATAAGCTTGACAAAAATAGCGATTTGATTTATTTGTGATAAATAGCAATATCATCTGATCTGAAATAAATGATTGTGATACAATTTTTTTCCCATATTGCCCAGCTCTTCTTTAAATATTAATGTATGTGGAAAAGTGAAAGCATGTTACATTTCGTTCCATAAACTGTTATTCCTAACTTCTATTTTTTTTTTTTAAGTCCACCCACCAAGTCAAGAAAATCTGCACATTCTATTCTAATCAATTTTGCCAGAATTAATTAGATTTTCACATAATCTTATTGCATAAAATTGAAGCAACTTTTAAGATGAGACTCAATTACTTTTTCTCCCCTGGGAGAAATGGGGTGTGTGACAGCAGCATTGGAAACAGACTTGGCTGCAGTATACTAAGGCAGCAGGTGCAACACAAACCTTTTTAGTACCACATGAAATGAATGTATGGATACCTGATCGACCCCACCTCTTCTGATACTGAAAAAGATTCTTGTCCTTTGAGTGTCGGCTAAGTACCAGTCTGATGAAGAACCGATTTAATGAGCAGTACGCTTCACTCTTTGGAGGAGATGAGAACCACAAATTAAATCAACATCAGCTTTGATCTTAAATACTGACTTCTTACTCAATAAAACAAAAAGCAATACATGCATGTGTAATACATATAGACCAGAACCTTACTAAATGTGCTGTTGGTGTGGAAAGCATCTCACCCTCTGGGTAAGAAGAGATTTATTTTGTAAGGATTTACTTTCACAAAGCACTTGCATAATTGAATGAGTTACACATTATAATAATTGGACGTTACTGAGCCTTATGAGTTGTGGTGTCATTGTTTTCTGTCTTTAACTTGTCAAAGTGTGTGTGAAATGAAGTTCCCTGTCTTTTACTCATGACTTTGAAGAACATAGAGTATTCCATTCAGAGCAGTGAGTGTGTCATCATTAAACTTCCTCTGACTCTCTTCACTCCAGCTGCTCCTGTTAAAGCTAAATCTGAGTTAGTGATTCCATGTCCTTGCTTGTCCCCAAGTCAAATAAGGACATTTGTCAGTTACAGGGATGGACAAGGGCTTTGTCTGTATCACACATCTGAACGCTTCGTGGATTTTCTCAGTGTTTGCGTAGATCTGTGCCTCCATCTAGTAAACATGCATAGATCTACCACTCACTGGTCACAAAAAATTATGTGGAATTGAACTAAATAGATTGATCCATGGATTAGAGCCAATGTTAAGATATCTGATCCAGCTGTTTAGATCAGTAATGGACTGATATCCCATACCAGTATCAGAGCAGTGCATACTTGAAAGCACTGAAAAATCAACAATATTTAATATAGTAGAATTCAGGAATAACTAAATAGTGAGGGTGGAAAAATATACATATTGCTGACGTAATATTCTCACAGTTGTGGTAAAAGTAGCCAGTATTTACAATTGAATCCCAATAAATTGATCCGATGAAATAATGCATCATAATAATATTTTGTCTAATTGTTACAAAACTTGTACAATACTTTAGATTGAAAGACACTGCAATAAAACACACTAATATTCAGTTCCAGTTTGTGTCTCTAGCACTCCCCCCAGAGGCAGTGTTGTACTATAGCAGTGTTCTTAAAGTTCACAGCCTGAGACCCTAAAACTCTTATGTCATTTTCCCCCTGGACACAAACTTACAAAAACATGCCATGACTTTCCTTAATATCCTTATTTTTACTGACACTTATTACACTTCACTGAATAAATGCACATTTCATCTCATTTTGTTTTTATATTTTTGTGTTCTTGGCATCTTTAATGTTGTTTTTCTTTCAACTAATTCTTTAACGTTGCTTTTTTTGCTGTGTCTTTTCTACTACATCTCAACTATTCAAGTGTGTGTTTGGATGGACAGACAGATGATTGCAGTGCACTTGTAAGCGCTGAGCCGAAAAAAGACCTTATTCAGCAAACGGACATTGTCATCCATCCACTTCTGTAACTTGTCTTCTTTTGCTCTGGTTTCTAAATGACCAAAGGTTTGCAGTAGCACACTGACTACAGTGTGTTAACGCAAGTGTTGTCCACCTATCAGCATTCCTCAGCAGAGAGCCCCGGCTTTTTTTTTTTTTTTTAAGTTATTTCGATGGTAATGTGATGAGTTTTTTTTTCTCCTAAGTCTGGTTAAAGCTAAACTGCCTGTGGTGGAAATGGGGGTGAATTTCAATATTATAATATATGTTGTTTATTTTTACTCTACCAGTTACTGGTCCAATTTAATAACAAACAAAAAAAAAAAGTCCTGCCAGCAATTATGGCTCCAAGTCTGGTAAAGGCTGTACTGTAGCCCAGTCTTTTTCACAGATATACTCAGTTACACCAACAATGACCGAACAGTTCAGGACAACTGCATGTACCTTTGCACCTCCAATCTTGTGTAAAAGCTTCAGGTTAGTGCCGCCAGTGATCTTTGCTAGAATGTCTATTTGTTAGTTTTTTTTCATGAGCAGAATAACTAATTAACAGGTTAACATCTTAAACTACTGCACATTTTGAATGAAAGCTGATTTAACTGGGTATAGACCAAAGATTTATGGGTTTATTTTTGCCTCTTGTGTGTAAATAGATTTTTTTTTTTTTTCGAAGAAAAAAAAAATACATTTGTAAAACTGAAAATTCTGTTTTGTGAAATGTGATTTGCATTTGTGGATCACCAATTCCACAAATTCACAGATTTTCTGTATGATGTATTTTTGAGTCTTTTTGAGAAATCCGTGAATCTCATGCTCTCCAGCCCCTGCCTGACGTTAAGTTAACAAGAGACTATGAGGTATGCTAACACATACCATAATTTCGTAACAACACATTATGGATTAAACATTAATAAGTATTTTTTTTCCTTGTAGATAATTCATTAATCTTACCCATCCTATGGACTCTTCCATTTCAGCAGACGAAATAGGCCTTCATGTGCCGACTGCTGCCACCTGCTGGTGTGGAGGGGTTACTCCTGTGTCAAACATGTGGCTGTGGATCTGTCTGGATTTATGGATTTTTCCCCCCAATAAACTGTATTTATACATGGATTTCTCAAAAAAATCGGTGAATTCATTTAAATGGTGATCCACAAATGTGAATCACATTTCATAAACAGAATTTTCAGTTTTACAAATGTATTTTTATTTTTTTTTTAATGAAAAAAAACCCCAAATACACACAAGTTACAAATATTAAATTTGCATTTGTGGATTAAAGAGGCAAAAATAACCCCATAAAGATTAACCTGTTGGATTTTAGAGCAGATCCATAAAAAGGGCTGGAGTAGGATCATGGGGCCTTGGCAGAGGTACTCGTCCTGCCCAGTGCCTCAGAGCTTAGTTTATGTTGTGCTTATGCAACTATAGTGAAATGATGATGCACTGAAGTTTTCCATTCACCTCTTCAGTGAGAAAGGCAGTGTGATGATTTGGACAGATTGAACAGGCTTCTGAATAGATCACAGCATGTAATGTTGACAACCACCACTGTCATATTCACAGGTTGAAAAGGCCTTCATGGTTGTGCATCACCAGGAGAACAGATCACTGTACAGATGGAACAAGAAACAAGATGTGTCCAGATGTACCAATAGAAGCTATTCAGACGGATTAAACATATGTGAATGTGCAGAAATATGTTCAGGGTGTGACGGTGTCCATTCACAATGCACAAATGAGGAGCCTTTTACACAGAAAGCAGTATGAACAGGCAAGTGTGTATAGTTAACGTTACAAAGGAAAGTTGCATCACACAGAGGCAAGGAATGCCTCAAATAACAGTATATAAAAGATGAAGAAAAACGAAGCTCCTTTCACAATGCGAGTGTTGGTGCTCTTTTCAGATTCATTCTTCACTACAGATATTTTTCTATTTGGATGTTCATATTTCTAAAAACTGACTTTTTTTGGTGGGTTCCTTTATGACTTCATTCAGCCTGCATGAGCAAAAGAACACTAACAGATGCCACATTCCACATGTTATCATTCATAAGTAAACCTGGAAACCAGTAGATTCACTATTAATGGTTTTGTTTATAAGTTGTACACAATGGAAGCCTGCAAATGTATGGGCAGATGATGCCAAGGATGAAGAGAGAAATCTACAAATTCAGTACAGAGGTATTTGGAGGTGCAGTCTGATGGAGAAGCACTGGACAATAAAAGCAGTAGTAATAATAATGTACAGAGGGTTCATGGCTGGTGGATCTATCAATTTATGAACCCAAAAGTTTTTTGTTTTTTTTTACGACTGCCTCATGAGCCAAACATAATGGACACAGGACCACAGTTAACTGATAAAATAGGCTTTATTGAAATGTTGGAATCAAACCAAAATGAAGACTGAATGTCTCAATACAAGTTCCTAAATAAGCAGCTGAAGATGGCGGCCTGTAAAACGGGGACAGAAGCAAAACGAAGGGCCTGCTTATGTACGTCCTGCCGTCAAACACAGGTGGACTAGCAGGACCCCAACAGGAAACTTTCAAAATAAAGCTTGAAGTAACAGTATCTTCTTCACTGTTCGACTGGTAACAGGTTGTGCTTCACAACTCCTGTCATTTAAGGTTCAAATTAAATTTTCAAACAAATTATGTTGAATAGATGATCTTCCATTTTGAGGTTAAGGTGGGGTGGGAAGGAAAAATAAACAAACCGTTGCACTTGACATGTAGTAAGAAGAGCTGTGGGTTCACACACACCCTCTGCTATGAGGCAGGAGTACTGGCTGCTTTTTATGTGGTTTTAACTGTTAGACTGATCAAGTTACACACATTTTATAGATTATCTAGACTATGGAAAGTCAACAACATATGATCAAAGTGTTTGAAGCCATTTTATTGGTGATGTACAGTGAAGCAGGTGTAGGTACACTCATTTAATGGGATGAAGCATATTTTGTGAAGAACTCCTCAGTCCAAGTTGAGGCTGAGCTCAGTGCTGCTGCACCGTGCATCTCTACCCTTTATTTGAACAGCAAACTGAACAATAAACCAAATTGTTGGAATCACAGAGTTTAAGTCTATAGTACAGAGCAGTGGACAAATATGAACATTTATTTTCATTTATTTAATCTTTTTTGTGTGTGTTTTTTCTTTTCATGATGACCACATGTTACTGAGTAGTAGTAATAATACCTTTAGCACTTAACCTAAAAAAAAAAAAGATTTAATGTTAAAGTTGGTAGAATAGTAATAAAATATTGAAACAAATTATATAATCAGTAAGTCTGGATCACAGGTGTCAAACATGTGGCCCATGGGCCAAAACCAACCCACCAAAGGGTCCAATCTGGCCCTCGAGATGAATTTGTGAAATGCAAAAATTACACTTTAGATATAGACATTTATTTTATTTCAGGGGCCACAGTCCTGACTTTTCCCTCCTTTCTTCAAACAGAACACAAGTATGTTTCTTTTGGCTTTTTCCCTTTCGGGGTCACCACAGCAAATCACATTCACATGTTGATTTGGCTTTTTTTTTTTTTTATGTTGGATGCCCTTCCTGACACAACCGGGCTTGGGACTGGCACAATGAGGTTTACGTCACTTTACATTGGGATGGATAGCATAAAGGATCTTTTCCAAGGGTTAACCCAGGTCTCAATCTGGCAACCTTCCGCACCGAAGTCAGTGGCGTAAACCACTAAGCCACCCAGTCGATACATTTCAAGCAGAACACAAGCACTGTTAAGAAACACTCAGTCCATCAGAAAACAAAAAACAAATAGAATAGCTGTCGAGAACATGCCAAACCAACAGGGGGCATTATAACCATAACCGTAAATGTCCAATCAGAATCCACAAAAATATCTCTTCCATGGGTTATGTTCCTCACAATAATGTAAACATTTGAAAGGTCCTGGTAACAGGTTTATTGTGAGCACGATATCAGCCACATTACCACACGCCATTAAATCACATCAAACAAGAAGTTTTAAACATCTTTACTCTGGAAGGAAAAAGGCAATAAACATTGACAAAGCTGTGTTTTATAAATTGGATGTAAATGTATGTGTGGTCTATGCCTCTGATTTGGGATTTTGTATGAAGTGTCCAAACTCACACACATAAACCTCCCATTTGTTGTGATTTGTGAAGTTCATACTGACGTGGGGAAATGATGTATACCAGAAAAACAAAATCCAATTTGGACCACTTTGGCCTGCAGTCTGACTCTGAACATATCTTAACTATTGCATCAATCACCTTTATATGCCACTCCTAAGGGGGCGGGGTGGCGTGGGGGGGTCTGTGGTTGTCATGAGGTGACAATAAACAGCTGATAGACTTTTAGACTGTAGGGCAGAAACAACTCCACAGATGGAAGGCAAACACCTAAGACCAAGTTCCATTTCTTTAACAATGACATATTAAGAAAATTTCATATATTCAAATAGAGAACAGCAATTAAAACAATTATTTCACTGCCCCAGGTTAATGTTGAAACAGCTGCTTTTATTGGAGTAAATGGTTGTAATTAAAACCTAAAGCATTTCTAATACAAGTGACTTGTAGAAACCTGCCGTTTTCTCCATCCCTCCTTAGACAGTGTTCACTCCTACAACCACTGTAATTGAACCTGATAAAGGAGCAGGAAACACAAGAGTCTATTTGATCTGGTTAGTTGGAAAGAGAAGCATCAGCAGGACAGACAACAGGAGGATGTCCTTTTAAGCCCAGAGGGAAGAGGTGCAGTACTTTAATGTAAACTACGGAGACCAACCAAAGACTTTAATGTCAGATCAAACAATGGCTCTGATTATGACTGTGACTTTCCCGGTAGTCCTGGGGGGCACTATGGGTATGTGCTGAAACACACATCACACTGCCCCAACAGAGTGTTATATATTTATATTTAAGAATAACCTGATCTGGGTGCTGACTGGGGTGTAGTAGTACTCCATTTATTATGTATTATGGTGTCACAGACCATAATTGGCTGACGAACCGTACAGATCCAGCAAACATGAAATGTAGTTTAATCGTAGTGTATAGTTTCACAGTTTGAATTTGTGTAGTAAGTAATTGTAATGCATAATTCCTTTTAATCTCAGTGTAGGTTTGCAGTGAAAAGATACAGATGAAATAGTGTGTATTCATATTCATCACAGGGGTCTGATGTGTGAAGGTGACCGAAACTGTCATGGTCAGGGGAGAGCCAGAACTTGACAAAAGCCTCTGAACCATTTAAGGTTTCATTTATGACCTTCCCAGTAAAAGATAAGAATGATGATGGGGGGGGGGCACAAACCTGTTATTGACTTTTAGCGTTGCTGTCCATTGGGCGGCTGTGGCTCAGTTGGTAGAGCGGGTTGTCCAATAACCAAAGCAGTTGGTGGTTCAAATCCTGGCTCCTGCTGTCCACTTGCTGAAGTGTCCTTGAGCAAGACACTGAACCCTGGATTGCTCCCAGTAGGTCTGACATGGTACATTAGCATAGTAGCCGTCTACTAGTATGTGTGAATGTGAGGCTTTGAAAAGCACTTTGAGTACTAATGTGTAGAAAAGAATTATAGAAGAGCACAACAGTTACCATTTCTCTCAAAGTTCGTCTCCTCTCTCATAATTTGGACAAAAGATCATATGATGATGTTTTGAGTTGAAGTGAAAACCAAACAATAACTTTACCTCTAGTTTTCTTCCTGTAGGTTTCTGTAGAATTTGTCTGTGATGGCTTTCGATGTTATTTGACTTGAAACAAATGTTTGCATCCTTTTTGTCTGATATCATTACAACATTATTCATTATCTACATGAAGTATGCTCATGTTCCCATTAATATGCGTACATCTGTGACAGCTGCAGTGTTTCCATTATTTACTTGGACTGCTGCCTAATTTGTTCAGCCAGAGTTCATAATGAATGAAAAACATTTTTGCACTTTAACATAACTCAGAATCATCTGTCCACATTAGACTCACTGCACATGGAAGTTCAGAGGCCAGGCATGTAGTAATTTTTCATAATTATTTCTTTAGCTGTAGCAAAACAACAGTCTATGCTAGTGATATTAATGCTACAAGCCCATAGCTTAGTGTAACATATGTCCAATGCTCTCTGTAAAGTAATACAATTACATTTAAAATAAATGTTGGCCAAACAGAAAAGCTTTGGCAGCACCATATCCCTCTGAAAAGCAGATCGTATGACATCATATCATTGATCACAATCACAAAATCATGACATGGTCCATAGTTAATGACCAGCAAACAGAGAAGCCTCATGCTTCAAGCTGAACGTTCTGCTCTATGTTGACTGTATAGTTCTGCTTACACACAATATTTCATTTATACTCACAGTCACCAGTTAATAATGCAAAGACTATAATCATATTTCCTGTGTTATTAAAATGCAACAGGGAGATGCTGAAGTGTTGGTGAAAATGAATCGCTAACAGCATCATTTCACTTTAGTGCTCGACCTATGGCTTCTTACCTCCAACTGCTGTTCAGCCATTTCCAATATCTTTGAGCACTTCTCTCTAGTGTTGCTTTATTCATGCCCATCAAGAATAATTGGCTTGTTATCTACTCCTATTCTAATATGGTTTTGTTCTGTCTCCCCATCTCGGCCTCCTGCTCATCTCGGCCTCCCTCTGCAGCCCATTAAGAATGCCCCAGCAGGGAAGAAGTACGTTCGCTGCCCTTGCAACTGTCTGCTCATCTGCAAAGTCACTTCCCAGAGGATTGCCTGTCCCCGGCCATATTGGTGAGAGACTCTTCTTGTGTTTGAGCGTCGTGCACACCATTGCGCAAGAATAAGGAAAGAGAATGTGTGTGTGTAAGAACACTGTGTATTTGTGTGCGATAAGGAAAGGAAGAAGTGAAGCAGAGGAAACAAGGTGCAGCGGGAGCAGTAGAACCTCAATTAAGGCTATGCTCTCAGCGCAGTTTACATGTGGTGCTCAGTGAGCCGGATGAGGAAATAACAGCCTCATTAGAGGAGCCAAATCATGTGTTTCACTTCTGAATATTTTCTGTGGTATGAGAGAGCTGTTTTTGGGAGGTTAATGTAGAAACAGGTGACAAATGAGGGGTTTGTTCCTGGTTGGCGGTGCCTCCATCCATAGGACACCAGGGTTCGATGAATGGGTTGATGATTGGCCGTCACACTCAACCCAAATGAAGACCCACGGCAGTGCAAGGGAACCTGTACATCCAGTGTCAGGCTCTTTTTTTAACATGGACTTGCAGGGTTTTCTGCTTCATTATAAGCTTGGATACACCATCCAAACCATTGTGAACTAAACGACCAAGGCCGCTCTTCCACTGAACGCATCAGTTGGATCCACTCTGACACAGCACAGTGTTCCCACCGCATGACACCTGGAAATACCAGCTACTGTCACATTCTTTTTCTAGTATGATCTTTGCTGAGGTTCCACACCGGCTAAAGTAATATTAAACGTAATATTAAGTGTAGATGACAGAGTTGACACGCCGTCAGTGTCTTATGCTCTTGAGCAAGGCACTGAACTCCCCGGGCCCCAATATGGCTGCACCAGCATACAGTGTGTGTGATGATCTAGTGATGGGCCAAAGTTGGAAGTCTAAACAGTTGTATTTTCACATGAAATAAAAACCTATAGTGTACAGTAAGTTTCAAATTAAAGTTTGACGTTTCCCCTGATTGTCACGCTTCAGTTGTTCTGATACCAACAGTGGAAAAGTATTACAAATTGTAAAAGTTATAGAAAGGCGTCAGTTGACTTCTTTGCTGATTTTTGCATGTGTTTTTTTTTTTTTTTTAATTATCTGATCTAACTTTATCTAATTGTATACCCAGATGTCCCTCCCACCCCCAACTATGAAAGTGTGAATTTTCCCATAGGCTCCATCTTGATAATCAACCCCACATCAATGTTGCCTGAAAAATGTTTAAAAACTACATTCTGTGCCAGAAACATGGTCGTGTTGAGTCAAAAGAATGTTCATAGTCATATGAGCATTTAACTAAGTTTGTAGAAAACTTAAGCACATGTGCAAAGTCTCAGTAAGGAAAATACAGTTTGACCTCATTATTATCACCATTTAAAAACTGGACCCATCAACTGGAAACCAGCCACAACCACTGGATCTAAACACTTACTTAGCTTTGATTATTTTCCACACTGATCGGGTCTTATCCAAAGGTTTGGGTACAATAACTAGGCCTTAGGAGTAAGTAAGAAGTGGGTTTTTAAATCATCTTTTAGATGTTGTTTTAGTGTAAAAAGAAAAGTTAAATTACACAAATGCTTACATTTACAGATTAGCCTTTAAAAAAAATTTGAAAAAATATGAACAACCAGGAATGTATCAACAGAATTAATTTTAATTTTAATTTTAATTTACCAATATTCCACCTGTTATTAAATATTTAGTGTATTTGTAGATCTACTGTGTGTTAGAATGAACATGTGAAAATGAGGAACTGAGGACAAATAATGGCATAAATTGTAAAAACTGCACATTTTTCTTTTTGTTATTTTTTTTTAAAGAATAGTTTGTAGATGTAAACATTTAATAATACAATTTTTACTTTTTCATGCTAAAATATAGTAATTACACATATAATTGTGGAACTGATATCATTTATACATTATTATGTTATTATTTTTAATGATCTGGCCCAGTTCAGGTTGTTTTGGGCTGGATGTGGAACTGAACCAACATGAGTTTGACCCACCCCCCCGTTTAGAGTCTCAACTTTAATTCTTGACACCATTAACAAAGCACTAGATGCGAGAATATCACAGAGTCACTGATATATTATTCATGTGACTGGATAGCTTAGAGGTTTGTACCGCAGACTTGGGTGTGGAAGGTTGCCAGTTTGAATCCTAAGCGGGCCCTTGGGCAACCCCCTTTATGCTATACATGCCTACACCTTCTATGCTTTGGTTAAAAGCATCAGCCAAATGTAATGTTAAAAAAAATATAATGTGTATAAGTTAGAGGTGTATACATTTCTCCATTCCAAATTTCATGCAGCAGTCTGACTGCATGTGTGTAGAAGTTGTTTTTCAGCCTGTTTTTGCTCAGATGCAACACAACCTCTGGTAGTTTTAAGAGCCTCACCCTGTGGCCTGTATCTGGCAGCCTTCATAGACAAGGATTTATTTCTTTATTTGGTCGTAGAAAGCCTTCACCGCCTGTTGAGCCATGTTATACCCTCCCATCTCAAAGCCACTTCACAGAAATGACCCGCCTTAGACCTACACACCATAACTATACCACACCACAGGTAACACAATATAGTCTGTAATGATTTTTTTATTTTTACAGGAAATGATGAGGCCTTTCTTAGATCTGCAGTTTGAAAACATCTGTATTGTATTGATTCCAGCTCGACTTAAATGGTGGACTTCCTGCAGATGGATTTGGATTTTGCGGGGGCTCAGATACACCCTGATATGGGACAATGCAGCTGTTTCTATTACACGTGGTTATCATCTGATTATTAACTTTTTTTGTACACATTCTTGATACAAGGGAGATTTACCTGTTTGAAGACCATTTGCATGGAACAATAAATATACAGTATTCTAGAAAATGGAAAATGCAGCCACTGGTACATCATACATTGCTCAGCTTTGGTTGTTGGAATGGCCTTTAGGAATAAATGAATAATAATAATCATTAAATTGTGAGGCCAATGAAGATTGACATCCTTAGTTTAAGTATCTGTAGAAATTCCACATATTTGTCTGTGGGATGCTTCCCTGTGGCTTTTCCTTGAGGTCTGTGGTTTTCCTGTTGGAGGGGTCTTTTGGGTGGACTTTTTTTACTCCAACTGACAGCTGAAGGACAACATGTGGTGTTTATTTAACAGATTATAAAGCACCTTGAAGTAAATTTGTGATTTGTGGGTATTGGACTGTACAAATGAGAGTAACTTGACTTGAATATCTGTTCAGAGAGTGGTCTTTCATTCCTCTAGTTGAATTTCAGAGACTTGTAGAATCAATGTCACATTAAAACTGATCTGCAGGCTCATGGTCTCCCAACACAGTTCGCACAGACCATAGTATATCATTTGTATAATTTCAGTAGTCCTCAAACCATTTAGTGGATCCTTAATCTCTGTGGATCAAGGCAGTATCATCCCATTAAAGACCACGAGTCTGTGCTTTCATTTGTCGCCCATCTGTTTGTATTGCATGTTATTTGGAGGGCTGTTTTGTGCAGGAATTGGAATTATGTTGAGGTTTAATTTTCAGCTTGTACCTTGCAGCTACAAACAAAAAAAAAACAACACAATTTAACAGCATGTATCTGTTTTAATTATGCACTAAGTTCCTTCAGAGTAGCTAGCAGCACTTGCATACTTAGCATAGTCATTCATATTAAAGTGGCACAGAACATAATCAGCCCACAAGCCTCTTTATTTATGAGCGAACACGATCAGAGGTACCTGTTTATACCAGCTGTATTGGGGAAATTTTGACCTTATTCCTGGGTAGAAAGAAAATATTAAAAGGTTACTGACACTGAAAGAGAATGTAGAAATGTCTGGTGCCTCATGTTGGGAAATAAGCAAATTTAAAAGCCAAATTACACTGTTAACAGGACAAATGGATGTCAATTTGTGTGGATTTTTGTCATGCATAACACAAGGCCTGATATCCGTTGTTTGGCAGCTTATATGAACATCGCACTGTTGTTATTGACGAAAATATATGATTCCTTGTTTATGCTTGAGGCACAAAATTAACAGGGACAATATTTTTAGCAGACCTTTTTTGTTCATTTTTCACTGATATAAAAAATAATCACAAAATCTGTTGTTGATTTGTAAAGCTTAATTCATGTCTCAGCCTCAGTGCAGATCAGGTTATAGCTGGAGATGAGTTCAACTGTTTTGCTGTAGTTAAATATATCCATTAGAGAAAGAATAGTTTCAAATGATCACAGTGGAAAGACTTTTTATCTTTGACAATGTTGCACATTTTGCTTCTTTTAAAAAGTCTCCTATCCAGTCACATGACAGACTTTAAAAAGTGATGGGATTATGTGTTTATTGTAAGATGTTAGATAGTTATTGTAGATCATTCATTCATCAGACAGGAGTGTTTGTTTACCTGCTTGAGTAGTTTCCTTTGTCAGAAAGGTAAACAAACACTGTCCCAGTCTGATAAATGACAATAACTGTCAGTGGAAGACGGTATGAAAGGAAGAAAGTTGCATTACTTCATTATCTCCACCAAGGAGGTTCTGTTTTTACCAGGGTTTGTTAGTTTGTTATTTATCAAGATAACTGAAAAAGTTCTGAACAGATTTTAATGAAATGTTCAGTAAATGTTCGCTCTGAGACAAAGAACAGATGAT
>JAPSES010000030.1:16909215-16921299 GCA_029822895.1 Maxillicosta whitleyi | reverse complement strand
TCGTCCATCCTCCAGGAGTCAGGTTCTGCTCCAGGTTTAAACCTGTTAAAAGGAAGTTTTTCCTTCCACTGTCACCAGTTACAAGTGGTTCTGTTGGGTTTCTGTAAATTCTGTTGGCCTCAGAATCTGGTTTTTACCAGTTTCACATGTAAAATGTCATGAGATAACATCTGTTGTGATTTGGCGCTATACAAATAAAATTGGATTTGATTTGATTTATTGGTCTTTCCATGATTACACATCTGAATCACTTCCCTCTTGGTGAAAAACTTTGAAGTGAAGTGAAACCAAACACTAGCCTTGTTTCTCAGGATGTGTCTCATGATCTGTGTAAGGCAACAAAAGAACTCTGCTTCACATAGACTAGAATATCAAATTGACTTTGAAATAATGTATAATCTGATAACTGAGTAATCCCAGAAATGTGATCATCAAAAACCCTGGTTTAGACACTCTAGTCCATTATAACATTTATTTCAGAGTATATACATACATAATGATGATTGACTCAAACTTCCTGTTATTACCTTCCATTCACATCTATGCAACTTCCCTTTTCTGTGGTTTTAATTGTTTTTACACATAAGTGGTTGTAAAAAGGTGAAATACAGTAAATCAGATTAACCTGTATACATGCAGGAAGACCTGCAATATTGAGGAGAAAACAGGTGTATTAATCTAAATCTGTGTTAAAAAAAGATTTATTATACTGTATTTTTCAGGTTATAAGATGCACTTAACTATAAGCTGCAGATGTCCACGTTGTGTCATGAGATATTTACACAGAAAGATAAATAGACAGATGATTAAATGTTTATTTCCATCCCTTCACTGTTTTTTTCCAAACAGTGCCAGCAGTAAAACGGATGATTAAAAAAAACTGAAAAGTGATTGATCGCTATATCCATCTTCCTCCTGCCACTGAAACCATTGAACTCATCTTCTTCAGTACATATGCATTTGTTCATATGTTTTCCATGATGAGGGTGTGTGAATGAGTTCAGCTAAAAACTAGTCTGCTCTTCATCACCTCTTCCACCCGTCTGTCTTGCTTTTGTCACGACCAATACACAGACGTGAACCCAAAATGCAGAGAAAGAAAGAAACAACAGAGATAAAACAGAACAGTTTATGGAGAATAACAAACAAGGGAGTAGTATTCTCAGGGAAGAATCCAGGGTTGGGGCCAAAAACAGAAAAAGGTCAAAATCCAAAAGGAGGCAAAAGTACAGGCAGGGGATGTAGCAGAGACAGAGTACCGTTTCAACAGCGAAAGTCCAAAAAACAGGAGAGCAGTCCAATGGGGCAGAGGTACCGACAGGGGCAGGCAGAGACGGAGGTCCAAATCCAGAATGGGTCAAAAAACAGATCGTGCACAGGAGGTCAGACAGAAAAACACACCGGTGGGTCACAAGACAGGCTAAGACGTGACGAACAAGCACTGAGACACTGACAAGACAGGGTTTATATACACTGGGAAATGGGGAGATAACAAGACACAGGTGCGAAACATTAAGGAGGATTCTGGTAATTAAACAGGTGGGAAAGAAGGGAACAGGAGGTAAAGACAACAGACATGAAGCAGGAGGGAGGCTAACAAAATACGGGAAAGAACGGGAAGAGACAAGACAAAGACTAAGGACTAGGGGCAGACGGGACAGCTTTTGCGCTTCCTGGGAATAGCCCCCCGCTCTCCCCCGGAGGCTGTTAGCCTGTAATAATCTATACTTGAGCCGCATCATTGTATATGCCGCAGGGTTCAAAGTGAGAAAATAGTAGCGGCTTATAGTCCAGAAAATATGGTAATCAGATTACTCCAGTTGTCTGATAGAACACATTTGATTATACTGTTAACCCAGTGGTCCCCAACCCCCGGGCCGGTCCACGGATCAGTTGGTGCCAGGACACTGGCCGCCCAAGAAATAAGTAATTATTTCTGTTGTATGTATGCATGAGTCTGAACAGTCTTTTATTTTGAAAATTGTTTTATTTTGAAAAGTGTCTAGATTCTCTAGGTTCAAACTGTCAGCTTTATTTCATCTGTTAAAAAATCAAATAATAATTTCATGAGTATTTGATAATAATAAAACATGTGTATTTAAAGGTTTTTGTTGGGTTTCTGTAAATTTGGCCTCAGTCTGGTTTTTTCCAGCTCCACATGTAAAGTGTCATGAGATAACATCTGTTGTGATTTGGCGCTATACAAATAAAATTTGATTTGATTTGAGTTTGATTTGATTTAGGTAATAGAGACAAAATGTGGAATTACCAGTTCTTGTTCTTTATTTATTTTTCCACGTTTTTTTCTTTTTTTTAAAATATAATTTATTTAAGGGCCAAAGAGAAGATATTAAAAAAAGAATGTTATGTTGTTGGTGCAATGCTGTTAATAAAGTTGCAAAGGAGTACACAGTGGATTCATGTTAGTTATTATTACCTTATTATTATTACATTAGTACCCCGGTCTGTGGTAAAATTGTCAAGCGGGCCACGATGATTAAAAGGTTGGGGTTCCACTGGGTTAACCTGATAATTTCAATAATCTGATAACTGCAGAAATCGACCAATGATCAGAATTTGTGTGACTGTAAACGAGTTCAAGGGCAAACTAGTCCTGACTGGTGCAAAATGGAGGACATGTTGATCTATCGCATATTTCTTTAACTTTGACTCAGAAGCACAAATTAGCCTTCAACCTCAGAAAAAAAAGAATGGATCAAACATAATGACATTCATCCAAATTATTTTTGACATCAACATTTTGGCCCATGTTACACATTCCTAGTAGAGCATTTATTTTCCAGGTCTCTCATTAGCAGCTTCAACATACATTCATCTAAACCTGGCTTTCTCATCAGAAAAACGGGAAGTTTCTTGGTGCCAACAAACACAGAAGGCCGTCATGCAGCTTAATTGGAGTGAACAGTAGGAGGTTCATGTCACAGCTCAGAAGACAAAACAAACACTGACTCCAGCTTTATTCTCTATCATTTCATCCACTCCATCCACATCCAGTATTTCCAGGTAATTCAATTTAATATTTGGGACAGCCCAAACAGGAAGCCAAATATCCAATTTAGTTGCTCTGGAGTAACGTGTCATTTTTCAAGCATGTTGAGAGGTTTGAGAGTCTGTGGGGGGATCTCTCAGACATCTTGTGTAATTTCCATCACACATTGTCACTCTTAAAAATATCAACTTCTGTCGCTTTTTATATTTGAATCTTTTGATGGGATTTTCTCAGCAGAGACTTTAGAAGAGTTTATTTTATCCAGTAGAGAATAGTGTAATCCTCAGAGAAATACTTGATATGAGAGTCATTGACTGTTATGTCAATAAGGTGTTTTGTGGCTGGATCCTGGACTGAACCAATACATTTAATCACAATGTTATGGTACAAATATGGACCCAAACTGTCCCTGGATGCCACTCGCATTGTCTTCTCTACTGATATTTCTTTTGTCTCCTCTGTTTATTGCTAAATAAAAGCATAGAAGGCTTCAAATTATTGTGTTCACAACCAACAGACACTGGCTAATCAATAGTACTTTTTGTGTAAGACCTTCTTTTTCTCTGACCTTCTGGAGTGAAATAGAGGGAAACCCCAGTTAGAATAAAAGTTGAGATTGTGGAAGTGCTCTTACTTGGTAATAGAATGTCAATTATCACGGACTATTTCATCAGGACATACTGCATATATTGGCCTTAAACGGCGGGTGAATCCAGCACACAGTAGAGTTTGTGTTTAATTTGCAGAATTACAAATTCCAATTGCTTCGACGAAAACTTTTTAATAAATTAACTTTTAAATTCTTGTTAAGCAAACATTTTACGGCTAAGCTGGTCTCATGTAAAGCCACCTGTAATTTGACAAAGACAAAAAATAATGTTTGATTAATTTGTCTTCCGACTATTATCAGAATATTTACAATTGATTAAACTCTAAAGTTTGGTTCTTCAGAAAGTTAAGTTTTTGAAAAGTATATCATCTGTACTTATTTGTTCTCTTGCCTCTGATGGATGTTTTTATGGCCCTTTTTACTGTAAGGGTTCACTTGTTAACATAATCTCAGGTCGGAGCTGTGTCTTACTGCTTTTTTTTGTGGAATTTTAATAACTTTCAATAGGGCTGGGTGCTAAAATGTACAATTTATCCATTTTATTCTGTATGGAAGAAAGATGTACCTCTGTAAAAACTCTGGTTCTTATAACATTAAGGGTTGGGTATTGAAAGTGTTTCATAAGATACCAGTGCCAAATCGATACTTTCAAAACGGTACCGGTTCCTAAATGTTATTTGAATCAGTACTTTAAAAAGAAAAAAAAAATCACACACATACAAAGAATGTGAACATGACTTTTTATTACTTTTACGTTGGGTTTGACACACACATGCTGGGTGTTTGTGATATAGCAGTTTTTCCCCCAGAAAGGTGGTGGGGTGGGGGGGTGTTGTTGGTATGGCACGGCGTTGCATGGACAACGTACCGATGGCGTAGGACAGACTTGTGTTTTCAAGTATCATTTACATGTTGAAGCCTCTGCATCCTTCTGTGTGAAGTGGAACCACATTGTCCAACCTTTGACCTTTGACTCTTCACCAATTGCGCGACTCGACTGTTGCCAGAGGGACTTTGCGGTTTCCTGCTGCGCGTGCACACTGACGTAACAGTCAACAGAGGTCACAATTGAAGAGTCACATATTTTGAAGCACCGAAATGTACGTTTTGGGTGTGGTTACTACCGCTAATGTTCACCCCAGTTCCATACTTTTAGTAGGGTTGGGTACCGAGTTTTGGTACTTCGTCGCACTGGATTACATAATGGAATGTATTGTGTAGCTGTTGTCCACTTGGTGGCACTAATAAACTTGTGAATTGATTTGCCAATGTAGAAGAAAGGATGAAGCAGCACCCTAAGTTATGCCACTTTTTCTGTAATGTTTCCATGTTGCATTGTCAACATCTTACGTCAACTTAGAATCTGAAATATTGTCGTATTGATATGATTTAATTTTACTTTTGGGACCAACTCAGACGTACCTTGTTTTCCTGTCACCCCACAGGCACATTAGTTTTCTGAACGGATGTAACAATCACTGCGTGCATCTGTCCTCTTCCATCTACTTCTGCTGAATTGTGATCTCCTTCATGTTGACAGCATTAAATTCTACACGACTTGTCAGACATTTGTGGCTCTGTGCAAAGCGAGTCGGATTTAGGTGTAGGGCTCATTTTTATTCGACCCAGCCTACACCACAACAATCTTAATGACGAATGACTGTTCAGACAGTTTGCAAAAATCACGGCAGTGTAAATGACTGGGTTGGTAAAACCGTAAACTGACCGACCTCTGACCTGGACAGATCTGACAGCCAGTCGCACAAAAGACCAGGACCATAAACGTCCAATAACTGGGAGTAATTAGATAATTCTACTAATCTGATTCATTTACATGCACTTAAGAAATGCAATAATCATAAAACCCTGGTTCAGACACTCCAGCCCGTTATTTGAGTTTTCTTCGTACTTCTTTTGACTGTGTACGTACATAGTGATGGTCGACTCAAACTGATTATGGAAATGATTTTAATAGTTTTTACACATGGGCAGATGTAAAAGTATTATATAAATCAGATTAACCTGTATACTTGCAGGAAGACATTGGTGTATTGGGGAGACATCCACCTGTATTTATCTGACTTGTCATTATCAGATTATACTGTTTACATGATCACTATTAGCCTGGTAACTCCAGAAGTCAGATAATGGTTGGAGATTTAGTGCGGATGTAGATGGGCTCAGGGACAACGCTCCACAGGCAGGAATATTTTTCACTTGGGGGGTGAATCTCCACATGCTGCTGGGTACACTGGCCTGGAAATGTTTATACTAATGTAGTCATTTGGACTTAACGCTGTGCTGAGAGTCTTTACTGTGTTTTGGTCATATTTACAGATTGACTGTTTCTATTCCTGTGTGTGTGTGTGTGTGTGTATGTGTGTGTGTGTGTGTGTGTGTGTGTGTGTGTGTGTGTGAGTGCACAGACTGGAGTGCTTTCACACACCTCGTAAACTGTCAGCGCCCACACTGTTTAGAATACACGGCAGTGGATTACAGACACCGATGTTTAAATGTACAATTCTATGTTGAAATGGTCACAAACGTGTTTGAACACTGAAAAAACTACCGCATCTGTCATGACGCTGAGAAGGTGAAAATGAAAATGCCTCTCCCTTTTCATTGACACTTTAGCTAGTGAATTTTCCTCAGCTTTCAGGCATTGTCAGAACAATGTTTTCCAGGTGATTATAAGCCTTGAATGCAACACCAAGTCCATATTGAATATAAAATCAATGGGGGGAGCACCAAAGCTTACCATGATTATTTCATATCGAATAGTAGTGGCTATTTTCTTCTTGTGCTGTATATTTTATGTCTGTTTTTATATTTCTAAGATAGATGCGAGTATAGTAGTTAATAGTAGTAGTTATGACATGGTCGTGCAGTGGATAGCACTTGTAGCAAGAAGGTCTTGGGTTCAATTCCAACACCAGTCGATGGGGGCGGGGACTTTCTGTGTGGAGTTTGCATGTTTTTCCAAACACACTGATAGGTTAATCAGATAATCTAAATTATATTAACAAATTACTGAATTAACAAACAAATTAATAAATATAATAGTAATGATGGACAGCATTGAGTGAAAATGTATTTATATTCGTATTTTCTTTCCTCAACTGTGTTTAAAGGTCTTCGACAGACTATGAAATGCTTGCAAACACACCTAAGACTGAATACATATCAATATTGATCAACATGGGTTAAAAAGTTATTGTCATCATATTTTCCCTCTCAAATCCCAGCCCTAACCTTGAGTCAAAGCTCAGTCCGTTACTCTGCTCTTGGACAAACTGCTATTTGCACTGAACAGCTGAGTCGCTTAAATGCTGTGAGTATAAAAATGAGTCAGTGTGGACGTTTTGCCTGCTAACTACATACTCATCTCTCTCCAGAGTGCCGTATTTGGCGGTGGCTCGCACCTTTGAGAAGATTGAAGAGGACTCTGGCAGGTAAGAGCTCCATATGGAGGAAATGGGTTTTTATCCCACACTGAAGCAAACACCATTTGGGGCGATAGCGATCGCTTACTGTATTCAAAGGGTGTACTATATATCAAAAGCATTTTATAAATCACCACTCAGGCTTTCCCACTGGGAATTTGTGGACTATAATTAGAGAAGTGTGCTTTAGCCAGGGATAGTGGCTGAGTTTTCTGGGGAGGGCCAAGAACAGGAAGAAATTTTGCAATTGAACCACTTTCTAGGAATTTTTACAGCTGTGTTTGAACTTTTTTCACTGTTTGATGTCATTATACTCTGAAAGATTTCTGACAGCTGTAAATGGTTGTCAACACCAAGAACAAGACCTACAGTGATTTGAGCATCAACACTGCTGGATATGCTACAAACAGAGCCCACTCCAGCTGTTTTGAACCCCCAAAATGAAAACCAGTGACCAATTGTAGGACACACATTGAATGCACTGAACGTGCACATTTTAAGTTTTAATGTATTTGCTATTCATTATCCACAAAGCTTCACCCGTGTCCTCTTGGAGCACAGGGACTAGTAAAGGGTCGAGTGTGAAAATAAATGAGTTTCCAAAAATAGTTTGACACAATATACCACTGTTTATCCCATAAAGTCCATAACAAAAAACTGTGCTGCTCAGATCTCCACTGCAACAGACTTAATTACTTGTAAGGTTTCCCTGAAGGGTGTTGCATGTAGCTGTACATGTGTTGCACAAATAAGAGAGTAAATCTAATCCTCAGTATACACAGCAGACCTTTATTAAATAATGTATTAAATATGGAATAACCATAGTGACAATTTGGCGATATGATTATAAAACCAGTTAAGGATACACCAGTTTATTGTATGAACATTGGTATGAGGCAAAAAAAATAATATTTGAGTGCTGGCAGTGGCTGTTTGTGCCATATATGTTGCTGTTAAGAATCGTTGAAATTCTTATCCAACTACTGTATTTGCTCAGGGCCTTAAATTAACATTGACTCTAGGTGCTAGCTCATTATTTGAAGCAGACTTGTCTTAGAGACAGGGTTTTATTTCTTATTCCACTTGCTGAAGAAGTAGAATTGATCATTAATGTGACCAGTTCTGCTTTTTTTTTCATCACCTCCCACTTGTTCTGTGAAAATAAACTCAATATCTCCTTGACTTTTTCAAATTAAACACCATCTAGCATTTTAGTGGATGGAAGCCTTCATTTCTTAATGGTCTGTTCTTATGAAAGGGTCACCGGCTTACACTGCTTGGAAGAAGGTTTAGTTTTATTAAGCTTTTTCAAACTACAGTTTGGTTTAGGCCTTAACAGGAATGCACTCTGGGACTGAAATCAGACAACAAACATTTAATTCAGGAATCCAGAACAATGAAGGACTGAAAAATGAAATGGTCATGCTCCTGAATTTACTTGAATGAGCACTGTGGAAGTGTATGTAGCTGGAGATGATACAGCCTTATTTTCAACGCAGCCACTTCCTTTGTGTTGAACTTGACCTTGACAATTAATAGAGACCTGGCTTATAATTGACTCCTGCTTGTTACAGGCCAGGAGTTAATTACAGCATCTGTATTACCAGTGTTTCCCATTAATGATATATAGATTGTGGCGCACTGCCATAGTCTGTTTTGCTTCACTGTAGTATTAAGACGAACCAAAACTGGTGTGGTGAGTAAATTTAAAAGTAGTTTTGAGGTAAACCTGGTGTGTGGTGCATTTCACAATATACGTGTGTATATGGGCCAGAATTGGACGCCCACAAAACAAGAGCTGAAAATGAACTCAATAAGATGATTGTTAATTTTAACGGCATAAAACATCAACATGATTTACACAGAAATGTGACAGCGCAGTCGGCAAATAATTCATGAAGTCAACAGGTGCTCTATGTGTATCTGTTTATCACAATACCAGAGAATATCTTACTTGGATTCCGCTCACATTGTCCTTGGAAGCTCTTACACCAAACATCCATTTTCTCAGACTGAAAATCATCCTCAGGACTGATAATTTCTTGGTGCAAATACTTGACATTCACAGAACATAATACATCCATGACATGCAGCTGAAGTTTAGAACGGTAATTACCATGGTATTGGGGACACTTTTTGGCTGCAAAATTAGAAAGACCTCAATAGTAAAGTGTAATGATGTAATAATCCAACATTTTTGGTCAATATCAGACGAACGACAAACAGGTTGTAAGCATGATCTGGTCTCTGATCTAAGGTTTCCAGGTGTTTTTATAAAAATAATAATAAAAAAGGCTCTGATTAACAGTACCCCACCCTCATGTGTATGCCATAAATACAGTAAAAGCATGAAGGAATTTTATTATTATACTATTATTATATTTAGTAAAGCTATAATTCTTTATGAATATAGTTGCAGTGGTGGTCAATAAATGTGGTGCATCACTGTTAAATAAAATACCTTAAAAATGCTGATTGGTCTGAATAACTGAAATAAGGATGGCTTCTTTCCCTGGCACAAAGTCTGGGCTTATACAGTATACCTACAAAAACAAAACACTGGAAGTTTTCAATAAAGGGTATCAGGTCAGGTCTACCCAATCAGTGCATCTCCACTAAAATGAATTATATTTATAGGCTCAGGAGTATGAATGTGTCGATATTCCACACAGGAGGTGGATTTGTAAAACGGTCTGGCAACATATTCTGTCAGCCACACAGTGTACTCACGGAAGTAAACATCATCTTTTTCTCATTGCTTCCATGGTGTTGAAAGATGTACGGCACCATGGCAGCGGACTTGATAAACACGATGCCCTGTAATTTCAGGTGCATTTTGATTTACTGTCAGTCTCTGTGAAGGTGATCCCATCCATATTATTTAGCACTGTCATTGTCATTATAGTTGCAGTGTGGGCTGTTTGATTTAGAAGTGTTTTAAGAAATTAAGTTATTGCTCCTGGTGTGAGCGACCCGTAAAACCACCATAAATGATTTATAACACCTCTAAAGCATCTCCCTTTATCTTATGACGATATCAAATGTCGACTGTCCTGATAATGTCATGTATTTTTCTCACCATTGTAATTGATGTATAGTGTTTCATAAATGAACTGCTCATCTGCCTCCAAGCTTCCATTTCCGATTAAAACCCTCCAGACAAATCTCATTTCCCACCTCCCCAGTATTAACAGGATGGCTTTAAAATTCATTTAACTCATCTTCCTTGTCTCAGAGCAATCCTGTTGTCATTTTCTAGGCTGAGAAACATTGAGACGCTGTCGAACCTGCTTCGCTCTGTGCTGCTGCTCTCTCCAGGTAAATGGTATTTTATCTCCCCCATAATGCATGCTGATGTAGCTACACAGGCAGCTGGCTGCCAGCCACTCTATCAAGGAGATGATGATGAAGCCAGGTTGCACATAAAAGAGGGAGGATGAGTCGCTTCATTGATGTGTGTGTTTGTTGGTTGGTGTGTGTGTGTGAGTGTATAAATATGTGCTGGGAGTCTGTTGATGTTTCTGGCTTGGTTTGTGTGTGTTTACGTGAGGCCACATTCATGTGTTTGATCATGTCTGTGTGTGTCCCAGGATGTGTCACTGTGGTCTGTCTTTGGCTCTTTGTACTGTATGTGTGTGCTTTGCCGTTAGTGTGGCTCCATGCTGATGCTATGTGGGTTTCCCTCTCTAGATGACCTGCTGTGCTGTGTGTACCTGTGTTTGAACCAGCTGGGTCCAGCCTACCTGGGGATGGAGCTAGGTGTTGGAGAGACGGTGCTGATGAAAGCCGTCGCTCAAGCAACGGGTAACAGACACACGCTTGTTAACATTTCATGCACAAAACCACAACAAGTCTGAAATGAATTCCTTACCCCTCCCTCACATTAACCCTTAACCATCCAATAATCGGTGGAGCATATTATGTTCACTTTGCACTTCATGTTATAAGATTATTATATTTTTCACAATTTGGATTTTGGCACGATTTTTAAAATTCTAAGTAAAAAAATGCACCTTGACATATTTTTGCATAAATGACCTAGCACTAAATATCATAATGCATATTAACCAGTATTGCTGTTAATCATTGACATAGTCCAGGCTGAAAAAATTCCAAAAATAACTTTTTATTTAGTATATGGAGTGTATGTGTGTGTGTTTTTTTTTTTTTTTTTTTTTTTTTACATTACAAACATGGGATTTAAAGGGTTAAAAATATATATGACAATTATTATGTATTTGGTATTTTTGTTGACAGCTCAAGTTGATGAAACACAGTGTTAAAAAAGGTTTAAAGCAAACTATATGAAACATGTTTTGACATAACTACTATATAGATTACACCCTTTTGGTGAAGGCCCTCATGTATGGCTGCATGGTTATAGAAAAAATGATAATCAAAATTGAAATCACGATTACTCAACAACAATAAACAACTGGGTGGAATAAAAAACTTATTGCAGTGCTTTAAAAAAAATATTTCCAGTGCAGAATGTAACTTAAAATCACAAAATTAAATTTAGAATCTGACCTTCTGACACAGCTTCAGCTTGGCTCTCAGCCTGTTCAGTCATTCAGCACCAGTTTTGTCTGAGCTCGCCAGTGGTGAGATAGTGGTGAGTCACTATGCCCCGTTTCCACTACATGGTACCGGCTCTACTCGACTCGATATTCCTGCGCCGTGTTTCAGCTCAACTTGAATCAGTTCGACTCGTTACTACGATCCGGTGTGTTACTTCCGTGTCGTCGGCTCAGAGTTGCTGAAAACTCACTCGATGCGTATTTTCTCGTCTGAATTTTTCCGTCTTCCACCAAAGACTGAAGTTACACGAGAGACCATGGTGTAGTTTTGTTCAGTCATCATGTGGATTCATGGATCACTATATTTACCTCCACCAAGGAGGTTCTGTTTTTACCAGGGTTTGTTAGTTTGTTATTTAGCAAAATAACTGAAAAAGTTCTGAACAGATTTTAATGAAATGTTCAGTAAATGTTCGCTCTGAGACAAAGAACAGATGATTA
>JAPSES010000030.1:16889124-16906511 GCA_029822895.1 Maxillicosta whitleyi | reverse complement strand
CTTTGCCGCTGCGGAACGTTCCGTAGACATTGTGGGAGAACATTTGTAAATTTGGTAAAACTGTACAGAGACAAGGGCGGAGATTGTTGACACTGGTCTAATGTTCTTTAGCCAATTAGGATGAAGAACACAACATACTGTAAAAAAAAAATAAAAAAAAATAAAAAAAGCACTAAAAAAATCTGCGAAACATTGAGACCACGAAAGGTGAACCGTGTTATAGCGAGGAATTAGTGTACTTGGTACCCGACCAAAACTGGTCTGAAGAGGGCCAACCCATTCCAGTCCAGTCGTGCTTCTGTAGATGTTCTGGAGAAACATCCTGTCCATGGAAGCCCACATTACAACTCACAGGAATGAAAGGTTCTGATGCAGAAGACCCTGGAGATGCTGTGATGCATCAGTACCATCAGTCACTTTGCTGCTTTCAAAGACTAAATATTCACTCACTGCCTAAAATAATACATCCCATATTAACAAGAGCAACACTATCCCCACCTCAGCATTCATGTTACAGCTGAACAGTGAGTAGAATCATATGATTAATTCTGTTTACAGTTCAAAAGCAGGAAGAAATCAGATGATATATCTAACTTCTTCATAAAAATGATGTAAAACAATATAAGATGAAATTGGTATGAAAGTACAGAAGCCGACAACAGGTGTGGTTTAACGTATTATTTAATGATCGTTATCTCGAGATAAAGACTTAATTAATACGTTATCACGAGATAACCACCATTAAATAATGGTCGTTTTCAGCCTCTGTATGAAAGACATGGTGAAAAAGTACAAAAAGATGAAATGTATAAAAGAAGACTTTAACCAAAACAAGATGAAAATGACAAAATATATAACAGCACAAAAAAAAAGACCTGATGTGAAAGATGAAAATATTGTAACATAAGATAAGATGAAAACAAACTGGGGAAAAAGAAAAGAATGTAAATGGGTGGAGCTAATCACAAATTATATAAAGTGAACCAATGGGGAATGAAGTGAAAATTAGATAAAAGACCAAATAAAACAGATGAAAATGACATAAAAGCTTAGATATGAAATGAATTAAGACATAAGACAAAACCTGTAGGCCATGAGGTCATAATTTAGTTCTATTAATTTCCTTCATTTTGTTTTGATGCAGCGATAAACATGTGTAAAATCTGACCAAAACAACATGAACGAAAGGACGACGACAGCGAAGCAATAGTTAATTATTTGTACAGATGGTAAAATGTTTGTTTAGCATCAGAAAATCAGATGTCATTTAACCCAGAGATATTTTTGTGTCAGTTCACAAATTAATTTTCCTTTTTGTGTAACTTTTCTTAGGTGATTTATCATCATTTGTTATAACATTTATTATTGTGTATTTTCCTATATTTAATTCAATGATCTTGTAGATTTTCATAAAAGTTCAGAATAACGTTGGATGAAAATGAAAAAGTGACTTTTCCAGTGAAATCTATCATTAACTGAACATAAACCCAGTGTTTCCATCCACTGTCACTGATCCAAGTCCATGGGTTTTACTAATGAATCAATGTTGTAGAAGATGACGGTGTTTCCATTGGGGGGGGGGGGGGTATTGTCAAACACTTTGCAATACGATAAATATCCCTAGGGTCACGATGTGATACGTATCATGATATATGTGCATTTTATTACATGGTATTAAACGTGATATGCATCCTGATATATATATTTTTTCTTTTACAGTTTTTCCTTTTTTACCATTTGACAGTAAACAGACACATGTATACCCAAATGTTATTGTTTTATTCTGCTGTAGATCAACAGTTCCACTGTAGTTCATGTAAAACACTGCATTAGAACTTGGCTGTAGTGCACAAATAAAGATGGATTTGATAAACTTCAAACATGCAAAGTCAGATGAGTTTCACAAACTTGATAAAATAATTATTTGTTGTTTGTGAAATATCGATACTGACGCCTCCGTATCGATACGTGTATCATGAAGAGGCCGACGATATATCACTGTTTCAATATTTAGAACACAGCCCTAGTTTCCACGGTAACTACGGACCCTCTGAACGTCCAAATATGGTCATATCTGATGACCATGAAAAGATGAAGACCTGTATTTTACACCAGTTATTTACATGAATGGATAGGATTAATGGACGAACAGGTGTTGAACAGTTTAGATCAGTAGATGTTGAAACATTCTGTCAGTGTTTCAGCTGAGGATGTGAAAACAACAAACCCCCGAAAACTAACGATGAGCAACATCTCTAATGTAATGATGATGAAATGAGCCCAAACCCTGTCCTTTCCTTGAAAACTTCCCAGAGCGTTCCCTAAAGCTGGGTTATGGATGACCTCCAACTGCCAACAGAAAGGAGGTCATGTGTTTAAAAACTGCCAGGTTTCACCTTCCTCTGTCCTTTTGTGTCCCTCCTTCTCCCCCCACCCTGTTCTCCTACATAAGCTATCTGTCTTGGTCACAATACCCCTTTCTCCACCCTGAGAACAATGCGTTTGTTCTCCTCCACCTCCTCCATCCCTTTCTATCCCTCCATCCATTTGTTTGGTGCTCTCTGTGACATCTCTGCCATGCCAGGCCATGAGTGAGAGAGAGGGAGAGTGGGACAGTCCCTGCCTTTGTCCCCAGTCCAACCCATGGAATGTCAATAGTGTTTTTCTTGAGCAGGAGCGCCGAGCGTTGGCCAGTAACCTTTTGGATTTGATGATGTCAGGCCCCTTCTTTTTTTGGGTCCTTTATTTGACTTTTCCTCCCCGTCCTCCAGTCTGTGGGTAATAACGTCCTCGACACTACAGACAGTACTGAATTGTATGCGCTGAGTGACTCATGCCACTCGAAATGATACTGTCAACCTTTTAATAAACAATAACTGCCCTGTTAGCATCAGTGCTGGGAGTAACGCGTTACAAAAGTAATGCATTACAGTAACAGATTACTTTTACTGTAACACAGTAGTGTTAAGCATTAATCCATTTTCAGTCATATTTTACTCTGTACGTGTTCAAGAGCACTTGTGTTAGAACACACTTTTCACCCATAATTTAATTACTCAAAACGAAACGAAACAAACCAATAAGACTGTGAGACGTTAAAGAATCAAAAATGCTTCTGTAAAGTTCTACTTCCTGTTGGTGTCCAGCCAATGGGTGACGGCGGCAGAGGACAGTCCACTGTCATGGAACGTCTGCTCATTACTAACCCTGATTTACAGAAGCTAGTTAGCATTAGCGGGAACCCAAAACTAAAGCCTTATGTAGTGAAATTAAACAGTATTTTATTATTATTACTATTTTCAACTTAGATTTCTTCTTTTCTTGTTTATTCTTGAATTTATTTTAATTATTTACTTATTCTTACTTATTTTTGTATTTCTGTTATTTACTTTCCTCCTGCCTTGCCTTGAGCGTGATGCATTACCTGTTGTTTGATCTCTTTTATATATGTCATTCTGTAAATAAAGAAGGAAAAAAAGTTAGCATGATCCCTGTGATCAACAACGACAAGGTAAATTAACATTTCTGACTAGTTAGAATGATACTTATGATGATACATAACATACATATGCTCAACATTCTCACGGCAATAACTAGCCTGTTAGCATAACGGCTAACCTGCAAATTAGTCCGTTTAGTTATTTCACAAGAATGACATTGTTCTAATTGAACACAATTTCGTCTTAGCATTAAGGAAGTAGCTAAAAATAACTTAGTGGCATTTAATGTAACATTTCATATTTTTCAGAATTAGCAGTAGCATTAGCTTGGTGAATTTCACACTGTACTCCTCCCCTGCTCCACCTGTTCATGTAACTGTGAACACTTCTGGCTCAAACACAAAATGAGGACGGTTAAAATGGGTTCTTGAGACTTTATAATAGTAGTCCATAAAACCAGGGAGACACAGAAGCTTCGTCTAGTGCTTTCAATAAATAAATGCCCCTCTTCTACAAAACCTTTTGGTCTCGTGCTGGTCGGTAACCTCTCAGATTTGATGATGTCAGGCCCCCTCTTTTAGGACCTTTACATGATTTACCTCCTCATCCTCCTTTCTGCCCTCCAACAGGGTATTAGATCCTCCACAGAACAGACAGAGTGGAATCGTGTGCACTCTGTGGCTCATCATTGTTGTTCATCAGCTCGTTTGAACTGTTCCCACCGTAGAGCAGCTGAAGGAGGTTAACAGCCGAACATGTCCGTGTTTACAACATAGACCACGTTACGCAATATTTCATTCCATGTATTAAAGCTGTAAGGAAGGCAATGTGTCCTGGTTTTTTAGGAAAGTTGTCACAGAATAAAGATGGTTTAATAAATATGACTGAAATATAAAATGTGTTATTTTGCATGTTTTTATTGTTTCCTTTAATAACTTCCATGTTCATCCTGATGAGACAAAAGTGCAGAACAACGCATTTTTGAGGATTGTTTTCCTTTTTTTTGTCAGTTCTAATGTGATATGTAGTTACAAGAAACACATGATATAAAAAGACTTGATTGATGATGATTTTATGGAGAGTTTAGGAAAGGCCAAAGTTGCTGTGTCCCTTTTACTCCCTTTTCTCTAGAAACATGAAGGCCAACATTAGGTTTTAATAATAATAATAATAATAATAATAATAATAATAATAATAATACCTTTATTAATATAGCACTTTTAAAAACTGAGTTTACAAAGTGCTTCACAGACAGTAAAAAGGGCACAACAGCAGGGAGCGAGATATAAACAGAGATACTAAAAACAGAAACAATAAAACGTCATATATTAACAGATAGCTGAAACACTTCCTTAAATATTAAGCATTCACAGGTAACATCATGACATAAAAGCAAGTCTATAAAAATGTGTTTTAAGAAGTGTTTTAAAAGATGTTTTGACTCACAGGTCACTCGGGGAGTCTTTTGGAGATTCTCTTTACACATTAACACATTTTTTTAGTATAAATAAACAAAAATGTATGCGTTAACATTTAGGTAAGAGATGACATTTACTCACATTTAGTTGAAAGTGTGCTCAGTTTGGGTGGAGTTTTAATTTAGTGGTGCCTTCACTCAGACTCCATGATTTCATAGAAATACAGTGTGTGGCATCATGGAGTGTTTTTTCCCATATAGTCTGAAAAAAAAGCTCACTTCTTTTTACAACCACAACGTTTGGAAGTGCATTTGCATACAAATTATAATGACACTTGTGTATTTTTATTTCCTTTGATCCCTAATGTACAGTTGCTAAAAATGACTTCAAAACACTTTGCCTGCAGTGTTTTCTGGACCTGCTTTGGGGGCAGGTATTTACTAGAAGCTTTTTTTAGTCAACAGGCTCTTTAACCTGTGTCCTTCTCAGAAATATAGATGGGGTAAACAACTGTATTTAAATTTAATCCTGCCCTCTAGCCTTAACTTTTGACAGTTTTCTGGCCAATTGCTCACCACGGCTCATTTGCCTTATTTGGTTATGGTAATGCTTCGCTTGATTATGCAACCCCTGCAGTAAAATTTTGAACTGATGTAGTCATTTTAAGAAAGCACTTTATGATTGGTTTATGATGGTGGTGGTTGTTATTCTCCAGTTGTCAGTGCTTCACTTTGGCCCACACTGAGAGGCTTGTGCTTCAGGGTGTGAGACTGCACCACAGTCCATTGGATCACTGTTGATGGTCATTAGTCTTATGACCTTTTTGTGAACCAGTCATTGTACTGTTTATCTGTTCCTCCTCTTTCCTCACTAGCTGTTGTCTCCAACAGCCCTTTAGTCTCGAAGACCCTCTCCGTTCACAGAAGACATTGCCTTTTTGCACATCTGCCAACATGCCTTGTCATCAGGGCTGCACTCAGAGCTGTGACAAACATCCTCAACAAAGCAGAAAAATTAGACATGGGTAGAGTTGACAACAACCCCTAACATCTCCTTCTTGGGATGCCTTCCCAGACTGTGATTATCCCTGCAATTTTTGAATGTATGCAGGGTTTTTTTTTTTTTCCTTTTTTTTTTCAACGTCAAAGAAATGCACAATATTATAAAACAAATATGCTCTGTAAATTTTTATGGATGTCTAATGACATGCCCTCACAATATGCCAGTGAGGCTGCGTCTCACTGCATGAAAACTTGTTTGATGAGTTACACAGGCAGACAGTTAAGCTAGTTTCATTCACACAGTAACTCAAGCCTGAGGTACTTTGCATATTCAGTCATCTCTAATAACAGCAGCTGATATTAAACCTTGTCTACCTCAATATCACTTAAGCGCAGCTCATGTATAATTTCGTAAAAATCTCTTAACTGATGGAATTTGCTCTGGCTGTTCCTTGCAGGTAACTCTCTCCCCTCTCCTCTGGAAAACGTAGCAGCAGATTAGCGCTCCCTCTCCTACATTAGAGCACTACTTTACTGCCTGCTAAAGGAACGAGGCCTTTGCTCTGTCTGTGATACAGTTTTCCCCTGCCAAGCTCAGCCACTGCTGCTGCTACCGTCACTCGGTGCTGACAAGTTTGGGTGCTTGCCACATTCTGCACCTGCCAGGC
Source organism: Maxillicosta whitleyi (assembly GCA_029822895.1). Classification (NCBI taxonomy): domain Eukaryota; kingdom Metazoa; phylum Chordata; class Actinopteri; order Perciformes; family Neosebastidae; genus Maxillicosta; species Maxillicosta whitleyi. Next base: position 16,899,984 of record JAPSES010000030.1, on the reverse strand, counting down.
TCATAAAGAATCCCCCTGTTTCTCTGGGGCCTGAAGGCAGGATCTGCCATAATTGTTAAGGATGTTGCGATTTAGACATTGAAGCCAAAGCTTAGACAGTTGACGGCGCCAACAAGTTGGCAGATGGTCCATTTTGTTCAGCTGATCCGTCAGCAGGGTATTTGAGTTGTTAACATGAATGAGGGCTAGCGATTTGTCGCAAATGGGCAGAATTTATGCCGTGGTCTTGAATATGAGCAAAAGTCGATCGATCGCTAAATGCTCTACTGATGACTTGGCCATGAGCCCCATGTGAAAGAGATCCTTGAATTTAGAACGGGATAAGTAGGTGTAACATCAAACCAAAGTGAGGTAGATGGAGTGGACGTCCTTTTTAAGTCCTACCTCTGTTCACTCGTCTTAAAACTACCTGCATATACCCCAAAAGGGGTTGGAGGAGCAAACTGAACCAGGCTGGTTACTGCTTTATAAATAAAACTGTAGCACTGTGGCAACATTTTGATGTCTGCCGTGTGACCTGTAGCCAGATCTCGTACCACTGAGTCTAAGTGTTCTGTTCAAATATTACATTTTTTCTGTTGGACATAAAAAAAAAAAGATTAAAAAACAGTGACAGGGATGACCATTTTTTCCTACTAAGCAGCATGGTTGGTTAGTGTTTTCATAAGTTACCTTTAGTACTAATTTTATCTTGTGAAGTTTAATTCACCCCTCCCATGTCGTTGGCTCCATGATCTCGTAAGTAAAAGTCCAGTAATTACTGCAAAAGTGAAAGTTTCTATTACTTAATTACATTAAAAATTAGTTACATTAGCTATTTATTCAGTCTGGTTTATCAACAAGCCATGCATAATGTATTTGCATCGATATTACTGTTAAAATAATAATAATAATAATAAAAACTAAAGTAGTGAAAGTAATGTTGAAATGACTTTTGCCATGAAATCTTTGTCCTAGTCAATGTGTGGTCAGTCTTTTCAATAAGTTAGCACTAACTAGCATTAGCCTTAGCAATGTTTAATCATCAGTCTTAACCAGGTCAATCCTCTTGTCCTGCGGCAGCAGCGAAGGCTCGGTCCCCCAAGGTTCTGTGCTTAGTGCGGATGATCGGTGTGAGGTTGGTGTCGGCTGAGCGGAGATGTCTGCGTTCTCTACAGCCCTGAGGTTTCCTGGCAGGGTGGGGAGCATAATGCTGAAAAGCTGTAAATAAAGCTTGTAAATCAAATATTTAGAGCTCATGGCAAAAGCGTTGACGTATCAGACTGTGAAATATGTAAATGAGGACTACACACCCAACACCATTGTAGGTGTCTATCTTAGTGACCTGTCGAGAGTCGCAGAAAACGTCTTTAACTTCAACATACGCAGACTGTAATGAATTTTTAAAAATACTTTTCACTTCACTCTTGTTCACTAAACTTAATGTTACCATACTTTTGGTGACACACACATTGGTAAACAACTTTGTTGACTCGTAAAATTACATTCTACATTAACCCATAAAGACCTAGTGCTACTTTGAATTTTTCTCGCTGTTTAGCCTTTATCAGCATTTATTAGAACATTATCACCTATGTTTTACCTTTATCCTATATTTCATTTCCTATATTCAATTTAGTTGGTCATAAACTCAAGTTAACTCAAAGGTTATTGTATCAAAACAGAGAAAACTGAAGAAAAAAAAAAGAGTTTTTCAGCAGACATCACTAACTGAACATAAAAACATTGTCATTGATCCAACTCTGTGGATTTTACTGATGAATTAATGTTGTAGAGGATGACAGTGTTTCCATGGTAACTACGGAGCCCCTGAATGTCCAAATGAGTCATATCTGATGACCATGAAAATATGATAAACTGTATTTTACACCAATTATTTTCATGGATTCATAGGATTAGTGGATCAGCAGGTATGAAACAGTTTTATGCATTTACAGGCAGCACACGTGTAAATGGAAGGTGGTAAATATTTGTATAGACTCCAAAAAATGAGCTGTCTCTCAAAGGTGACTGCTGCTCACATTATTTCCAAAGTTAGTTTCCAGTGGAAGGGGTCAGACTTAACCTCTCTATATGCATTAATTTGGCAGAATTTTTCATTTTATTTTATTTTTTACACATTTTGACTCATTAATGCAGAAAACATGGGTGTTGATTGGTTTTGGTAAGACTTGTGTATTCCATTTATTAACAGTGATTTCTGTGCTTCATCAGCTTTTTTAAGCCAAGTCTGCTGTGAACAAATTAATTCTGTGTGACATTATACAGTGTCATGAGAATGTATATTTGAAATGAATTGATCATTAGATGTCATATGATCTGCGTTGTGTGTCTATAGTTGTGGCATAGATGCAAAACAATCACATTTTCTGACCAATTAATTCAAAAAAAGTAGGAAATATCAAAGGGTTCACATTTTTTCTCTCCCACTGTGGGATCCGTCACCTTCTAATTAGTATGAATTTATACAAATTTATACATTACATGTAGCTGACATTACTAGCACTGATGCAACTGTGTATCTTAACATCTGACAAGGAAGGAAAACTACTTTTTCCTTCAATCTGCAGTTTCTAATTAGTTAGCATTAGCCCACTTTCACACATTGCACAACTCTTATGCAAAAATGGTCATTTGTGACTCCATAAAGCCAAGATAGCAATGGCTGAAATTTCAATTTAGAGAGTTAAACCCAGGCTTAGAAAGTTGACAGCTCCAAAAAGTTGACAGATGGTCTTTTTTTTTTTTTTTTTTTTTAGTTTACCAGCAGATTATGAGTGGTTGTAATTAGTGGCAATAATTTATAGTAAATGTAAGGTAAAGCTTCTCACTTTGCACTAAATGATGTGATACTGTTTTGGCCGAGAGCCTCTTGTGAAGGAGATCCTTGGAATTAGTATGAGATAAGTAGATGTAATATAAAATCAAGCTGAAGTGGATGGAGTGGACGTCCTTTTTAAGTACTTCCTCTCCTTACTCATCCTGTAAATGTTTGTGTATATCCCCCAGGGTAGTGGGAGAAGTCGGAATGAAATTGATATGGTTTACATTTCTGAATCTGTGAATCCAGCTTCGACATTTGCTGAAGCTACAAGACTATTGCAGACCATTAATTTGTGCATGTATTCACTACTATGCCAGGGGCTAAATGAATGCATATTTATGACATGTGACAAAATGATGGAATGAGGCCTCCAGAAATGAGGCTTTTACAGAAATTCCACTCCGCCGTGTGCGCTCAATCACACTGCTCTGTGCCTGTGTTTGCTCTTGTGTGTCTGCTCTATCTGCTAACGGCTCCCTCTCATGTCTGTGTGTCTGTCCTCATATCAACCCATCTATATATAGCCAGGTCTCTCCCCGACTGTTTCTGTTGTCTGCGTTACTGGAAAGTGCGGAGTGGTGGGCTTCTGATGCCGCTGAGGGGTGAATGTGCAGCTTTGTCTTTGAGAGAGAAAAAGAAAGAAAGAAAACGAGAGGTTGGAGAGGAAGAAAGCGCCATTGACAGGCTAGCTAAACACCAGTCAGCCCCTGTCCCCCTCTCTCTCCATTGTCTCTGAGTGCTAGACGTCAGCAAAGCATAGGAATCTGGAGAGAGGGAGGATGGAGAGGGAAGAGTCGGGGCTTTGTTTTAGCCGCTTGGCCTCAGGGACGGGTGAAAGTGCATAGAGGGGAGAAAGAAGGGAAGAGGGACGGGGATGGAGGAGAGGGCACTGGGCTGACCTCGGTGCAGGATCCCCTCCCCCGGCACTGTAAACATAACACTAACAGGCCCACCCAACATTTCTAGATGTCATATTTACATATGTGCTGTGATCACACACAGAGCGGCTGCAGATGGTCAGGATTCCCATCATACCGCCCTCAATCTTGCCTACATGCTAATCATTGATTAGTGCTCCCTCTCATCTCAATCACATCGCAGTTAGGGTGTAATCACACACATTGCATTCATCATAAGTTTTCAAATTTGCCCCAAGTTGCCTATTGTTTATCCAATTAATTCAGCTGCTACTGTACTGCAGGTGCCCCTCGCATGCGTTTTTCTTCCACTTCAGAAGAAAACGTGTCTAATTTGTTTCAATGAGGGACAAAATGGAGAGAAATGGTAAGACACGGTGGGTGACGGTGGTGCGTTTGTGAAAACGACACAGAAATTGAAAAGTAGGGGAGAGAGGAATGGGCCGGGCCGGTCCTGGGTGGGTGAGCGAGGGGTGTGGTCGGGTATAAACCCAGGGACAGTGGGTTTTCTGTTGTCCTCCTGTTTTTGAAGGCCTTCTGTCCTCGCATCCCGCACCCCTCCATCCATCTCTCTCTCTCTCTCTCTCTCTCTCTCGTCTCTTTCTCTTCCCTTTTCTTTCTCCTCCTTCCTCACTCTCACCCTGCCTCCACTGTGTAAAGGACTCTTCTTCGTCGACAGACTCCTGTCAGGTCTGCAGCAGCAGCAGCATCAGCATCCAAGCCGTTTGGGAGCAGGACAAAAAAAAGAAGCCACCAGAAACCATGCTGACGTTTTTGGCGCTGGCGTCTGTTGTCCTCCTGGGAATAGGTAAAAAAAAACAAAACAACCAAACAAAAAAAAACATAGACAAGAGTAATTCCTGCTTTTAATTTTATTAACTTTTATTTTTGATGACAGCTCAAAAGAGCCGACCTTGATCAACTGAAAATGCAGCAAATGTACGAATTCTTGTATTCCTCAGATGTGAGGTTAAAGGTTAAATGAGGATATCAGACGGCTTTTTCTGTTTTTTCTTCTTCAGCGTTTACCTGAAAATTGATGAACTTGATAATAAAGTCAGTCAATAGGCTTAGTGGTGAATTAATTTATCTTTGAGGGCAATGTAATTCCTCCCTTTATGCAGGATTATCACCAAATGCAATCATTTTAATTGCTATCTTGATTTTTCTGTAATGATTTATCAAAAAGGGCAATAGCACACCTGTGGAGGATACTGCAGTTGATCTTCAGATGCTAACGCGTGCACAGCCCCGTCCATCTGTGCTCTTCTGAAGCAGGTGTCTCTGAACTTGCAAAGTTAAAGACTGCTAACAATTTTTTATTTATTTTTTTGGCAGAGCTTCTTGCTCTCAAGCACTCAGCTTCTCCTACCTCCTCTCCATCAGATATTTGCATTTTTTGTGTCAGCATTTTAATGAACAATTCTAAGCATGATTTTGTTGACAAGGTTTCGTGTGGGCTGACGGCACCAACAGCAATCGCTCAAGGACGCTCGGTGGTGAAAGCTGTGAACTTTTCTCTCTTAAGCTTCACAGAACTCTGAGGCATTCGAACGTAGGCCCCGTTGGTACATTTTGGATAAAATAGTGAACAATACAAAGATTGTGTAGTTCCAGGCAGCAGGATGTTGAGGTGGCAGGTGCGTGCGTCTGCCACGGGGACTTGGCCTGGTTGTTTGAGATGCTGAGAGTATTTTCAAGGGAAGTAAAATATTGATTCTGCAACCAAAACCAAATTAACATTGACCATTAAATATTATTCGAGCATAAACAGTGCACATGATTAAGCCAGCATAATCCATATTAATGGAGAATATTATGTTCCCCTTTGACATTTAGAGACTAGCACCGATATTCCATTAATAACCCAAATATTTACTGAGTGCATGTTGAAACAGTGCAGACATTTAATGTGTTCTTTCACCAAAGCATCAGCATCTTTGGCATTTTTATTTGGTGCATTTAAAGCTAAAACAGCTCACAGAGCGTCTTTTGGGTGAATGGACATTTCTTTAACTAAATCACAAACCTTACGATGGACCTTTTGGGACGTTTCACTCTTGTTGTTGTGTTTGTGTATTTTACCCCAGTAACCATCTGCTCTGTGTTTGTCGCTCAGTGCCTGAACAGTCCCAGGCCATAGTGATTTACACCGGCTGGGAGCGCCACGCCCTGGTGGGCTCCGACATCCGGCTGTCTTGTTCCTTCTTCTCATGGCGCTGGACCTCCGAGGACGTCACTTTCTCCTGGACGTACAGGCCGGACGGTTCCCGGGACAGCATCTCTGTAATTAACTCACACAAACACCAGAAAAAAACAGTGAAATAACCCATCAGATGCATTTAAGGACACAAACTGTTAGAAAGATTCCAGAGTTTGTCATTGTCGGTCTGTGTAGGCTACATATAAGAACATTTAGGCAGGTAGCACTGAGCTGAGGTGCAAAGTTAAACACATTTTAATATGTTCTGTGCAGAAGTTTTAGGCAGCCTTTAGATTTAGGTTGTTTTTGCGCCGTTGAAATGAGCAGTGTTTTATAAAGTACTGAAAAATCCCACTGCAGTAAAAGTATCGGTACAAAAGTAAAAAAAGTCAAAGTCACTGAAATGTTACTGGAGTTAAAGTATCTGAAAGTACTGTAAAAATAAATGTACGTAAGTACGTACGTAAGTAAAAAGTAAATAAATAAACTGATTGTGGAATACACGACTGAAAATGGAGACAAAATGTACCAGTTTGACACTTTATAAACCTGTTCTTTTCTCTCTTTTAATAAAGTCAGTGCTGAAAATTCAGCGTATGTTAAGAGAAAATTGAAAAAAGAAAAAAAATGTATGTAAACTATGGCTGAACACACGACCAACTGCCATCATTATGGACAAAATTTAAAAAATGGGACAGAACTGTAGCTTATTTGCATCAGAGGGAGTTCAATTAGAAAACTCCTTTTTAAACATTTTAATAAATAAATTAAATAAGTCACATCACACCATGTAGAAAAACAGCTGCTTCCATTACTGCACCGAAACTATAGAGCAGGGGTGTCAAACATGTGCCCCCCCCCCAAAGGGTCCAATCCAGCCATGTAATCCAAAAATTATACTGAAGATATTAACCATCAAAAACGTTCAAATAATTTTAAATCAGACCAATAAAACACCATCATAATAACCTATAAATATTAAAAAACACATTTCCCACTGTTTTTTTAGTGTAAAAAAATAAAGTTAAATTAGACAAAAAGGTTTACATGTACAGATTAGCCTTTTACAAAACATGTGAACAACCTGAACAAATATGAAGAAAAAAATGTCTAAAGAGAATTAAATGTAATTGTACCAATATTCTACCTCTTATTAAATATTCTGTGTATTTGTAGATCCACTGTGATCTGTACGTTATAATGGACATGTGAAAATGGGGAACTGAGGACAAATAATGGAATAAATTGTAAAAAAAAAAAAATTGCACTTTTTTCTTACTAAATTTCTCTTTATCCATGTTTGTTTGTGTTTTTAAAGGATAGTTTGTAGATGTAAACATTTTAATAATACAATTTTTACTCTTTTCACACTAAAACATAGAAATTACGCATATAATTGTGGATCTGATATCATTTATGTATTATTATGTTATTATTTTAATGATGATAATGATGATGATGTAGAGTTACGGACACACGACCAGGAAACACTGTTTTTTTGTAACGAGTAATGAAACAGAACATTGAAAATGTAGTGGAGTAAAAGTATGTAATTAAGTTCAGAAATGTAGTGATATAAGGAAAAATGAAAGTTGTTGTCAAAAATGTAAAAACTTGAGTAATGTACAAAATCTCCTAACATGTACTTAAGTACAGTAGTGAAGTATTTTTACTTGTTACTATACAACACTGAAAATGAATGTGCACAGCCTTAAAACACACAAAAACAGAACTAAACGGGTTCTAAAGGTTGAAGTCAGTATGTAGTGTGACCCCTGACCCCTACCTACAGTAAAAACAAAAGTTTAGAACAGCTTCTATAAACTAATGCAGTCGTATTTACTGTGACTCTCCTTTTACACTTAACACGTCGTTAGTACTTTTGTTTCTATCTTTTATTTCTAATGGTTTTCGCTGATTCTTGTCATGGGGTCAGGGCTCACACTAAATACTGACTTTAACCTTTACAACCTAATTAGTTCCGTTTCTGTGTGTCTTTTAAGGCTGTGCACATATTTCCTGTATTTTCTTGTTGTATCTGAAGAAAAGAGACTGATGAATAAAAGTGCACGTTCATTTCAACGCTGCAAAAACAAATAATCCTAAGGTTTACACAGAACTGTGTATAAAAACAAATGCTAAACAGTGGTAAAAACAGTTCAGTTAAATATAAACCAGTTAGCAGTAATAAAATAATCATCTAAAATAACCAGTACCTACATAAGATATTCATATTCATGTACAACGTTGGGGAGTAAACGATTACATCGAACAGCAAAATGTAAGTAACTGTGTAATCAGTTACAGTTATTACAGAAAAAGGCATCATTCACTGATAGTCTCTAATCCTCTTTTTACAAAAATGATGATTTACATCTGAATATATGTTGAATATAACATTACGCTGTCTTCTTTTAGCAGATTTGCTGCCTAACAAGTAATCTGTAACTGATTACATCTCATTCTATTTGTGTTTATGTTCAATATCAGTCATTAAAATTCCATTGGATGAGACTGGAACGCTCATTTAAGGAAGGAAAATAGCACAGATATGTCCACGCAGATATCCACATTCATGCACACGGGCTTGTCCTTTTCAGAGTGGTGCAGCCATGCAAGACACAAACAGCACCGAAATGTCAAAGGAGGGTGCGGTCTGATGTCACATGACCTGGTTTCTGGAAAGTCCTTTTCCCCGTCTGTGTTCATGTTTCAGGAACATTTATCGACTTCTATGGGACAAATTTAAAGTTTAAACCCAGTGACAATAGAAATCTACAAACTTACAGATCAAACACAAACCCTGTGAAAAATGTAGGATGTCATTTTTAATAATTAATTTAAATTCATTACATTCAGTTACATTTTAAATACTTTTCCAACAACTACTTTAATTTGGACAATGAAACAAAAAAAAAAAAGTTACATTTAACCCAACTCTGTAAATCATCGTAAGTGTTTTTTTTTTTTTTTTTTCAAGCACATATTGAGTTTTTGCAAGTACTTATTAGACCGTTGTGAAAAAGCAACATAAAAACACCATTTGTCACAAAGTATGATGTGTAAAGTCAGCAGCCTTTTCTTCTACTGGCACATGAAATGTCCACTTCACATCTTCTTTAAGCTCTGTAATTAAATGAATGATAAAAAAGACAATTTCCTCATGGACCAGTGATGGATAAAGTAAGACCATCTGACAGTGAACGAACCTACAGGACATAACATTAGAGAAGAAAGTCAAAAGGACGCAGTGAAACGCAGGATTGAGCTGCAGAAGAACAGCACGTTTTCAGATTTAACTGTTTAACACGAACATTTGGATGTAATTTGATTACAGTTCAGTCTACATATTACATTACATTTATCAGACGCTTTTATCCAAATCCACTTACAATAGAGGACATAAACATAACATATATAACACCTGCAGATATAAGTGAACAGGAAATATACAGAAGAAAAGGTGTGACTGCAGACTGGGGTTAGGAGGGTTTTTTTTTCACTTTTGCATGGGGTCAGGTAGAGTAAAGACACACACACACACGCACGCACGCACGCACGCATGCACACATTATCATCATGAGTGCATTAAATAGTCTTTAAAGAGTCTTTACATCAGGGGGGTCAAACTCATTTTAGTTCAGTTCCACTTTCAGCCCAATTTGATGATGAGTGGGCTGGACCAGTAAAATAACAGCATAATATAATAATAACAATAATAATAATAACATAATACCTTTTAAATGACAACTTTTCCTCTTTCCTTTAGTGCAATAAAAAATATTAACCTTTACAAACTATCTTTTCTCAAAAAAAGATATAAATACCCTGAAAAAAACTTACATTTTTTTATGAAAAGTAAGTGCAACTTTAACAAAATTATACTTCAGTCATGTATGATTTATCATTTATTATCATTTATACATGTACGTTACACACAGTGTTACACAAACATTTGGTAACTGGCAGAGTATTGTTCAAATATAGTCACAGTGGAACTACAAAGACACAAACCATTTATTCAGTAAAAGGCAGAACCGTGTTTAAATTGCATATGATTTTCTTTAGACATTTCAAGTTATTCACATTTTACTGCCAAAGGATAGTTTTAAATATAAATATTTTCATAATGCTATGTTATTTTTTTTTCACATTAGACCAAAAACAAAATTAGTACTTGTCATTATTTATATATTATCATGTTATTATTTTACTTGAGCTGACATTGGTTTGTATTTGGCTCCTGAACTAAAATGAGTTCATTCACAAATTCATCCTGCAGGGCCGCATCGGACCCTTCAGTGGCCCGGTTTTGGTCCCCGGGCCGCATGTTTGACACCCCTGCTTTACATGCTTCTTGAAGGCTGAGACAGATGATGGTAGTCTGGTCATTTCAGGAAGTTTGTTCCACCACTGACGGACTATTACAGAGAACAGTTTGGCATATATCCAGAACATGTACTGCACGTCAGATGCAGAAAATCATGACGGAAACATGATTTAATGTGATAATACAGAACAGTTTAATGGATTTGGGGGCAGTTTTGTTTTGCTCACCCCTTAGATGCATGACTAACTGAACCCTGCATTCTTCCATGAATGAGTCAGACATGATCCGTGTTAGAATCAATGTGTTTTATGCCACTTTTGACATTTTGTCGATAAATTATATTTTGTATCAGAAAAAAGTAGACTTTAAAAACATTGTGTAAATCTGCTCATGTGTGTCTGCCCTGGGTGAACAACGCTAATTTAAACTGTGTAAAATAAAAGTCTTTTGCACGTGCAAATGTAAGAGTTAATATGAGATCTCTTGCACACATCAAACAGGAAAGAAATACAAACAGTACCGCAGTGAACATGTGACACATAAACAGTACCGCAGTGAACATGTGACACATAAACAGTACCGCAGT
>JAPSES010000030.1:16848571-16859612 GCA_029822895.1 Maxillicosta whitleyi | reverse complement strand
CCCCCCACCCCCCCCAAAAAACCCAACAGTTATTAAAACTTAAAAGCAAAGAAAGGGGAAAAAACATGACAACACACACAGCCCCCTCCTGCTGAAACTGTGACGTAAAAACAACCGCTGACACTGGCATCAGTCCTAGCATTAGCACAGATAAATACTCACACCAACTGCTGAGCAAATGAAGCAGAGCAGTCAACCATATCGCACTTTATGACTCGGAGTCATTATGCAATCATCATTCAGTATCCTCACCACCCCAGACGGCATTAAAGCCGCCTTGCATAATATACAGTAGCATACTGAAGATAGACACACATGCACACATGCGATAGCTTTAATCTCTTCATGATTTAATCTGTGCGTTCAGTACTGAGTATGTACAGCTGGATGCTCTGCTGAGCTTCTTTAAAGTCCCAACCGCCTGCAGCTTTAGCACTCACACTATTGCATAATGGGGAATGGGTTATTTAAGATGAAAATCCACTCGAACAAGATCTTACACAATGCTGTTGTCAGATTAGAATTAAACTTTGATTATTTTCAAGCATTTGTCGAGGTGAACATCTCCATTGTCTTCAGCAGTTTTTAAAAACATCCCACAGACTTCTCATGAAGCCAGTTTTCAACGCAGAAATCATCCATTAGCCTGCTTATTTGTACATTTATTATACTCTGCATCCAGTGTCTCCTCAAATACGATGAATGAAAGAACAAAAAAAAAAAAGCCTGAATCTGCAAAAAAAACATGCAGAGACAAAAGGGCTTGGAATGGGAACACTCAACAGGAGGCAGATGCTGTGAACACTGACAAGTGCTTTTCTGAGGATACAGATGTATGCCTCGGTACAGAAGATTTCGCACTGCAATAAAATAATAAAAAAAAAATAATTCAAGTGTAAAATAGCTAAAACATTGTGCTGTTGCTGTCAAATCAAAGCTGCACCTTCCAAGAACAAACTTCTCAGGATTTAGGAATGGTTCTGTCCTTGGGTCCAGAACATACAGTACACCAGCTGGCAGATGCTTTCATCCAACCTGCCTTACTGTCTTGTTTACTTCTCTATGAGCTGAATCACAACAGTGTTTTTTTTTTTTACTGGCACCTCTCACACGCAGAACTGAAAATATTCACTGAAAAGAATTTAAAAAACAACCAGACTAGAAGTGTTCAGCCTTTGCCTTTCACTCAACTACAAGCTTTAAAATAAAAGCAGCAGCAGGAGCAGTCTGTCGGTGGCCTCAGTGATCAGTGTGTCAGTTCTTGGTTTTTCTGGGTTTGGAAAACAGATGTTCACTTGGACTAACACTGAATGAAGCGTCCAAGATGACAGGAATAGTACACCAGAATGGAGCGCTGTTCCCTTTTAAATCTCCAACTAAGTCCGACTTTCCCCAGGCTCATTCTGTCTCTTTCTTTTTTTTTTTTTTTAAACTCTTCTCTCTCGCTCCGTTTAAAGTTTTGCTGTTTTTAAACCTGTCTGAGGTCTGTAAATCCCCTTTTCCTCTGCTTTAAGTCGATAATGACACCGCCTCCCCCCGTGCTTCTGCCTCACCCCTGTTGCAGTTGTATCTGGGCGTGGTGCTGGCGGCCGTGGTGATCATTACCGGCTGCTTCTCCTACTTCCAAGAGGCCAAAAGCTCCCGCATCATGGACTCCTTTAAGAAAATGGTACCACAGGTAAGTTGATGCGTGCAGTGTTTGGTGTAGTCTCAGAGCTTTCTGAATCAATAAGCCGTCCCTCAAGTAGGGCTTACACACTCACTTTAGTGGAAACCTAATAAGCTTGCACAAAGGAAGAATAAATGTTTGAGCCAAGTTGGGATTGTGAGTGTGTTTGCATAAAAACTCCCCCCTGCGTTATCCACCTCTAGCACTTCGATTGCCTAATTCTTTAATCTTTTTAGGCTCTTTTCACTCCTACCTTGTGCCTCTTTTTCCGTACCTGTCTTCACCTCTGCTCTCCTCTTCCTTTTCTCCACTATCTCTTCCTTTCATATACCTTTACCCCCTCTGGCTCTTCTTTTTTTATTGCTCTTCCCTCTCTTCTGCTGACTAAATCCTCTCTGTTCCCAGACTCTCTAACGCACACTTCTTCTCTCTCCCTTCTCTCTCTCTCTCTCTTTCTCTCCTTCACTAACACTGTCTTTATTTTTTCATTCATTGCCAGCAAGCCATGGTGATCCGGGAGGGGGAGAAGATGCACATCAATGCTGAACTTGTGGTGCAGGGGGATCTGGTGGAGATCAAAGGGGGAGACCGTATCCCAGCTGACCTCCGAGTGATCTCCTCCAGCGGATGCAAGGTACCAGCAAGGTTGGGGGGCTGCGGGGTGGGGGGGTGCACGGGCCACAGTGGGAATCTGCTGACTGTGGTCATGCTAGATAATTTTTCGTTTCCTGCAAGAAGACAAAGTTATTACAATGTACCCTTTAAGGAAGCAAGATGTTCTTTGTACATGTACTTCCTCCAACATTTCAGTATTTGGGTCTAATAGCATTTAGTTTTAATTAGTTTCCAGAGGTGTGGACTCGACACAGGCGACTTGTACAAGAATCAAACTCAACTCAGGCGTTTGATGATTTTTAAGGTCAACTTGAGAATCATAAAAGACTTTTCCACTAATGACTTGTGAGTTCACTTTAACTTCTGCCTCATGACTTTACACGACTTGACCTCAACTTAATTAATAATTATACTAAAAGTTAATGGAAATGTATGATGATGAAACATTATAATTTACAAGCGTAAAGTGGTTTTTTCCTTATTCTGAAATGGAAAAAAAAATCTTTTTCTTCGTTTACAATATTTAACAACATTCCTATTTCCATTGTGTATTGTGCATACCCCATTAAAATAGTGTTTTTCAAAGTTTTCCACTGGTTCCACAGTGTGAACTCCCTCTTTAATTCTTTCTAACACCTTCTGCAAAAGGTCAGCTCTTTGATACTTGCTCATATCAGGTATCAAAGATATAAATATCTCCCGTCATCTTTGTCTCTCTCTCTACTCCAGTGGGCCATGAACATGCAAATTAGATTCATTTTAATTTTTTTTTGCTATATATGTGTCCAAATAAGCCTTAGAAAACAAGAATTGCATTTGCACATTCCACATATCTTACTACTTACTATATCTAACCTGAAAATACATATGACTCCTGTCAAATTCAGAATATGGTCATTTCAGCAGAACGCACACAGTCGTGTATGAGAGTCACTTTGCTGCAGATAAACAGCAACAGCACATTATCATTTTTGGTTTTGAACAATGTGCTGTGGTCAGTAAAACACTGAAATAATAGATGGAGCGGCAATAACTCTGACATTAACAATGTTAATTTATGTTAATGTTACAATTATACATTCATGTAGATTAACATGAAATGAGTGTTGTTTGGACAATGTTATTGTGTTACTGTGATGGAAAATGAATAGTGGTATTTTATGTGTTTGTGCTTTGGCTTTTGTTTCAACTGAACTGCCAGAAATATTTATATATTTTTTTTACTTTTTTGAAAATTGACAAAAGGAACTTCGCCATCAGAGACAGGAGTTTGCATCTGTAGTCCTGCACATTTATAAGTTAAAACTGTTCAAGTACCATGGTTTGGGTTTGAATAACACTCAAGACAATGTGAGTCACTTTGAATATAACCATAAAAATAACAAAGATATAATACCTATAGTTTAAAATAAATTGAATTGTAAGTGAAATGTCAGTCTGTGCAGTTTTTGCCAAATGTCCAGTGAACGTACAGTGATATTATGGATTCAGAGAAAAAGTTTTGAAGCATTTGTGTTTTTATTCTTCGGTTTTGAGTTGAGAATCTACACTATCTGTGGAAAGGCAGTTATTGGAAAAACTGAATGCACATGGTAATACAGTCACACATGACTTTTTCACCAAACTGCACATCGCTATTAAACTGTTCCCCATAAACTTAAGATTGAAAATGGGCAGGAGCAGTTAAAACGCCCTTACTGATTTGCACATATCTAAGGATATTAATACAAACCTAATTTTTTTTTCAGAAACATTAATGTAATTTAGTTATGTTTGACAAAAATGCAAATTGGCAGCATTTTATTCTGCCACCTGGCTTGTTTCTTTACTGACGGACGACCAGTGGTGTAGTTAGTCCAATATCCTTGATATTACTAAAACTAATGGTCTGTTACTGTAACGGACTTTTAATACACCCCTGTGAACCATGGGGGAGACAGAGGGAGCCTGGTATTGTGTCTGAGAATAGATTTACTCAATGAATTGGAGATGATTAAAATGATATAATTAACACTGGTTCATGTAATTAAAAAATGTACTGCTGACTCAGACTTGACCTTGCTCTTAGTGGTCTTCCTTTACAACTGGACGTCAGTAGTTTTGAAACGATTAATTGATTAATTGACTCAAATCGATTAAAAATAATTATTCATTCACAGTTTTCCTGAATTTAAGCTTCATTTCCTTAATTTCAGTTGTGGTTTCACTGTTGTATTTCACACAGACGTTTATTGTAATTCACATTTTTATAAATACTTTTATACTGTTGTTGTTATACATGTCTGTTTCACATTTTTACAGTCTTTTTCACCTATTCAAATAACTGTGTAATGAAATCATGTGAATTAAATAGAAAAAAAAATTCCAAAAGTACCTGATAGGTGCAGTTGTTGATATAAGATTCCAAAGCTTGGATGACTTTGTCTCACCTCTGGTACTTTCTCTATTGTTGCTTTACTGTTAAAATGGCACCAGTGGAGCATTGCTACCATTGACTTTTGAGTTTTTAAAGCAATGCAATAAAGCCTTGGTCACTTGTAAAAATTGCGTCACCTACGAGGAAATGTAGAGCCTTTCAAGTTTGAAGATGAGAAATCAGCACAAACCAGGAGAAGGCTTTGAGATGACAGAGTATAACACAGTTGCACTTGTTGCCGATCCAGGGTACTGCTTTCATTTCCCTCCTGTCAGTCTCACCTCTCTCTCCTCTCTCCGGTGTCACTCTCTCGGGATAACACACTTGTCTCCTCCTGTCTACCTGTCTTTCTCTGAAGGTGGACAACTCTTCTCTGACGGGAGAATCAGAGCCTCAGACCCGATCCCCAGAGTTCACCCATGAAAATCCTCTGGAGACCCGCAACATCTGTTTCTTTTCCACCAACTGTGTCGAGGGTCAGTGGGCCACATCTGGCCAAGACGGTCTCTTATCGCCTGTGAATGCCTTTTCTTTACCAGTGATTAAGACAGTTCTACTCATTTTTTTTATTTCACACAGTACGAGTCAGTATTCCATTTGTCCGTGTTATTCACAGTATAGTTACTGACTTTGAATGTATTAATGAATGTTTACATTAGAGACTAAAGCAACAGGGATTGTATATGGTATTTCAGTACTATCCATCATCACATGGTGATGCAGGAGGAATTATAATGGGAGTCTGATATTATTATCTGCAACTTTGTCAATATTTACTGTATAAATTTCTTTTATCATAAAATGGAGCATGGGAATGTCAGATGGTCTATCCAGAGGCAGGATATCTATATTAGTCATGACAGCAGTGTACGGATGCCTTTATTTGATCTGCTATTTAATTTTGCTTAGAGCAATACAGACAGTAATGTGGATCAAGATTTAAGCTTCCGTACTAATAGTGTTGGTGAATGTATTTTGAATATGCAGGTTTTACATAAATCAGTAGAGACGATCCTTTAAAGACACAGTATCGTATTTGTTCATGTGGATAATCCACAGATCTGGACTGAAATGACTTTAGCTTGGAGGCGTTTCATCTAAATACACAGTATATGTGAAAACAATGACTATGAGGTCCTAAACTGACATCATTTGCATGTAAATTCCGATTCTTCGTCACTCCGTCGGTCAGGCATCTGCTCAGTTTTCCCAACCATCAATCACCGGCTAACACCTTTAATTTAGCCACACCAGCATCCATCATAGTCTTCATCCAGGCATCACCTCGCGGTCAACCCTCCTTCTAGGTTACAAAGTACAGCGCTCGACTCCTGCAGTGTCTTATATACTGTCAACAGTCATTTGTCTCTTTGTGGATTACTGCAGTGATGCTTGTACTTGTATGTGACCAAAGCTGTGGGGGTTACCAAGATCAATGACTCTGAATGTGTCATGACGACAAACGCCAAAAGACATTTAGCTCATGAACTGTCATTTGTAAGAGAGAAGTTTTTATTTTTATGTAATCTTTTGTCTTTGCATCTTATCCACATCTCAATATTTTTAAGACGGGTAACATTTTAAGCACAAATACTTAATTACTGTACTTAAGTAGAGTTTTCAGGTATTATATACTTCATCTTCCAAAACATGTCTGTACTTTCTACTTGTTACATTTTCAAAACATACTTACTTAACATACATTACTTCATTTAATAGATTCAAGAGGAATTATCAGTAATAGGTGAAACAATCATAAAGAAATGTCAACCTCTCGGTAGATCCATTGGTTCTTATGTCACAAAATAAACACGAACAAGAAGAAAATGTGTCAACAGTGGAAAGAAAAAAAAACATAAAAAACAAAAACAGACAGAAATGACAAAAACAAGGTAAAAGTTGTAAAAAATGTAAAGTAAAAAAAGATGCAACAAGATGAAAACAACATCAGCTGTATAATAACTAAAAAACTATGCAACATTTGTAACAAAAATTGCCTACTTTTTTCACTTTAACTGCAGTACTTGTAATCGTGAGCGACCTCTCTCTAACAGATGTCTTTATTCAACCCTCCCCTTTAGGTACGGCTCGTGGCATTGTCATATCCACAGGTGACCGTACAGTTATGGGACGCATCGCCACGCTGGCGTCTGAGCTGGAGGTCCGTCGGACGCCCATCAACATTGAGATCGAACACTTTATCCACATCATCACAGGTGTGGCCGTCTTTCTTGGCGTCAGCTTCTTCATCCTGTCACTCATCCTGGGCTACACCTGGCTTGAGGCGGTCATTTTCCTCATTGGCATCATCGTGGCCAACGTGCCAGAGGGACTACTAGCTACTGTCACTGTAAGTAGAGTGTTTGTGTTTCACTGGCTTTAAACTGGGAGGTTCTTTTGCCTCTTTGCCGTTCGAGTCTGTGCTGCCTCAGTAGAATTATGTAGGTGGTCATCAGTGTAAGGCTGGCAGCCACCCTCTGGTAAACTTGTAGACAGACAGATCCTTTATAAATAGATTAAAAAGCAATGGTCCTAGGACTTAACCTTGGGGAACACCCATTCTGTTGTTTGAGAGAGAAGACTGACCATAGTCAACTTTTGCAGTTTGAAGTCTGTCAATCTTCTTGTTTAGAAAAACTCATCGACGTCTTATACGGGACAATGCCATGGTTCACAGTCATGACACTCTGTCCCCATGAAATTATCCACGTCCAAAAATGGTTTGTTATATTATGTTGTCCTGTGGCTGAGTTTCAGTGTCAGTGAGCAGATTCTGTTCAGGCAGTACGGGTATGTATTTACTTTAATTTCCAGCTGGACCAGTGCTTTTCCTATATTTGTTTTCTATATTGCACTGCATGATGCTCTTTCCATTCATACGGACTCAAGTGTTTTTAGACTTTGAAAGGAGAACTGTTATCCTTTATGTGGCGCTTGATCCTCCAACCTACTAAAAAGCGGTGTACCATGAATTGTCACTTAACTGAGAGCTAACAACCATCTTGCTTTTGAGCTAAAGGTGAAAAAAGGGACTTTCAGACAGCTGGTGGATTAAAGGAATGGCCTGAATAATGTCTGAGAAAGTATTTTTGAATTTGCCTGCAGGAAAAAGCCACTGAACTGAATAATAGATGGCAAAAACTATTTCGATCAATCAAATATGAATCAAGCAAAACAGCGGATTTTGTCATCTGACACATTATGTTCCTGTGTATAGAATTTTCTATATAGTGTGCAGTGAAGAGTGAATAAATAGTGATTTCAGCTATTGTCATCCATTTCAGACTTGTCAAACACAGGTGTAACTAATAATCTAACCAGTGGCGGCATTCCAGAGTCCTGGCATCATGCCGCCTGGCTTACTAACATCTTACTGGCACTCCTGAATGTTATGGAGCCATCATCATTGTTATTAGTTACACCTGTGTTTTTCTTCAAACTAATTCATCCTGAGTGAACGTTAAGCCGTTGTTGTAAGGATACTGCAGGACACGTCCAAGGAGCTTTTATGATTTATTACTGATTGTTGAAGTTGCTCCAAATTTCTAGGTGCATCGAACTTTTTTTTCTACACAAGAGAATAGCAAAACTAAAGTATGAGCTGAGGTGGATGCCAGCTGGCATTTAAAATGCCATCAGTCGACATTTCACCAGTCACAGCGCAGAAATTAACTTCAACTCGCTGGTTTCTTTCATTGCCTTCAGTTTAGACACAGCAGGAGATGTTTGTGTTGCTATGTTTAAGTGTCATATGCGGCATATGGAATGTGTCTGTTCGATATATTTTGATGTCCCTCTGCACCTGCTCTTAACCAGCTGGCCAGATATACAGAAAGTACACACAAAACAAACACGCACACAAAATGTACACCTGGCACCTGGGCCATGCATGGTTTCCCATGCACAAATACTCCACTGCACCAGTGAGCACACATACTCGCATACCCTTTTTCAACTAACAATCATCCATCCTCACCTTGCCTCTTCCTCCTTCCCCCCGCTCCCCTCTCACCTCCTGTCGTCCTCCCAGGTGTGTCTGACTCTCACTGCCAAACGAATGGCCAAGAAGAACTGTCTGGTAAAGAACCTGGAGGCCGTAGAGACTCTCGGCTCCACCTCCACCATCTGCTCCGACAAGACGGGCACACTGACCCAGAACCGCATGACCGTGGCCCACATGTGGTTCGACAACCAAATCCATGAGGCGGACACCACCGAGCACCAGACTGGTAAGAAAGAAGAGAGAGGGAAAGGGAGGGAAAAACAAAGGGAAATGAGTGAGAGCAAGAGATGGGGGGGGGGGGGGGGTTGCAGAAAATATGGAGAGACAGGGAGATATGACGAGGGTATGGAGAGATGGAGTGTGACTGCAGAGTGGGAGTGAGACCACCTGCTGAAAATCATCTGTCCAATATTTACGCCGCCAACAGACATTGCTGGATGCGCTGCCGCTCGGATTAATTGAGCAGCGATATGCAGTGGGTGGCACATTCCTCAGGAGCAAACGAGTTTTTTTCCCAGAGTTCCTCAGCAAGATTCTCGCTGCAGAACCAATCTGATTCCTGACTCCTACTGAACAGAGTCTGATCGAGTCAAATATTCAAGAAGAATTTTTGCAAAGCTTGGAATGAAAAATAAGGGCGTTCTTTGCACTTCGATCAGCACCGGTGCAGATATTTTTGCAGTCAGATGAACGAAACACAAACCAAAAGTATCCTGACTGAAAATGAAACATTCAAACCTCTGGATGGGAAGATGTCACGGCCTTGGGGTCGTTAAAGGGTGACTAAATCTCTTATGAGAAGTGACTCAGTTCCATAAATAAACAGGTACTTAGAGGAACACTTGGCTTCATAGCAATCAGCTGATGTTTAACATTTTATCCATAGACTAACATTTTACAACCAGGGCTGGTGAAATTATGTTTTGATGGTGCAGTATCCAAGTCAGTTTTTGGATGCACAATAACCACATATCACCAGTAGGATGCACCAAAGTACATGCACCACTATCTGAAAATATTAATTTAAACAAAAATACACATTATGTGTTTTCAGTCATATATTTTTTTTAATAGGTAAACTTCATCGTCTATCCTTCAAACATGCATGTTTTCTACGACTTGATTTCCTGGACAAGTGTCTTTTCCACTGATAGCATGAACAATGCGTGTAGACCCGGGGTGAAGGTAGTACAGGAAGATCGTATGGCAGCATAAGGGGAAAAAAAAATAAAAAACTGTCACAGATACCAGGATTGGATCCCACAGCTCCCCACACTAAAGTCTGTTGTGATGACCACTGAATTATCCAGTTGTTTCCTCGTTGCTCAGTAAAATTACTTATGAGTCTATTTCTGAGGACGGTAGTACTCTTGTGGGTGGTGCTTGGGTGCAGTGTTTTTGCCCCTTCAGGCTCATCTGTCCTGTATTGGGAGGGGGTCCACTAAGCACTTACCACTTGTAATGGGAGTCTATGGAGTTCTTGGGCGGTACCTGAAACAGGAAACACATGATTGTTCATTAAATGACGAATTACACAATGTACATTATACACAGTACTCAGTGGCTGTGTCACATGTATTGTATTTATTTAAGTATTAATGCTTGTATAAAAACGTTTTGGTAAATGAACTGTACTTATAAATAGCACTACAGCTACACTTCGGTATTCAAAGTGCTTTGCATAGCGTCACATTCACATACCAGTAGGACCAGTAGTACTACCATGCCAGACCTACTGAGAGTAATTCAGGGTTCAGTGTCTTGCTCAGGGACACTTCTACATGTGGACAGTTGGAGCCAGGATTTGAACCACCAACCCTTTAGCCATTGGACAACCAGCTCTACCATCTGAGCCACAGCTGTTTTAATAATTAATCCTAGCACCCTCTGTTTACAACACCACCTTATAATATCCAACTTTACATAAATAATTGTCTTACTAGTGCGTTAACTCGAGAGGATTCACAGGTTTGAGATGTGGTCATTTTTATGCCATTTTGTATTCATGCATGCTGTACCGCATTTGTCCAGCAGTCACCGCCAAAGTGTTCTGGGTATAGCAACGTGTTTATAAGACTATTGTATTCTAAAACTCCTGATATCAGCCCAAAATATTGGTCGTATCAACTTGCTGTTTTTGCTAGTCTGTTCTTTGACCAGAAATACCTATGCCAAACTGCAGCACTCGGCTCTTTCTGGATTTTGTGTGAATCCTAAGACGCACATACACACACAGAGGCCATGTAGCTTTTATAATATAGACAGTGTTCTCGCCAGCGCTTTATATGGTTGCGGCCCGCTACGTTATAATTTCAGACCGCAACGGTAATTTTCCCCC
>JAPSES010000030.1:16819729-16836705 GCA_029822895.1 Maxillicosta whitleyi | reverse complement strand
TGTCAACTGATCACCACCTGGTGGTGAGTTGGCTCCGATGGTGGGGGAGGAGGCCGGTCAGACCCGGTAGGCCCAAATGTGTTGTGAGGGTCTGCTGGGAACGGCTGGCAGAATCTCCGGTCAGAAGGAGCTTCAACTACCACCTTCGGGGGTCCTGGTAAGGAGGGTCCGTCGGAGTGTCGAACCCCAGATTCAGGAGGAGCAATGTGGTTTTCGTCCTGGCCATGGAACTGTGGACCAGCTCTTTACTCTGAGCAGGATCTTGGAGGGAGCATGGGAGTTTACCCAACCAGTCTACACGTTTTGTGGATATGGAGAAGGCATTTGACCGTGTCCCTCGGGGGGTCCTTTGTGGGGTGCTCCGGGAGTAGGGGGCAACAGACTCCTTGATAAGGGCTGTCCGGTCCCTGTATGATCGGTGCCAGAGCTTGGTCCGCATCAGACTCGTTTCCGGTGAGAGTTGAACTCCACCAGGGTTGCCCTTTGTCACCGGTTCTGTTCATAACTTTCATGGACAGAATTTCTAGGCGCAGCCAGGGTGTTGAGGGGGTCCGGTTTGGTGGCCTCAGAATTGGGTCTCTGTTATTTGCAGATGACGTGATCCTGTTGGCTTCATCGGGCCGTGACCTCCAGCTCTCGCTGGGACAGTTCGCTGCCGAGTGTGAAGCGTCTGGGATGAGAACCAGCACCTCCAAATCTGAGGCCATGGTCATCGACCGGAAAAGGGTGGATTGTACCCTTCAGGTCGGGGAGGAGATACTGCCCCAAGTGGAGGAGTTTAAGTATCTCAGGGTCTCATTTACGAGTGAGGGTGGAGTGGGAGATCGACAGGCAGATTGGTGCGGCATCAGCAGTAATGCGGGCTCTGCACCGGTCCGTCACCGGGAAGAGGGAGCTGAGCCCAAAGGTGAAGCTCTCTGTTTACCGGTCGATCTACGTTCCTACCCTCACCTATGGTCACGAGATTTGGGTAGTGACCGAAAGAATGAGATGGAGAATACAAGCGGCCAAAATGAGCTTTCTCCGCAGGGTGTCTGGGCTCTCCCTTAGAGATAGGGGGAGGGGCTAAGAGTACAACCGCTGCTCCTTTGCCTTGAGTGGAGCCAGATGAGGTGGCTTGGGGATCTTATCAGGATGCCTCCTGGACGCCTCCCTGATGAGGTTCCGGGCACGTCCCACCGGCAGGAGGCCCCGGGGAAGACCCAGGACACGCTGGAGAGACTATGTTTCTTGGCTGGCCTGGGAACGCCTTGGGGTCCTGTCGGAGGAGTTGGACGAAGTCGCCGGGGAGAGGGAAGTCTAGGACTCCCTGCTTAGACTGCTGCCCCCACGACCCGACCCCGGATCAAGCCGCAGATGGATGGATTGGATTAAATTAGATTAGATTAGATAAAGGTTCCAGTAACATCTAAACATGTCACAAATATGACAAGATAAAAAGGACAGAAAATCAAAATAACAATAGCTATAAAAAAACGTTGCACCTGCAGAGGCCTCAGTCTCCTACGGCACCAGAGTCTTGTATCCATTACATTCTTGGATTTATTTCATATTTGATATAAACAGCTCATTAACCTTGAGCTGCAACACACACTTGAACATCCTCTTAGGGAATCAAAGTATTTTATCTGGACAATGTCTACAATGTTTATTCATTTCATTCATTTAGGAAATTTAGATTTGTGACAATTTTTGACTGTTTTTTTTTTTTTCAATATTAAAAATTGTTCCTTTCCTTCTAATGGTCTGTATTTTGACGGTTTAGAACATGTAAATGGTTCCAGATATCAATATAGTTCCTATTGCTCACTGATAGAAGTCAAATATGGACTGTGATTGAAAGTCCCGCCCACTTTTATTGGGAGACTGATCTCCATCCAGGCCTTAGAACTGGAACATAGAACAGAACCTGAGAACCTCACACATTCAACCGGTTCTGATTCTTGATAGAACATGGTACTGACGTACACAAACACTGGAACCATTTGTGTTTTCAGTGTTTCTGACTTTACTGTTCTTACCACCATTGTGTTCATGGTCAGTGCAAAGTGCAGTTAATGTGGCCCAGTTCTGTTCTTGTTCTTGTTGAGAAGAACCAGATCCTAAAATTAGACACGTCCTAAAACCTGTATTTGATGTAAGGTGTGTGATGGTGCTGCTTCCTCGCCGTTGCTCTGTTGTACTGTTGTGTGAGTCTGTGTGTTTGTTTGTTTACTGGGTTCTGTGTTTGTGTCATTCATGTTTTACCATCTCCGACCCGGCAGCTGCTGAGATGCATTTTTAAAGTGGTGGGGGAGGAAAAAAAGCAATGGGCCTGAAATGTAGAGAGGCATCCCCGGCAGTGGAAGCTCCTCGCTGTTGGCCCGCCTCAGGCCTTACCTCCTGTCGAGCTGCACAGGAGACGCTCACCGCAGCACAGACGCTTTTGTCCTGCAGTGTGAATAAAAGCGAACTGCGATGTAATGTCAGATCCAACTCCATTTATGTCGGCGGCAGGAACCGCTGTGAGCACACACACGGGGAGTGAAACGACAAGTAGAACGTGGGGAGGAAGATGCACCCATACTGTTTCTGCATCAGTACCTCAGAACACGCGTCTGTTTAGATCAGCTGACGTACGCTGAGGACCAGCACCAGCGTTTAGGTCCAACTGAAGCCACAGCAATTTGTCCACGGAGGCTCGGAGGCACAATGTTTGTTAAATTGATTCTTTTTGAGTTTGATGATGAAGGATTTATTCAGCGCTGACGAAGTGTTCAGAGTCTGCACATTAGAAATGGAGCTACACTCCAATAAAGCTGTGCATTCCACACCTTATTACAGAGTTCCTGTAGGGCCTTAAAAAGTCTGAAAAGTCTTGGATTTACAAATGTGCCTTTAATACCATTAAACTGTTTTAAAGGGATTACATTCCATCCATTAGTTCTGCTGCCATTAACTAAATGTGTCCAACCTGCAAAGAACGGAACCTTAGTCCACTCACCTCCACCTGTTCCACCCTTAAAGGATTTTATTTAACATAAACCCTTAAAGGTTTATATTTAACATAAACCCTTAAATGTTCATATTTAACATAAACCAACATAAGCAACTTTTAGCTACATTTGCTACACTGATTGCTTATTAACCATGTTATTAACACACTGTTTAATCCATTTTAAGACGACATGTGGTTAAATATTGTGTTTTCAGAATGACTGTAGTTCAGTCATGTGACATAGATAAGCCATAGTTATTTATCAACAAGTGATGCAGCAGAGGCTGATCACATGACCAGACACTGCGACGCAGGAACACAGTGGGCAGATCAGTCCATGTCAGACACAGCTATGACATAAACAGGCGTTTAGCTCTGTACCAACCCTTACTGTGTGACCAGGCAGCCCAGTGTTCCCACCAACAACCAGTTCATCTGCAGCTTTACTGGATACAGGAAGTGGCTAACAGGAAGTTGTAATACAAACAACATTGGCGTACCACAGGTAACCCTGAAGAATAGGCTCAATAACTAGCCTATATATAGTTCTGTCCCATCCAATAACCTGGAGGGGGCGGGGCCTGAAGTTTATCCTGTGCATTTAAAGGGCCAGCGCTCCAAACCACCTTTGTGGTGTCATTAGTCATAAATCTGTTTGTAGATGGACCTGTGGGGTTGGATGGATGAAGACCCAGACCCAACCTAATATTATAATATCTAATATGTTCCTTTCACCTTAAATGTGTTTTTTTTTATTTTGTATTTTTATATATATACTTCTTGTATTTTTGTCACTTTTGCGCAGGGCCTGTTCTAGGTAGGGGCAAGTGGGGCCAGTGCCCCCTTAAATAAATGTCTTGCCCCCTCAATTCAAAATTTAGAAGTTGAGAAAGCACATTTTCATTTGCTCACAAAATTGATACCCTGCTACAAGTTGACAAAATTATTTGTAGTAGCAGAAAAAATGCCGAAAAAGAGACCCGTGGTACAGTATTAGCTTTTCTCTATCACTCCACTGTACGTGATATTCACAGATGCAGCGCACACACCCCTCCTGTCAGCCCCCAGTAAACACCCAATCACTGTTACAGTATGCAAATGAGGCAAGACGTAGCCTGACTGTGTAGTATCAGGTTTCAGCATGAATATTAACTCTGTAAAGCTCTGTGAGATAACCTTGTTGTGATATAGGGCTCTATAAATAAAACTGAATTGAATTGAATTGAATATTGACTTGGAAGAAGAGCGCGAAGACAATGCTGATGAAGACAGACACACTGCCTTGGCTGTTTGTGTCATTCTATTGGTTCCATCCCACATGGACGCTTCCATTTAGACACTTTTTATATTAAATTGTAATTATATTTTATAGTATCGCGTAAGCTTACATAATAATTATATTAAAAGTGCAAATCTCTACTAAAATAGTTGAATTATGGGATTATTCTCTTAAATAGCGGGTCTGCACCGGGTGCAGACTTCCTGATGCTGCAGCAGAAATCAAGTCCAGACAGTTTAAGAACAATCATTCAAAAGTTCCATCTACTTCTTCCAATTAGCTAGTTTAGATACAACGCACACCTTTATCTGTTTAATGTTTTGAATTATGTATTCTCTATGCATTCTCGCTACCCTTAACCTGTTGAACACATGACAGCTGCGGCACAGGCAACGTATCTGTCCATCTCCATGGTAACGGTTCCTTTCTTTTTCCTGGTGAGGTAGCTAGGGTGTGTGGCGCAGTTGGATACGCGTACAGCTATGGAACCTTACAGCGTAGGTTTGATTCTTCCCTTTCAGCATTACTTTTTGTCTTGGGTATCCACATTTATTTGACATTTTGAAAGCGTACATCCCTCATTAACCCCTTCCCCCCTCAGGTGTATGTTTTGTACGCTCTTGAAACAGTAAAAAATATTTATTCATACATGGTTTAGATATATACAACTGATAACAAAGGGCTCATCATGAAGTTGGTAAGAGATATATACACATTATTATACATTGCTCATATAAATTAAAAATGGCAAGGTGTGCGTTTCATCTAAACTAGTTATTTGGAAGAAGTAGACGGAACTTTTGAATGATTGTTCTTAAATTGTCTGGATGTGATTTCTGCTGCAGCATCAGTTAGTCTGCACCCAATGCAGACTCGCTGTTGAAGCGTCTGACAAACCACTTCCCCTAATTCAACTATTTCCCTACTATTTTTGGTAGAGTTTTGCACTTTTAATATAATTATTATAGCTTATGTTTAAGCTTACACAATACTGTAAAAATATATGATTAAAATTACAAATTAAAAATATTAAAAATACAAATTATTATTAAAATGTCTAAATGGGAAGCGTCCATGTGGGATGACACCGTTCTATTTCCTCTTTCATATACATACATGAATGCAAATTTGGCACTAACTCCTCTTCTGCCATTTGGGCATTGCTTGTGCACTCCAGTGATTGCACTGATATTGGCACCGTCAACACAGAGGTACACATTCCATGTCTTAACCACATCAAATGAGGGCGTGATCAAAATGTCCCCATGTTTTGAATAAATGTCACCTCTTTTGAGAGTCCGCCTTAATTCTGAAGTTAAGCGTCAGGGCGTGTTGGAAGACCACAGGGCAGAATACACGTAAAAGTTTTAATTATGCGTAAAAAGACTTATGCGCAGATGGGAGAATAGACCCCTTAGTAAAATCTGTGATAGTAACCTGAAATTTTTGCCAATCGCACTTATAAAGAATGACGAGTAATCTTCAATGAAGAACAGCTCAAACTGGGAAGAAAGACATTATTTAATTAGCAAAGTGTTTGAACTGACTGATCTAGTGTTCAGTTTGGAGAGATTCAATGAAGAAAACATTACTATGAACACAAAAAGTGTTCTGTACATATGATGCCCCCTCATGTCTGCTTGCCTAGAACCGGGGCTCCTTATGGGTAACTGCATTAACCTTGATTTTCTACACAAGAAATGATTTTTTTTTTTTATTTCACAAAAGTCATAAAGGCAAGGTAAGTTTATTTATATTGCACCTTTCAGAAACAAGCAACTCAAGGTGCTTCACACAGGGCATTGAAATATACAGGGAAAAAGAAACATTATTTATTTAAAACATTAAAACATTATAAAAGAAATATATAGAAGGTGATTGAAAACAGCGAGTAAGAAAACAAAACACAAAATCCACAAATATAAACACACACACATTAAAGTAAGAGTTGCAGTGCAGAGTTTAGAAAGAGAATCTAAACTGTAAAAAGTCTAAATCCTTTCAGTCAAAGGCAGCGGTGAACAGGTGAGGGTTTAACCCGGACTTAAAACAGCCCAGACTCTCAGCAGATCTGACATTTTCTGGTAGTTTGTTCCAGATATACGGAGCGTAGAAGCTGAACACAGATTCTCCAGGTTTAGTTCTGACTTTTGGAACCCAGAGCAGACCTGAACCTGATGGTTCCCACTGGACTAGAAGGTCTGTGTTTCAGTCTGTGTTTCAGTGTTTAAATGCAAGGAAGACCATTTTAAAGTCTATTCTTTAACAGACAGGGAGCCGCTGTAAAGACCTCAGAACTGGACTGATGTGGTCCACGGTCTTGGTCTTAGTGAGGACTGGATCAGCTGTCGTCGTCTGACTTTTTAGGCCGACAACAGAAGATACCGTTACAGTCGTCACCTCCACTAAAGATAAACGCATGGACAAGCTTTTCAAGGTCCGGCTGTGACATCAGTCCTTTAATCCTACAAATATTCCTGAGGTGATAGTCAGCTGATGTTGGAATTACTTATATGTGGTTTTTAAAATTCCGCTCTGAGTCCATGACCACACCCTGTCCTGGTCTGAGGTTTTTAACTGAAGTGACTGCAACTGTACTCTTATTTAAAAACAGTCCTCCTTGGGTCCAAAAACCACTACCTCAGGTTTTTCTCAGTTTAACTGAAGAAAATGATGGCCCATGCACACAGATATTTGTTCCATGCGTTCACCCAGTGTTTGTTTGGGGCTTTGGTCACCTCATTGAAATATAGAGCTGTGTGTCATCTGCATAGTTATGGTAATCGATTTTATTTTTTTTCTATTATCTGGGGAAGTGGAAACATGTAGATGTTGAACAGAAAGGGCCCCAGGATGGAGCCTTGGAGGACTCCACATGTAATTTTTTGACACAAAATAATCCCTGCCCTTTAAGTAGGATGCAAACCAATGAAGAACTGTGCCAGATAGTCACCCAATTTTCCAGTCGATCAAGTAGGATATGATGGTCGACTGTGTCAAATGCAGCACTGAGGTCCAATAAAAGTAAAACTGTGATCTGTGTTTAAGCCAGCGTCATTCAATACTTTAATCAGAGCTGTGATGTGGTTTAAAACCTGAGTGAAAGACGTTAAAGCAGCTGTTGACTGTGAGCAAGTAAGAACGTCTTTTGTTCTGACCTCCAATAAAAACTGCCAGGCAGGAGGTCTAGAGGAGGAGCAAAGAGGAGGTGTATGGGTGGAGTCAAAGAGGACATGAAGGGAGTGGGTGTGAGAGAAGAGGATGTAGAAGACAGGGTTAGATGGAGGTTCAGTGTGGAGACCCTGAAGGAGAAGACCAGAGGAGAAGAAGTCTGTCCTCCAATAACACACTGAGGCTGAAGTTTTGAATTTCAGAGGATTTATAAGAGTGAACTGTAAAGGGTTAAGGTCTTACTGTTTTTCCTTTTTTTTTTTTTTTTTTTTAATTTTTCATCTGAGCAATTAAATTATAGTTCTATAACTCCCAACACTGGGAAAGGGTCATGTTTAAGTCAGAGGAGGATATGTACTTTAATTATTGAGGAGACGCAGTCAACTAGAGAACACGGATGTCAAAGTCATTTCTAAAAGTATCTGTTTGCATCTGTCCGATAAACAACACAGTCCAAGAGTCTCAAACGAAAACAGGGTCAGCAGCGTTCCAAAAAGTCTCTGTTTTAGGCGAGTTAAACATTGGAAGAGTGGGGATGCTAGGTTTTTAAACAAAATTCAGTGTTTCCCGCAGAAAACTGCTTAGTCGCTACGCAACGTTGGTATTCGTAACCTAAATTTAGTTTATTTACAGATATATTCATTATTATTATATATTAAATTCTTAAATTATTCAGGTTCCTGGTGTGTCCACATATGCCACACCTTGTTTCTGTTAAAACTCTTCTTCTCTTGTTGTAACATCCGTCAACAGCTTTTTTTTTTCCTTTTTCACATGACTCTATTAGTGATAAAAGATTTTTTTCCATTGCAGTTTTGTGTGATATACCAGTTTTGTAAAACCTGAGAAACACCTCTTGCCAACGCAAAAGCTTTTAATCAAAAAATGACAGTTTTGGCAAAATTGTAGTTTTTCCATTAGGTACATTTTTCTGCGTACATTCTATTTGAGGGTCAGTGGAAAAGCAACTAATTACACCTATGGGCAATTTAGATTAACCTATCAGTCTTTGGATGGTGGGAGGAGCCAGAGTATCTAGAGAGAACCAACGCAGACATGTTAACTCCACACAGAAAGCCCCCACCCCCATCGACTGGTGTTGGAATCGAATCTTGAATCTAATTTCATTTCTTCATCGTCTTTTCTATTCGATAGGTTACTGTGCTCAGGCTGCGTTTGCAAACTCGCCCAACTGCCTTGCCAACGTTCCAGACAAAAAAAGACGTCTGTCCTACACTATCAGTAGCTATTGGTCCGCTACCTGTGGAATGCACACACCCCCACCCCCGGACGCCAAAGGTCCCACTGTGCTTCTGCGGCAGACTGTCGCAGATGGTTTTTGTTTATGGTTGTGCGGGGAGGCGTTGGTGTGCGCTATGTTATTCACCGCCACAACGCAAGGGGGCGCCAAGTCACAGAGTAGTTTGTGCAGTGTTTATCTTCCAGGTTTCTGTGGAGCAACAGGTCATTGAACAATGGCGAGTCCATGCCGACGTTCTATCCAATCTCCCTCCATGAATTGCTGGACATTGTGCTGTCCTTGTAGTGTCGATGATGAGTTGTACAGGTGGTCGTACTTCCTCACTTCTTCGATCAGACGCTCTTCTTGCTGATCCATCTTGACAAGTATTTTAAAAATGGCTGTAGCAGCAAATACAAATCGTAGTAGAGCAGCGGAAATACATGTGCCAGTAGATCAGGTTGCTCTGGTAGAGCAGGTTGTCCAATGACCAAAGGGTTGGCGGTTCAAATCCTGGCTCCTACTGTCCATATGTCGAAGTGTCCCCGAGCAAGACACTGAACCCTACATGTCTCCCAGTAGGTCTGACATAGTAGTACCTTATATGGTAGATTAGCATAGTATCCGTCTACTGGTGTATGAGTGTGTGTGTGAATGGGTGAATGTGAGGCCTATGGAAAGAGCTTTGAGAACCAAAAAGGTAGATATAGAACTATATAAGCGCTCCTGGAAAATCTCTGTAGCCTATACAGCCCTTCGCCTAAGCCCCTCCCCTCCATCTAATACAGAATCAGGACAGCACTACCCCTTCATGTGAACGCACAAAATGGAGGGGGAGGGGTAAGGGGGAGGGGCCAAGGGGTGACCTGGGGTTCAGCCACAGTCTTACCTTTTTACTTCGGTGTTGAAAATGTAAGGTTTTGATACTGTTTTCAACCCAGAGCTGCGTCCTCAGTTTGTTGTCTTGACATTTCAACATGTAACGGTCTTCAGACGTGTTTGACACCACCACGCCACAGCCGCCCTGCATGACTTCTGAGGCCGAGCGCGCCGAGTCTGGCGTGATGACTGTTTCAGCCTGAGTCTAATCCCTGCTTCAGGCACACGTCCACCTGGGTAGACAGATACTAAAAGGGTCTAATTTTAGATAACGAGGACAAAAAACACAACCTTAAAGTCTTTGTGGACACAGAATGTTTGTGTGGAACAATATTGGACATGATGCCAAAGCTCAGATGTAAACGTGCATTTGTACAAACTGTCTGTGTACGTGCTGGAAGAAGACGGATGCTTTTACATTAACATTATTATTATTATATTTGATCATTATTATGATTTCTTTAATTGTAAATTCATTATTGGTGTTATTTAGGTTGTTGCTGTTATGGGGAACCTTTTAACTCATTGTGGTTAAATGTTAAATGTGTATATGTGCGGATTTACATTATGTCTGATGTATTTGTATGTTTTTTTAAGATAAAATTGTACAATAAAAAGTGTATCTCTCCTTGGATCTACTTTATGACTCCACATTTTCTCTTAAAAAGATGTGTAAGACTTCATTTTATGGATTTTGTACATTTTAATTTGATATTAAATCAAAATTAATGGCAAAGCTGAAGAGAAAGCATCAACAAAATAATAAAATATCATTTAAAAACAGGAACAATAACCTACAAAAAGAGCAAAAATTATGGGAAAAAAATTCTGCCAAATTACTAATGTAGAACAAAATAATCACACAAAGGAACAAAAATGAGCACAAGCATCTGTTAAATAAATAAATATGCAATAATTTACAAAAGAATCTGCAAAATGATAAAACAAAAATCAACTTTATAATCATAAACTGACCAAAAACATCTAAATATGAATTCTAAATAATCAGGAAATTGAAAGGGAAACAACCAAAATAGTGACATAATAAACAACAAAAGTACAACAAGAATAAAATAGAATAATTAATAATAATAATAATAATAATAATAAGAGTAATCAGTCCCATTTCCAGGCCTGTCAGCGTTGAACTTTAACCTCTCACTGTGACAAAAGCATCCACTGAACTGAAGAATCCTGTCCATGTCTTTACAGAAATCATCAAATGCAGTTTACGTTCAGAGGCTCCACAGGGAAAATACAAACGCTGTCATTTTCCAACAGTTTCAAACATATGGTCCAAGGGCTAAAATCGGCCCCAAAAGGACCAAACTGGGCCCAGGGATGAATGTACAGAGACAGTCTTCTGCTCCTTCTACTTCTTCTCCTTTTTCTTCTTATTCTCCTTCTTCTCCTCCTTCTTCTCCTTCTTCTCCTCCTTCTACTTCTCCTCCTTCTTCTCCTTCTTCTTCTCCTTCTTCTCCTTCCTCTTCTTCTCCTCCTCCTCCTCCTCCTCCTTCTTCTTCTTCTCCTCCTCCTCCTCTGATCTTTTCCCTTCAGGGGTCTCCACAGTGAATCCATTCCCTCCATCTAACCCTGTCTTCTACATCCTCTTCTCTCACACCGACTCCCTTCATGTCCTCTCTGACTCCATCCATACACCTCCACCTCTCCATTTTCTCCTCCACCCGTTTCCTGCTCTGTTTGTTTGTTATGTCCAGTGTCAGTCTCTGTATCATGATTACCTGAAATTATAAATGTCCTACTTGTTAAATCAAAAGTTCTATAAAGTTTTTTTTTTCAAATTCACCTATTTTATTCAAGAAATGTTCAGTATTTCATGACTTTTCAGCTTATTCACATTTTTTCTAAAGGTCAACATTTACTCATACTGTTATTTTACCTTTTGCATTAAAACAAAAATTTAAAAAATTAAAACAAAATTACATTTTGAATGTGTTTATATCTTCAAAGTTTCCTTAAAGGTGTGAATAACATGAACAACCTGAAATTTTAAATGCAATTTTAACAACATTATGCCTTTATTTAGCATTTCCACAAATTAAATTAAATTATAAAAATTATAACGTACATAAATTTACGTACGTAAATTATAATGTAACGTAAATT
Organism: Maxillicosta whitleyi; assembly: GCA_029822895.1. Lineage (NCBI taxonomy): Eukaryota > Metazoa > Chordata > Actinopteri > Perciformes > Neosebastidae > Maxillicosta > Maxillicosta whitleyi. The sequence goes on along the minus strand of JAPSES010000030.1, from coordinate 16,825,032 downwards.
ATAACGTACAGATCACAGTGAATCTAAAAATACACAAAACATTTAATGTAACAGGCAGAATATTGGTAAAAAAAAGACACGTCAGGTTATTCACATTTTGTGTGAAAGGTAGTTTGTAAATGTCAACATTTTCTGGAAATTTTATTTTAACAAAACAAAAGAGAAAACTTGTTGAAAAGTTGCCATTATTTAGAAGTAATGACACTATTATTTCACGTCACTTTCAAATTAGACTGAATGTGGCCCCCCAACTATAATGACTTTGACCCCATGTTCTACAGACTGGAATGTTGCAGTAAAACATTAAAGCCCATGTAGGCTACTTTTATCTTTTATTTAAAGATTTTTTCTTTAGTTTAATTGTGTTTATTCAGACATTTTAATTACTATACATTTGTACAATGTTTGAAAAATGAAAGAGTCTGAAACAGAACAGGCTAAAGCCTAAACTTATTCTGCCAATTCATATCATCAAACACAATCAAATAAAAATAATAACCATGCATTTTACTTAGTAGCAACAAAAAAACAAAACAATTCAATAGTTTGAGTAGTGGGAAAACGTACTTTCACATTCTTCATATATTTTCATGACATTTCTTTTCAACATAAATAACGTTGTACAGTGTTTGAACTCAGGATTTAACTTGTTCTAAACGTTTACTCCAACAACACACACATTAAATGTCATCATATTTGTTCTAACATAAGGTTTTTTTGGTCACATGACTTCCTCTGAAAGTATAAACACACATTTTAGACAAGCTCTGAATATGAACAGGTGACAGATTATTTTTTATTTTGAATAATAATACTAAACTTTAAAGCTTTTAACTTGATAATAAACGTCTCTCTCTCTCTCTCTCTCTCTCTCTCTCTCTGTGTGTGTGTGTGTGTGTGTGAGTGTGTGACACTTTATTAATCATTAATATTGCTCTTTTCTGAATAATGGTAACTGGATTTGTATTTATTTTGGAAGTATTCCTCCACAGCTCGATGCACAGGTTCAAGAATTATGAGATTTTAGAAATAATTCCTAATTTTAATATTTTAACCTTAATGTGGTTTATATGTGTCTTCCAACAACCTCTTGTGTAAAATTATTCCAATAAATTTGATGTCATTTACCCGTTCAGTCTCTGTATTATTTATACTTAGATTTCTGTCGACACTAACAGCATGATTTGTGAGCAAAAAATATATATAAATTTGGTTTTATTTAAATTTGAAAGTTAATTTGTTTGAGTTAAACTATATTTTTAGTGCTTCTAATTCATTTTGTATTTGATCCATTAACATTTCTACATTATTGCCAACAGATATTTGTTTTTTAAATTCAGTTAATGATATATTATATAGAAAAACTTCCTTTTGTTTCAGTATTCTCTGTACTGATACAGTATATACGCTGAATTTACTCTGAGCTTTTATGAACATCTTCATCAATAAATTAAATATACAGGGGAAAAAAAAGAAATTCACTGGAAAATACATAATGCAGAGGATAGAATAATAAACAGTGATAAATCACCATAATAGTTTTGGGTCTTGAAGGATTAAAGTAATGTTTTTGGTCTTATTTTTGTCCTTTCTTTTACATTTTCTACAAAATTAAACATAGACTAATCCAACCTGAGCCACATGACATTAGTGCAGTGATTAAAACAGTTCCATTTTAAGAGGATAATATTCATTGTAACAAAAAACACAACGCTGTTTTAGCTTTTTCTTCTGCACAACCCCTTAAACACTGTGACACACCTTGATGTTAAACCTGTCTGTGATCTGTCTGAACTTGTATTTTCTCCTCAGAATCTAAAGGCGGGACAAAGGACCACCATGCAGTGCACTCCTCATACAGTGGGACACCTGGTCAGAAAAAAAGGAAAAAACACACTCCTCTGCAGCTTATCCCTGCGGTAAGAAAGCCTGTTTCCTCACACAGACTGATAGAATGACACTACACTGTGTTTCATGAGTTAAAACGTGATATTTTGACGAGTTTAGACAAAAGGGGATGAAGGGAGTAGAGATCCGCGGCGGCAGCACCCCCTACCGGCCGGCGTGGGAACATCCAACAGGGCTGCGGTCCTGATGCTGAGGGATGCAGCACAGGATGGGAGGGGACGTATAAACCCTATTTGGATCGAAAAAAATGTACCTACGTCTCTGTGGCGCAATGGAATAGCGCGCTGGACTTCTAATCCAGAGGCTCCGGGTTCGAGTCCCGGCAGAGATGCAGCCAGATCGGTACCCTGGCTTTTTTGGATGCGAGTGAATGAAATCATAACAAAATAGCAGAGTATATGTTTTGATTGTACAAGACAGTAGACGGAAACAAGGCTTTTACGCAACTCTAGTGGTACATTAATGCAACGATGGATCTGGACTGAGACTGTAGTCATTTCACACGCACGAGCCTTCTCACAACCAAAATCGTTTAGGATGTGAAGTTCCAAAGCGTTATTTATTGTGATGTCTGTCTCATTTGTCACGGTCCTCACGAAGGCACATCACGACGGCGCATCCTCTCATCCTCATCCTCGTGGCTGTGAAAGAGACGCGCGCACGCATGCCCCTCCCGCGCACGGCTCCAGCACCTGGGGCTGTCCACTCATATTCTTTAAACCCATACCTAAGCTTTTTCTAATGCAGAGCCAACAAAACGCATTTAAAGCCCCCTTTCCCCCCATCCTCATAACAAGTATTTAATGACGCCAGATGCTGCGTTTCTTTTGTCCCATTTGGTTCGAAAACAGCGGGAGATAAAGACTTTACTTTGAATCATCTGAGACACACACACACACACACACACACACACACACACACACACACACACATATATATATGCACACACACACACACATATATATATGTGTGAGAGAGAGAGAGAGATGTGTATGTGTGTGTGTGTGTGTGTATGTGTGTGTGTGTGGAGGGTTTAACTGTAACGTGGTGGTGCTACACTGGACAAAGTAGTCATTTTCTTTTTTTAAGTGAGTACAATCAGCCAGGGGACCTTTCTGGACTACTTTCAAGGACCCCTGAAGGAGAACTCCACTTTCTTACTTTATAAAAAACCTACATTACCCCCTCCCAGAAATAAAAGTAAAACCCAGAGTTGCACTACTTTTTCTGTGCGCGTAAAGCAGCTGCTCGTTTGAAGATCTCTCAAACACCCCGGTTCCTGTAACCCCCCCCCCCCTTCTTACTCCCCGTGGCTTTTATTATTTTGTATTTTTCTTTCAAACCCACCACCACCAGCAGCATCACCCGCTCCACCTCCTCCCCGGCTTTCAGTCACTGATTGGAGGGGGGGGGGGGGGGCTATCGTGCAGCTTGCCGCCATCCATGTTTAACCCCATCATGCTTCCCCCACACACAGACCTAATCCGCCAGTAAAACTAATCCCTAATCCTCTGTGGCAAGTTGAACAACCCTCCCCTCCCCTCCACCCTCCCTCCCTCCAACCACCTCTTCCTCTCGGATCCCGATTCCCAAACGGGCCCGGCGCACGAGACGCCAGACATAATAAAAATTTATCAGCACACAAGCAAAAGTGGCCATTCCCAGGAGTTACATATATTGACATTGTGGGAGATTTACGCAAATTTTACGCACAGCCTCCATAATAAAGCCTCCGCTACGCAGGCGCAAGTAAACTATCCAAGTTTTATGATGTGAGGACAGATACTCTGAACATCTCCCACAACTCTCCAGGAGACCGAGGACCCAGAACGACCATTACCATATTGCAAATGATCTGGCCTACGGGAAATAACAGCGGGCCTATCTGGGAGATATGGGTAATGACTCAATACATACGATAAGACGCACAGCCAATAAAGGGACCGTGACCATCCATTTCAGATGACCTCTGCTGCTTCAGTCTGGTCTTTTTGGGGGGAGATGTAAGCCTGATCTTTTTATGCATGTTGAGAGAGATACCTACTCAATGTCATTCCTTTTCGATAAGGTGACTCCAGCGGGAATCCTACAGGAATGTACAGGTAGATAGAAGCCCCGAGCCCGGTGCGCGCGCACAGGACGGTTGTATGAATATTACGGTGATTTCTCGCTATTTTCAGATCACAGTTTGTATCAGCTCCATCTCCTTCATGTTGCTCTCAGCCAGTAGGCCCCTGCTCTGGCCCTGTTATCCCTGTGGTACGGGCCAAATCGTATTAAAATCCCCTCCCTCCCTCCTCTTTCCCTCCATCCCTCCCCTCCTTCTCCTCCCTTCTCCCCTCCCCTCCCTCTCCTGTTTCAGACAGACTGTTTTTGCTGCAGTGAACGGTAGCCGTGGAGAGAGAGCTACAGAGATAAAGATACACAGAGAGTGTGTGTGTTAGAGAGAGCGCGCGCAGGAGGAAAAAAAAGCCAAAGGAAAACAAGGGGAGTCAGTCAGGAGGAGCGACCGGAAGATAAAACAAAGAAAAAGTCGATAAAAGCAAAGATTGAAAGGAGGCTCCGGACCAGCGACTGCTGCGCATCAAAGGAGGGACCTGACTAAAAAGGGACCTTATTGGAGACCCAGCGGCAGCAGAAAGCCCGACTCCAGAGGCGGAATAGAACGGTGTGTGAGGTGATTATTGTCGGGCAGTTTGCGCTGTTGTCCAGGGTCAGGGCTGTAGACCGTAGGGCGAACCGGAGACCGGAGACACCTGTCACTGCTTCTCCGTCTCTAGGAATGTGTCTGTGTGTGTGCGCGCACTGGGGGTAGGTAGCTGTGTGTGTGTGTGTGTGTGTGTGTGTGTGTAATCCGTTATGCCTGTCCAGGGACAGAGCTCTATAATCCCTGCGTGTTTTTATAATTCACTCTGAATCTGCGTTTTGTTTTTGCGAGATGTCCGACTCCTATTTCCTCTCAGTCTCCCTTTCCTTCTTCTTCCTCTTCATCACATCACAAACTGCACGCTCTCTCGAGTCTCTATAAGAGCCTCTAAATCTCATCCCATCCACGGCTGATATTTCAAGTGTAACGCAACTGCCGGGGACGGTGAGAAAACAGCTGCGACCTCGGAACCACCGCTCCGGTGCTCCCGCGGTCCGTCGCAGCGATGCAGGTAGCCACTACGAGCTGTTATTATTGTTATCACCATCATTACTTGGTCGACTGTTACTCTTCAAAAGCAGACCGGGAACTTGGCTTTCATCACGCCCACGGTGGCCGGGGATGTTTCCCACAGATGCGCGTCTTGCTCTAGTTTTGTTTTCATTTCTCGCCATCACTCAACAGGAAGGGACTGGAGTAACAATAAACACCCCAGTAACCCCTCCCAGTCCTCATATCCCATCCCATC
>JAPSES010000030.1:16809253-16819534 GCA_029822895.1 Maxillicosta whitleyi | reverse complement strand
GAGGAGAGAGAGAGAGAGAGAGAGAGAGAGAGAGAAGGCTTGTGTACGTGAAAAAGAGGAAGAGGCACCAGTGGCTAAATGAGCGGTTCTGTCTCCAAAGCGCACAGACTATTCTCAGCAGGCGACAGGTGCAACTCACCCTTTATGTTCTGGCTCTTTTTGTTTGTTTGTTTTAATTCTATCTTTTCACTAGAAAAATGTGCCTTTCTATTCTATCTAATTAGTTGGAGTTGGGTTAGGCTGTCCAAAAGACTCGTTTTCCTCCGCTTCACACGCGCGCAGCTTGTTAAAGTGCATGAATAAATCCACAGTAATATCAACCCCCTCCTCTTCCTCTTCTGTTCTGCCCCCATTACCACCTATACACCATCTTCTTGTTCTTCTTTGCCCGCCCCCTCCTTTACCCCCACCTCCCCTCAATCGCCTCACACTACAGTATGACACAAGCAGATCGATGAATACCCACAGAGCAACGCGTGAGTAACGGGTGGGCCAAGCGTTTATTCAGCACCAGCCAACCAGTGGCAGGGGATGCAATTAGTGGCCGGCCGTCCTGCCCTGCTTGTTTTCTTTATCTCTCCACTGCTCTCCCTGCAGGTGACACTCCAGAGCTCCTCTGCCCTCCTGAGAATTCAGCGAGACAGACGGATCTGTGCGCCCGACCATGGCCTTCCCATCAGCCCCCTCCGCATTATGGATTGTCAGCTTATTGACAGTACTATTTGCAGCTGCGGTTCAAAGCAACATGGTCTACGGCGGTGAGCACCCCTTATTTCTCCCTTTATCTATTAGCTGTCCAATCTGTGCATCTCTATCGGTCTCTCCCTGGGCCCCTGACCCCGGTGACCCCTCTCTTTCTGTCTCTGGTGGTGCCCCTTATCTGTTGACTTGAGGGTTTTGCGTTGTTTCCTGTTTTATGACAAGGGAATCACAGAGCCGTGAATAAATACATGGGACAATCCCACCTTCCTGGACCCCAGAGGAATTTCTGCCGTTGTTTTTGAGGAATGTGTGTGACTTGCACGTGGGCCTGGGCTTCACATACACCCATTCATCAAACTTCACTCAACCAGTGGCAGACTCTTGTTTTTACTCTTTACCATGTGTAATCTCCAGACACTTTTTATGCGAGCATGCATAAAAGACTTTTTGGTATTTTTCCAGATCCATATTTGGATCACATGTGGTCTGTATTCAGTTTCAGTTACTTGAAGGTAAGCAAGTAATTATCTTGTACTGTCTCTGGTAGCAACACTGTGTGCCCACTTAAAACACTGACACATGACACTAGCTTGTCATAGCTGAAGGTCGGCGGGCGATGAGCTCAGTAAAGACCGCAGGCAGTGGGTAAAAGAGGATTTGATGAGAGAAGCACTTTGTTAAGATATCCCTGCTGTGAGCAGTGAGCAAACAAAAACACACCATCTGACCACTGCTTTACCAGTTGCATAAAACTCAAGTGACTGACAGCTGTTAATGACAACCTTTAGAGGGCAAACTGCGCCAACGGCAAAATGGCACATCGTGATTGGGCCCCAGTCCAGATTAAATTGATCAACACAGGTAGATTCCTGTTGGCATTTTCTTATTACTTCTGGGATTTAATTGCACAAAGTGTTTGCCAAAGCTTCGTGAGCTGATATAGCAGGGAAGACAGGACGGCTTCTCATAGACATGTTTTGATTTGCATTTGCAATATACATTTTATTCTCAGAGGCCCTGTGCTTTCAAATCTGCACACCCACTCAATTTTACAAATCTGAATATATACATGAGTGCGTTCTGCATGCATATGCATGAACATATGAACATTGGGGATACGCGGTACACACAGGCAGGCGTGTCCAGCGTACCCCCCCTCTATGAATCGATTTGTCTCCATCAGCTGTTAGGACTTCATTTTTAATTACCCAGACTTGTGTTTCTGTTACTCTGTGTATGAATTGTGGGAAAGTGAGGAAGTGATAGTGTGAGCTCATTGTGGTCAGTACCAGTGAAAAGTTAGAACCAGTCCATCTGTGCTGAGAATCCAAGGATGAGGTCACTGCTAAACCAATCAAAAGACAGCCTTTCAAAACCCTGTAGGCTGTGCCCAGGAGGAAAACTGCACAAACCACCACCAGATTGAGGTGCTGATGATGAAACATCAATCTCTCGTCAAAGCGCTGACCCCAGCTGTGTAGCTCGTCATTGAAACCCAGGATTTCGTTATTTGGATCTGAAAGTGATTTTGGCTTGCATTCAGAGGCACGTCACTTTTGATTAAGGTGTTCCTGGCGGGACTTCTGACCATGCATGACCAATTCTTGCTTTGGTTTCACCTAGGTGCTGCTTTACATTATCATGTCAGTCAAGTAGAGTAATTAAGCCTTGGATGCCTGACAGTGTTTAGAAGATGAAAAAACACGTCAAAAAGTGCAATTAAGAGCAGAAGGTGAGCAGGTTCAGAGTGCTGACTTAACAGGGTTTTACTGCGCATATTGCACTGAGATCATTTAGAGTCACTTCAATCAAGAAAGTCTGGCACCATAACTCAGCCTCTTTGTGGAACACAGTACAATATTACATCAATTAAAGTAAAATGTATAAAATAAATCAATGTAAATGTATCAATTTATGAATGACCTGTAAAGTATACTGTTTCAGCTCTGACATGGCATTGTGAACACGAGCCATTGTTCCATCTCAGTGAAATGCAATGACAAGTAAGGCTAATTTACCTAACCTAACACTGCTTTTCACTAAATCGCAGTCTGAATATGAAAGAAGAACAAGATGAAAACACTTCATGACAATCAATCCATGTTTTAAACTGTGGAATTTCCCTCAACAGCATATTCACAGCTCTCACCTGCTTTTTTTTTTTTTTTTTTTTTTTTTACTGCAAACACAGCATCGAAGTGAAAGATGAGAGGAAAACGGAAAGAAGTCATATACCATATATAGCCAGTATCAGCTTTATCTTTCACTGGTGTAACAAAAACAAATTCTATTTATAAAGCAACTTTTACTGACAAACGTAGAATCATAATTTTTTTGGACCCAATGTTTTCCAACTGCACAACACTCAAGGAACAGTGCCAGAAATGATGTATTCAGTTGAAACTCCAATTATGCATATCTCCACCAATGCCCCACAGCCCTATAATTCAATCAAAAACTTTGGGGGGAAAAAAAAAATCAGCCTTTTTTCTGGATCTGCTGCCAAATTTAATAGGTTTGTCCTTGGCCCATGCCCCACCCTCCCACCAAAAAGTGATGCAGTAGTTTTTGTGTAATTCTGCTGACAAATCAACGAATAGATATGGATTAGAATGTCATCGTCTCATTATAAAAACTTGTCTATATGTACTCTCTGCTGACCTTTGAGCTGCATGCGGAACAGTAGTTACAATAGCATCTTCAGAGGGTAATACTGTTATTGTGAGCCGCTGATCCATCAGCCCCATCGGCTGTGGTCTGTCTGATCGCTGTTGTTATGACACAGCAGCAGCAGAGCCATTAAGTTAAAGATGGAGCAGGCCGGGGCGGGGCTGGGAGTCAGATAATACCGTCATAATGGAGAGATCTCCATGGTAAGAGGGCCCTGGAACAGAAGGGTCTACTTAGCATAAATAATTCAATGTTATGTATCAGAGAGGGGGAAAAAAACGATTAGCTCAGCAAATCAATGTGAGAGCAGATGAGCCATCAGAGAGCAGGCCTGCCCATCCCAGCTACACCCCGAGTCCGCTATGGATTAAAAACCTGCAGACTGTTTGTCTCTTTTCATCAGTCAAAGAAGGAAAGAGGGAGGAAAAAAAGAATCCCTTATGAATTGTGGGCTTCATTATTATACGGTAACCAACAGGCTATGTGCTACAGCCTTTGTCATTCCTGACCACTCTGTGTTTTCCCTTCTGTCAGAGTCTCATCCCTGTTTGATGTATGCCAGAGTCAGGGAGGGAATGGCTTTGACTGTTTTTTTCCTCTGGATTTATCAGAGCCCAGGCTTCCTTAGAGCAAGTGAACGAATTGGGGAGACACTAATTGCGTACCATTTGACATATCCATTTCCACAGCTGGATGTGCAGCCATGCACAGCGGATGGAAAGCGCCTCTCAGGGCACACAGATTAGGCATGCAATTGGCCGGCTGTGCCCTGGTTCTGTACTGCTGACCCAGTTACCTTGGGGCTGCTGTGAGAGTCCTCCTGAGCGTTCTGCAAGAGAGTGTGCAGGAGCAGAGCACCATGGCTTCCCATCAACCACCTGGCCCTGAGCTCAGTAGCAGCCTGATCCCCAAACCCTCAGGGGGATGTTTGCATTTGTGACAGGAAACATGCCTAATAGTTTATTTACCTCGATGAGTTCTGCTGGTTCGGGCAAGTGAATGAATCGGATGCTTCCAACTGAGGCCAATAATGAAAAGGATTAAAGGACGGGAGCAATGTGGACCAGTTGTTAGTGTGGTAAGATTTACAGACGGGAGGGCTCTGCATGTGTGTGCTTCTGCCAGCGGTTCACTTTATCCTGCCACAAAATGGGCTCCTTCCCCCTCTGGACCAGCCCTTTCTCACTGGCTTGATGCCCACTTCCTGTGTGTGCTGCTGTTGTTTACTGTTGACTTCCTGTGTGCCAAGATGGGGGAACATTTGGCTAATACACAGTACGGCTAGCGCACAATAGCAGTAGGCGGTTTGGATGGGAGGCCTCTGCCTGTTAACAAGGCTGACTGATAAGCAGTGACTCATTAACAAGCCGAGGTACACAGAGCCTGAGGGAATTACCGCCTAGCCACTGTGACATTAATAAGAGGCCTAAGCTATTTTTCCATTTGGCTCTGTCGGCGTAGGGCTAAACCACTGGTTTCCAATCTCGACCCTGGCTATTTACTGGCTCCAGTGCTTTTCCATTTGTTTCAGCCACCAGTTACCTGGTCTGATTGGACGGGGCCAGATCAGTATTTTCAATGTAGGCTGCAGATAATGACTTCGACTGCATCAATGGGGAAACCAGTCAAACCTCATTAGTTTTCTGCACATTCATTCAGAAACATCTGGGGAGGAGCCAATTAATTTTTCTCATGCTGATCATGCCAATTAATTAGCAATATGGTTGCATTTTAAAAGACAAAAGACAACGACACATGCCAAGGTGTGTCCTAGATTTCAATCTGTGAGAATGATGATGATCCTAACTGTACAGATGTAATCAGGCGTCTAAAATTCATCATTACAACATATGGACAACCTCATATCAGAATTTTAAATCCAAAGCCATATCTCTCCTTTTGTGTTATGTATTTATTCTCCTCTGATCCTTTAAGTGTTTGTCGTCCAGATCAGTTTTGTGATTATAAATTGAATCCTGATTGGCTGGCATTAGTTTGCAACAGATTCACATCTGGCAGAAAACCAATTATTTCTCCTGTTCATCATGCCGATTAATTAAGGCACAGTGGCTGATTGATTAAACTCCCAACAAAGCTCTAACCATGAGAACTACAGCCCTGGGGATGATTTGCATCACACATTATGCACATTGCTGTGTCTTCACCTTATCTCTATATATCTAGGGAGACATGCTGAAAGATTACACATGCATAAGTGAGAGGAAACAGCAACTCGCAGCTCGACAAGGCACAAGTGTTGATAAGTAATTTGGGGCGAAATCAAGCAGATTTAAAATGCAGCAATGAGTCGGTATCACTGGATTTTAAAGGTATCAAGAGTACACCAACAAAGCTCTGCTAGACCTCATCAATCTGCCACAGATCTCATCCACACTTGCCCACTCAAGCAATGTGAGATTACATCAGAGGAGATCATTCTTGCCTGCTAGCATCATAATAACAGCAAATGCCATTTAGAGATGGAAAGATAGAAGGGCTCTTGAGATTTTGCAAAGCAGTAGCACACTCAGCTTCCTCTCAGGTGCTCTTAAAAGATACATCACTCTGCTGTGACTCAGGGTCGAGAAAATTAGGGGTCCCGTGGTTGCGGAGCTGTCAGCTTTAAACCGTCACTTCAGAAAGACACTGGCGATTAAACAAACCTAACAACAACAACAACGACTGCCTCCGAATAAATTAATTCACCTCATTTTCAACAACAAGCGTCCTTATTATTGTGCTCTGCTCTGAGCTGCCTTTCCTTTGATCAGGTCCCCTACTCTCACCACCCCCGGCCTTACCCCCCTCTGATTCTCATCCCGTTATCTGCAGGAATTCTCCAGCAGGTGTTTTAATTGATTGCTAAGGGAGTGGAAATTGCCCATCCTGTCATTGACGCATGGCTGGTCAGACCAAGGGCTTCCAGAAAGGTGTCTCTTTGTTGACTCCAGTCATGATGGGCTGCCGGAAGCAGTGAGTGCGTGGCTGTAAAGCACAGCATTTGTATTGATTCACTTTGAGAGCTAAGGGTTCCCTCGAAGCACCGGAGCTCCACCAATGAAAGAGCAGGGGTTGCTGTTGTTTATTGCCTCTTTTTGATGATGCCATCACTTCAGCTTGTGGAAGTGAGTGAGTCTGGGGGGGGGCTCTTATCGCTGATACCACAACCATAAAGCCACTTTAATTCACCTGTGTGATGCCTTGGGGATTCTTCCTGGTCTGGTTTCTGCTGAAGATATCATTGTCCATTTGTGCGATTGTGAGTTTCATTGCAATTTTATTCATCCTCCCATAGACTCTAATAATGGGAATAATAGCCCAATCAGAGTAAAATACCTCACACAACCATCTCTATCAGAGGAGACTGGCCTGATCTGAAGGAATATTAAATGGGCTTGATCCATTCAGAAGAAAAATAACTAAGTGTTCCAATTATTACATTGCTCCAACTGGAATAAACATATCCTTCTGTCAGATCCTTTTATTAAGTATCCATGTAAATAGTTACGATGGAGTCTCTAATCAGAATGAAATATTTTCCACATATCAATCGCTGTTTCATGCTGAATTTCTTTCACCAGGAACTGTCACTAAATGGGTATCTGAACGTACTCGCACCTACCTTATTTTCATCTAGAAGTTCTGACTTTTCACTTTTAGTGGAAGTACGTTTGCAGATATGAAACCTTCACCAGGCTGTCACCAGGTGTGAACTGAACAGTCAGACTCTGGGCCAGATGGAACTGAAACATGGATTGGCTCAATTACAGTTATACTTTTTTGTATTTTCTGGCCAATTACAGTCACTTCTATCATCACCAGTAAATAAAAGGGAGAAAGGAAGAATGTAGAACACAGTAGAAATGAACTGAATTCAAAAAGTTATTGACGTCAGACTTGCAGCCGTTTATAAACCGATCAATGTCAATTATAGAGAAATGATGCACATGTTCAGTCCACTCACAGAATGGCAGTATGACAGCAAAACTAATCACACCAAATATACACAAAACAAAGACCTCAGGCTTGGCTCAGACTTTCAGGTGTGATTATGCTTTAGGTGAAGTCAAGCAGATTTGTCTACTGTTGTAACAAAACAAGTGATTACTTTACTTTCTTTATGGGCTAATACTGCATAATTGGTGCTTTTATCCAGATGTGGAAAACCACTTCTCCGTCTTGACAAATTTCAGAGTGAATCAGGAGCCTGATTGAGGCCTTGAGTCCATTCCTGCCTCGGCTCAAGCTGCACAGCTGTGGGTGGTTTTAACATTGAACAACTGATTGGAACGATCAGAGTGGTATTACTGAGTGAAGAGCACTGGTTCCAGCAGTAAAAAAAAAAAAAAGTGCTGATTTTATTTAATCATGATCTTTATTTTATATAACACGTTGTACTAATGGAAGATGAGGTGTTTTATAATAAGTCCTTTGTGGACGCTTGCACCAACATGCCATTTTGGAATCGACGGTGGCAGATGGTTATAGCCTCCATGACCACGCAGTCTGCGAAAAGCCACAAAGCCTATTAAAGGGCTTGCACATACTCATTGAACTCTAGTTCCATCCTATAACTACTGTTTTCACATGGAGGCTCCATACATGAAATCAAGGTAACATTATGTCCCTGAGATCATTTTGATTTCTATTTGAATTCACTTCATTAGGAGCATGATAAGGTTGCTGAATATATTATACTAATACATTAAGGGCTGCTCTAGGGAATGCATGCTCTTGATGTTTTGCTAGCAAACATGGTCATTACTATTTTGGTTAGCCATTTATTTACATATATATTTATTTAATTCCTTCATTCTTTAGTCTGCCATAGAGCTCAGTTCAACACTTCTCCAGTTTCTACTAAAGCCAAAGAGTATTGACTTCCTAAAGGGTCTACATGGTTTCCTTGCATAGACATGTTTGGGTGGGTGCTATTAGCTGGTTAATCAGCTATCAGATTTTCCATGAAACTATTCTTGTTATATCACTTGTCCCACCTTAAGTAATTGCTTCAGTTGCAGTTCAGTTTTGCAGTTTGGATTGTGTGATCATAATTATGCAATGTTTGGTAATATCACAAATCTATGGCTCAGTTGAGTTTGCTTCTTGCGGCCGGTCGCTCACCTTGTGCTTCTCCACCCCAGTGTACCAAACTGCTTACATGCTTTCTGTACGCCTCCCATATACAACTGCTATAAAAATGAAGTCTTGCCCTTTGCATTAATGTAGTACCTGGCATTTAGTATATGTGTTTTCATCAACATTTATGACTCCTTTGTAATTGGATCAAATATTTCATGCTAAGCCAGGGAGTAGCTAGGGAGGCTGCATTGTCAACAAGAACAAGCACGATGTGTGGAGGATTATGAGACTTGTTACTATAGAGGCTGGATTTACTTTTCAATGAAGTGGAAAAGGTCGTCTTTTATGAGTCTTTCCTCGAAGGCAAGAGAAGTGATGACATGAGGTTTTCTGCTGCTGTTTGCAACTATACTAGCAGCGAGGAAAGAAAAGAGGAGTGAGCGCTGCTATTAAGAGTGGATTGTACTGTGTGTCTTTGGATGGGCTGAGTGGATCGCAAACTTTAGAGTGAATTTAGACTTTTCTGCACTGTCTGCAAGTTGGTAATACAATGTGTGGACTGTGTTTCCATCCTGTTGGAGTTTGATCACCTTTTAAGAACAGAAAGTGTCCATCGAAGTAGTTCCTAATTCTTTTACCAGACATGCTGTATTTTACGGCTTTTCTGGTATTTTTTGTGATAGGTTGGTTGTAGTTATTCCACTGATGCATTAAGTTACCGTATTTACAAGGTTCTCTTCACTGTTTGAATAGTTTCAGTGAACTTAGTAAATTCAGCAGCTGTGACCTGCAGAGCTATTGGTCTTTTTTTATGTAATCTGTTCTGCTCCTTCCTCTTTTTATTTTATTAAGCAGCGGCATTGAAGTCATCAGTGTTTAAAAATTCCAGAACATTAAAAAAAAAAATCTGTATAAAAAATACATTTCTTTGCCTTATTCTGCCATCCTTCAGAGCTATGCCTTAATTTCCCTGGTGACGGTTGGTGCATGAAATAGATTTGCCGAGATTTTATTAGAGGTTGATTGAGAAAGGTTGTACAAAGGCTGATGTAGTAATGATAGTTAGCAGTAAGAATAAGCCAACTTCCTATTCTTGATAAATGGAAGTTAAGAAAGTCTTTGGCTTTGTCTGAAAGTGGATGAAACTGTTAAAGTGAACATCATACTCAAAATGGTTAATCAATAAATCTGTAACTGAATATCAAACTAAACTAAAACTAAACTAAAATTTACTGGAAATTATTGCATCCAATAAAGAGCTGATGTCCTGCCCCTTCCAGTTTACTTTATGGCACCTTATTTCAGAAAAAATAAAAATAAAAAATGGTATTACAGCTGTTGGTGAGAGCAGTTAGAATAAGAAGTCATTTTTGATCCTGTTTTTTTTTTTTCAGATATGATATTTATAATTTAAATAATAAATAAATAAATAATACCTGGAAGTTGTGGCGGTGACATTAATATAACTCACTGTTGTTGATCAGTTCATCTCCTGGTAATGTTTTTTTACTGAACTCGTAAAAAATGCAGCGTAGAATGTGGTGTCGTCAACTTGTGTCACATGTGTGATGAGCAATACAGTCCATTGAACCGTTTCTACAAAACTAGAAGTTCATTTGCTATCTTTGCCTTAGACTGTGACTTTCTTTAATTATCTAAATATCATATGTGTAAATGATGACACAGTTCAAAGGGGATCAGAAAATGACTTGTTAGTCTCCACTTATCGCTGTTGATATATACGTATATATGTATATATATGTATATATGTATATATATGTATATATATATATATATATATATATATATATATGTGTGTGTGTGTGT
>JAPSES010000030.1:16497985-16545170 GCA_029822895.1 Maxillicosta whitleyi | reverse complement strand
TTGTTTGTTTTTTTTAACAATCACAAACCCATTATTAGTAGAATGCACTTCCTGTCTGATCAGATTTGTAGTTCTATGATTAATTTCTTAACACTGGTGTTTCTGATGACCTAGACCAGGGGTTCCCAAACTTTTAAACTCATGAACCCCTAAATAATGGTGCCAGACACTGGTTACCCATCGTGACCAGTGACCATATTTTACTCATTGTGTTCTGCTTTCTATAAATATGTGTGTGTGTGTGTGTGTGTGTGGGTGGGGGGCTGGTTATTAATGTTGATTTAGGTTAATGTGTCTGTTTTACAATGTTTATTTTTATTAATGTGACACCAAGAGTTAAACCTGTAAGCCCAACAGTGCCTTACCTGTTAGTCGTTAGTTCATATCGTAGTAATGAAACCACAGCTCTGTCAAAGTAATATTACTTCCTATGTACTTTGAAACTCTCACTATCCTTCCTTTTAAAGTACAGGTACAACAATACTGGCCTTGATCAGTCAAACCCAGCTCAGGTATCACATCAAGACGTGTCTGAAAATCATCTTGTGACCCCACCACTTTGGGAACCCCTAACTTAGACTATAACATGACGGGCGTTACCTGCCGTGTTTCCGTGCCGTCACCACTAAATGTTGTAGTTGTCCGTCTGGGCAGCACATCTGACAGTGGACGTGTTTGGCTCGGGGCTGCACCGGTGCAATCAGTCTGGCCCATTCCACGTCTCCTTGTGTTTCTACCTTCGCTTGGTCTGCTCGAGTCAGAATCAGGTAACTGAACTTTTCTATGTGTCGCTCATTGTGCTGCAAGACAAAATACAACTGTTTAAGATCAGTCATTCTTTGTTTTTTTTTCCTTTTAAGTTTATACTTTGATGACAAAATGAGAACAGTTTGGTCTCTGTGAATTTCATGCACACTGGACATGACCAGAAACATTTTCACATCTTTTTTTAAACCTCTTTGGTCTTGATACAAACTTGTAATCAAGTAGTTTTTCACCCACTTTACATGAAGCCATGAGGCTTTTTGGTTCTTATTAAACAAAACTAAAAAAACGCATTGCTTGTGCATGAGACTACAGTGATAATAATTTCACTAGAGTAATTATAAACTGCCTGAACAGCAGCCAACATCAAGATAATGATGTGATCAATTCAATACTTTGTCCTTGTATAAAAGAACACAATGAGATTGAAGTTCAAACATCTTCAGGCAGACATAGTAATGCAATACAAAAGCAAACTCCATAGTGTACAATTCCTATAATAACTCCATAATTATCTGCTTCCTGATCTAATACTTGACACTTGGAATGTTACCCCAAACATTGGCAGAGGGTGGTACATCTGCTGGAAGTTACAGGGCACGGTGGGAAGGCGAGCCAGTTTTGGACACACGAGTTCATGAGGACACTGCAAGAAGAAAACAGTGAGAAAGAGCAAGGCCAAAAGACAGAGTGTGTGAGTTTAAAGCGTGTACAGAGCTTTAAATCAGCTGGTATTCAATCGTACTGGGGCAAACACTGATGCTGGTCTGGGATCAATGACAATCTTCTCTTGTTTCTGCAAGAGAAAAGCAATCTGTCATTTCTGGTGATAGTTTAGTAAGTCTAAAAATCTTCATGAATTCTAATATATTCCAATACATTTAGTAAAGTGTCTCTGGCCTCCATGAGCATCTGATGGCCTTCTTTGGTCCCATTTTCCACCAACACCTGGAGCAAAGATGAAAATATATACCAAAAAAATGACATATATTTACACTTTGTATTATGAAGATGCTTCTTGTTTTACCTACCAGGTAGGAGCTAGTCTTTCTCCACAGAGTGAACACTGCATCTTCTCGATCCTTCACATTAGGAAGCTCTGACAGAGTAAAAGCTGCAACCACCAAGTCAAACTGCACCTGAAGGATGTAAAAACACAGCACTAAGAAATTAATTTTTACAATAATTTGTATGGGTGGTACAGTATTTCTAAAGGTTTTCTAGAATATAAGAGCCTTCATTGTCATTGTATATGTACAATAAAACTAAAACAAGCCTTATTAGGGTAAAATCTTATAAGAATGCAGATAATTGTATTATAATGAAACTTATAAAAATGTAATAACTATGACTAAAACTAAAAAGAAAGATTTAATCATATTTGTTCAAAAATCAAGCCTTAGAAGTATTTAGTCCAGTTTAGGCTGTTGCAGAGTCAATGTTTTTGGTTTTTTTTATGTTTGACCTTGCTTCAATTGTCCTGTATCATCTTTCTGAAGACAACAGATGATGTCCTGGGCGGGATGGATCAGTAAGGATGCTATGAAGTTTTCTAAGGCAGTGGTCAAAAACAAGCTTTTTTTTCTTCTCTCACACTAAACTTAGATTTTATCAGTTTGAATAACCTTCTAGTGAATTAAAATGCAACTCCACCGATGCACTAATCCATAAGCAAAGATTTTTTTTTTTGGCCCAGCCTGCAGAATATGTTGTCAATGAAAATAGATGCATTCAAAGTAAGTCTTACCTTAGGAGAGACGGGAAGGAACTGCCTGAAATACACGTTTTTTATGTGAGGTTCTCCTCTTTCATCATCACCTGCAGCAAAAAACATAAAGATCTGACAAAAAGTCCTTTAGAGTTGCACAGATGACCCAATTACTCCATTAGTTTTCAACTTTTAAATCTGTTCCATTTATTTTAATAACATAACTATTCTTGGGCTTTTCTTTTTTTTTTTTTTTTTTTACAAAATGCCTAAATTCTTTAATTATTGCTTCTTAAATGTAAACATCTCCTTTCCTAAAACCCAAATATATTTGGGTTATATCAGTGTAAATACTTAATCTTCAAATGGGTGAATCAACCTTTGAGAAGTCGTTCTGCCAGTGTGTTCATTGGTCCCGAGTTGTCCACACACACCATCTCCTTCAAAGAGTCTCCCCAGCAACAGTTTGATGCCCTGCAGGACAACAGAAGCTAAACTCAGTGAAAAGTCCTATAAACAATACGAAAACACTCTTAATGTTCGGCACTAACCAGACAACTGTGCCCAACCCAGACCCAAAATCCAGGAGAGAATGAGGAGCAAAACAAGTGTCTCGCTTCTTGATCTAAAACAAAAAAAAGAGAGAAAAAAACCCAACATATTTAATAAAGCAGTTGTCTCATTCGTTGTTTTTCTTGATTTACATTGTGTCAAAAGTGAAGACAAGAGCATGTTCTATGATTTGTGTGAAGTGACACTTTAAACTATACGGTCAAATGACTGATACCATATGCTCATATGATTAAAACCGATGATCTCATCCATTTCATCTTCACCTCATTTAAAGCTCTCCTCACTGCTGCATAAGCCCCGGCCAGACGAGCAGCCATGTACACCACACTCAGATCCTCATCATACCTGAAACATATGACCATCAGCCACACAAACAGGTACAGGTTATCCATTTACTTACACTATACTGTACTTCAGTGTTATGAAAGTCTCAAATAAGTCAGACTAGAAGTTTGAGAAATGATACCCTTTCATTATCATATCAGGTGAAATTGGAGCACAGCTGAAAGAAGGGCTAGTTGAACAGTAATTATATTTAATTCAATACAAATTGATATTGTGATAAATATCTAGTCTTGTTTCAGTTTTTGTTTTCATCTTTTTAAGCCTTTTACAATGATTCATCTCATTGTGTCAATCAGTTTTTGTCTCAAGTCTTTTAAGTTTCTCTCTGTTACATTTTTTTTTAATGAATAATCTAAGAGAGATTATGTGGACAGATAAATTAATATGAAAAAGAAGCTTTACTTCAAAGTAGTCCAATGATATGTTGTTCTTCTGAGCTCTGAAAGAACTTTCTTTCTGATGCGGTCTTCTACTGCTTGTTCATCAATATCTGCCAAACAAAACATATGTGAATGTTTCCAACACTTGTGTTTTCTGTGTGTTATTATTATCACATACAGTTCTTCTCACCCACCTCCTCCCTTCTTCATTGCCTTCTCCCATAGTTCTTTCTCCAGACTTATGGCTTTCTGCTTAAGGGTAACATCATCAATTGCTCTTTTTCTGCTCCACAGGTAATTTGTGAGACTCTGAGTACGTTCACGCAGTCGTGTAATCTGAGCTCCTAAAAGTGCATAGATTGAAACACCATGAATAGTTTCACAGACTTCAGTGTTGATGAACAGATTAGCATAACTGATTAACACACTCAGAACTGAACTTACTGTGGATAGCTGAAAGTGCAGCCACCTGGAGCTCCTCAGGTAAGTGAAGAGTATTGAGGTGGGTCACACCAGGGTGTTTTCTGTGTAGTGCTCCTTTTAGGAAGTCTACCTGGGTCTGCGGATGTGCTGCTGTACTCATTCCCTGAGAGTAAAAAAAAGGGAAAGAAATCTTTATAACATATTGGACAAGACTCTAGTGCAAACAGAATTCTATCTGGTTTAAAACAGTGTTCAAATAATATCTGATGAGATAACAATGGCCAGGTCTGAAATTTTGAATCATATCAGAGCATAATATTCAAGACAATACAACCATCCAAAATTAGAGAGAATTCAAAGAAAAGTGTAAAGATAAACTGATCTTCAGCTGAAAAGATATCTAAAAATGGTTAAAAAAAAAGATATATATATATATATATATATTTTACCAAGCAACAACTGCAAATATTTCGTAGTGCCAGCTTATTAAAATATGTAAATATGTTGTGTCCTTTCATATAAAATATCACTTGCAAAAACTTGCTATAGCAAAAATTATATTCAGTGTATAATCACTAAACGTCATGATGGCCACGATATAACCGATACAGACATATTATGAGATTAATGTTATGAAATTGAAAAATGGTTTAATAATCGTTGATATACATATTAAAGATGCTGTTATACTCACCCTGTACGTCATCTTCAACAGGACGGCCCTCTGATACAGAACACAAGCAATATAACTCCGTGAGGCCATTTTTAAGAAGAAGAATGGTGCCTCCTTTTGTTAAAATGTCTTAAACTCCCAATTTAACCTCCACACCAACCCCTTATGCCGACTGTCACGTTATTTCTTCCTCTGTCCAACAACAAAATAATTCCGACCTACGGCTAAAGAGGAACCAATTATTCTCACGTCACGTGCGTCTGATAGAGCTTCTAGTGTTTGTGCAGAGTGTTCACTCTTTCATCGTTTTTGGGTACGGGCGTCGCTGAGTTTTGTGGCTTCGCTGTTTTAAGGGCATATATTTACGTGAAACTATAAATTGAAAGAAACACTGAAAATGCATGACGCAATGTCAAATGTCGTCATTAACAGAGGGTTAACTTTTAGGTCTGAACTCAAATTAAACGTCTGTTTCTCCCACGCATGTGCAGATGGAGTGACGCATCACTCTGTTACACGATCACCACCGGCGCCAAAACAGTAAAAGGGAAAAACTTTCTCGCTGTCTTTGTTTCTTTCTCGTTTTGTCCCTCAAATTACGGTAACGCCTTGTTTATTATAAACCACGATGAGGAGAGCAAGAAGTTCAAGAAATAAAAACCAGCAGAGTGCAGCAGAAAACGGTGACACTGAGTCTAAAACAGGTTGGTGCTTGTGTGTAGTTAGCCTGACAGGATGGCTAGCTGTTGTTTCGTCACTGGGATCAGGACATGTCTGGGCAAAATGGATGGACAACATTATAAAGATATAAGCATTATTTATCTCCTCTAGAGACACCTTCTGTTGCAAAAGACTCTGCACTATTGTTGGGCTGAACGCATCACTTTAATTTAGCCCCACTATGTCAATAAGGAATATGTTGTTGACACCAGGATTGTAGCTACTAATTTATAGCTAATTTGACAATAAAAGAAAGAATAATTGTGCCTGAAAGGGAGTAGGAAGACGCCAATGCTTATCTAGTCCTATCCCCCAATTCCAGTCAACAGACAACCTCTAAAATGTATTAATATTTTTCCCAAACACTTATCAAACTCACTAAAGTTAGAAGGGCAGTGAGAGGGACATGCAAAAATCATACTCTCCCTCAAAGAAAATCAGGCCTATATAAAAATAATAAAATGCCATTTCACAAGGTTTAAAATTGTACTGATGTGCAAGTGTTTGCCCATTCATAATAAAATCCAAGAATTTCATTGTATCTGCAATATGTTCTGCTGGGGTACACCAAAGGCATCTTTATACAGGGTATGTAAGGGTACTTGAAATCCTTGAAAAGGCTTGAATTTCAATGTTGTGTTTTCAAGGTCTGAAAAGTGCTTGACTTTTAATTTAAGTGCTGGAAAGTTCATGGAATTTTAACATGTGTGATTTATTTATTTTTTACATTAAGTCAGCCAAGTTAGATGGCAAACCAAAGCTACTTACAGAAAGGTGATATATTTTGAAAAAATAATAGGCTACTCTATGTAAAAAAAAAAAAAAAAAAAAAAAAAAGGAAATTGTTATGTGCTCTCAAGTTGACTCCAGGCACATTTTTTCCTTAATCTTTGTCGCAGTGTGAATGTATCTGCAGAACATCAAGTGGCTTCCCTTTTTTGGGATAAAACTTTGTGTTCCCCTTTAATTTCTACACTTTTTGCTATTATAAAACATCATTTAAGATGTGTATAGCATAGTCATGAGCATATGTATTCCTGTATATATGAATTGTACCCCAGCAATAAGGTGCTGTGCTGGAAAAACTTTAAAGTGACCTTGAAAAATGTGTATGAACCCGGTTTTTAGTTATATTTAGTGATATCCCCTCTGTACCCTGTGTGTGTTTGATCAGTGTGGCAGTGGCAAGGAGATGAAGGACAGTGGGAGTCTTACTCACCCTCAGACTGCACCCTGCTAGACTCCGCTGTCTCCTCAGGGAAAACCTCTGTCACCTTGACTCAGGGTCCTGGGAGGGCCTATAATATCGACCTGAAGAAGATGGTCCAGATAAATCCAGTTACAAAGTACAAGAGAAAGATTCGCTCTCAGATTGTAAAAATAGGTAGCCTATATAACTACCCTCCACAGCACTGTTTAATAAAGTAAAAGGGTTTCACATTATACAGGGTTTTGTATATTGTTATTATTATTATGTTCTATTGGTGAGAAATATTTGGCTTGATATTTTTCACTTTCGCTAACGGATTTTAAGTTTACATCTCACTTGTCACATATATGTCTGCATTTACAGCGCTGTATTTATTTATTAATTTATGAATGGGCAATGCATATTAATGAGCATACATATATACGTTTGCAGGATTATAGCAACGGTTAATATTCAACTTCATATTCAACAGTGATGCATTTATGGTTAATTTCTTCATATGTTGTTTATTTGAAAAGGTCACAACTTTGATTTTGGATGTAAAATGCTTCTACTTCTGTCTTTGTGCAGAAAATTTAAAAGAAGGCAACGAGTCAATTGCTAATAATGGAACACCAGCTGAAATCAAACAGGAAGAGGAGACTGAAGAGCAGCCAGCAGTGAAGCGGAAAAGAGGACAAAGCAAAACTGAAGTAAAAACTGAAGAAATGCCTAAGGACGAAAAGAAGAGTGGAGGTAAATTGAGTCTGATTTTCATAAAGTTTATGCAGGGTACACAACTAGAGGAGAAGCTAAATTCTATGCTATGCTATCAAGAAGAGTTGTTGTGTGTCTTGTGTTAGGGTCAGCACCAACCCATTTTAGGTTTTAAATGCATAAAAGAACCACAGAAAATGTGTGTGTTTCTTCAAGGCTTTCTGACTATGACAGGAACCTCTATTTCAAGAAAATAATACAATTAAAAAAAATTATTTCCATTAAATTATGAAATGCTCTGGTTGAAGTTATGACCTTTGTGGTGTTAGGGTCAGTTTCAATCCAGTTATAAAAATAAGATCATAAAGCAATAATTAGACCCAAAGCTGAAATCCTAAGTGCACTGTCAGCCAACACACTGACAGCCAGCTTTTCTGCCAATCATGTGAGCGTTTGGGGGTTCTCATTTTGCTTTGTTATCCAGTATACCTACACAAAAACAAAACAAGCAAAGACGGGCATGTCCATACATGTGAGGTTAGTTCAGTTTAGAGCTGGTGACTTGCAGAGTGCACATCGATGGGCTGATGAAAAAAAGCCCCAGAGGCCTATAGTAAAAATATAAAAAAAACAACAACAACAATATTTTCATGGATGATGAACCCTAACAAGGTAACCAAGGGATAAGAAACAAATTGTATGATAGATAATTGTTTTTAGTGTATTTTATTTAATACATGGATCAAAACTGACCATAACATAAGAGATGGTAACAGAAAGCTAACATAAGAGGAAGCTTAAGAGGCCTTTACCTCATAGTAACTATCATTTCACCTTGTTGATGTTGAACAGAGGTTGTGAAGACTGTGGTCATGAAGGGAAAAGCTCCTGTGGACTCTGAATGTAAAGCCAAACTTGGAAAGGTAAAATATTTGTATTTATACAACATATGAAATCATGATTTGACTATCATTGGTTGTGCTGATGGTTTTACGCCTGTTGTTTTAGACTTTTTGATTCAGTCACGTTTCCTCTTTCTGTCATGACAACATTTAACATGATCTGTTAAACAAGTGTTGTATATTTTCTTCAGTCTGTTTAAAAAAAATGTTTAATCAGGGAGGTGCATTACTCTGCTTTAGTATGCTGAGGTCAAAAAACACAAAAGTTATGCCACAAAAATTATTCTTTGATGCTTTTAAAAGAAATTACAATGTACCATATATACATAAGAGCTAATTAATTATGCATTATTTATGTTTATCTAATACAAGTGCCATTCAATTTCTATTTTTTTATCTGCATTTTTAGAGATGAAGATAAGTTATTGCATATATGATTTACGTACAGTATAACTGTCATCGATCTTCCTCTTAGGCTCATGTTTACAGTGAAGGACAAGATGTTTATGACGTGATGCTAAACCAGGTAATGACGCTCATACAGTGACATTCATATATACTAATTGAAGAGAGAAGCTGTTTTCCTTCAAAAAAGAAACACTTTAATATTAACATAATTTTTTGTTCTACTGATTAATGTAGCTTCTACAATATATCTTATCTTAAAGGAGCTGTATGATATGAATAGATTTTTTTTTTTACATTCTCATGTCTGGAAATGAGTTGCTTCTACAGCAGAGTTTCTGTAATTATTTTGCAGACAAATTTGCAGTTCAATAACAACAAATATTACCTGATCCAACTCCTGGAAGACGATAGCTCCAAAGCTTACAGCGTATGGATGAGATGGGGCAGAGGTTAGTTCATTTATCATGGGTTTTGCTGTTTATTGGATGTAGTTAGATGAAAATGTTCAAAAGCTTGAATGATTTTTTTCCACTTTAAGACCTTCAGAAATAGTGTTCTGGTGGTTTCTGTCTTCACAGTGGGCAAAGTGGGTCAAAACAGTTTGACAGTTTGTGGTGGGGATCTGCTGAAAGCCAAAGATGTCTTCAAGAAAAAGTGAGATTATTTATTTAAATATCACTTTCCATTCACATAGAAGTGGGTTTAATGAAATTAATGAAACACCTCATGTTTTTGCAGGTTCCTTGACAAGACAAAGAACCAGTGGGAACACCGGGCAACTTTTGAGAAAGTGGCTGGAAAGTATGATATAGTGATGATGGACTACAGCACGGATCAAAAGGCAAGTGTAACAACAATGACTCAGTGGAAACAAGTAATTTCTAATTTGTTTTTCAAGTACAAACCTCTGATCAGTGTGTGAAGGCAAAGTCTGTTGCTATTTCACTGCTGCAGGAGGAGAACCAGACTGAGGTGGATTCTGCGC
The DNA here is from genome assembly GCA_029822895.1 of Maxillicosta whitleyi. Taxonomy (NCBI): domain Eukaryota; kingdom Metazoa; phylum Chordata; class Actinopteri; order Perciformes; family Neosebastidae; genus Maxillicosta; species Maxillicosta whitleyi. The sequence goes on along the minus strand of JAPSES010000030.1, from coordinate 16,535,382 downwards.
CCAAAAAAAAGCCCTCTAACTTGGACGTGAAGGTCCAGTCACTTCTGGAGCTCATCTGTGACCTGAAAGCCATGGAGGAGTGTGTCCTGGAGATGAAGTTTGACATCCGGAAAGCCCCTCTTGGTCAGAAATTTGTCCTGAACCTGAAGTTCCTTTCTTTATTACAAATTAGAAGGTTTAGTAATAATATCTGTAGTCTAGTGTAAGATTATAGGTAATAAAATTAGTGCTGTCAAACAATTAAATATTTTTAACAAGGTTGTTGTGGATTCCTTTAAATTAATCACAGTTAAATATAATTTATTTTAATCTATATTAATTGTATTGCATTTTGCAAAAGCAAATACAGTAGACTCAAGAAAGAAGGGAATATATTTGTACTTAATGTGTTTAGTAAGTGCTTTCAACTGTTTCAACAAAACAACTTGAAACAACGGTTCCATCTTGTTTTTCTTGTACTTGTATTTCCATCCAGGGGGCCAACATGCTGTTTAGCATATTCCGTCTTTATTCGTTGGATCTGCTGCCAGTCAATACTGGATTAATTGCCCATTTGTGCAATAACTCTACTCGGACAAACAGATATGGTCATTCTGCGCTGCAGATCGATTAATAGCGTTAACATTTTTAGTGAGATTAATCATGATGAAGGATTAATCCATGTTTGACAGCCCTAAATAAAATGCATCCACACAACAAAATAAATATCTCCCAGATTGCAGCACCTGTTTATGAGTTTGTGTGGTGTTCAGACTTGATCTATTTTTTCCCACATATTTCACCATTTTCTTCCATATCTACAGGCAAGCTGACCTCGGAGCAGATCCGTGCAGGCTACACAGCTTTGAAGAGAATCGAGGACTGTTTGAAGAAGAAGGGCAGCAATCGTGAACTGCTGGAGGCCTGCAACCAGTTTTACACTCGCATCCCTCATGACTTTGGGTAGGTAATATATAGCTGAACCACTAGAGAGGTGAAAAACAAATGCCTGACAGTCAAATGATTGTTATCTGAAAGCGAGACTAAAATATGTCAACTTTAAGCTTAAAAACACCGCCAGTCATCCGCACAGAAGAGGAGCTGAAGGAAAAAATTGAACTGCTAGAGGTAAAAATACTTCTGCATTAGATGATATAAATGACAATGAGAATTATAACTGTAAATGTTGTGTAACTGTACAGCCTTTAGCGTCAGTTCGTCTCATTTGATGAAGTGCATTATCTGTATCTCTGTCTGGTTTTCATTTAGGCGCTTAGTGATATCCAGATAGCAGTGAAAATGGTTCAGTCCAGTGAAGCAAGTGATGAACATCCACTGGACAGACAGTACAAGTCTATGCAATGCAAACTGCAGCCTCTGGACATCAGCACCAAAGAATACCAAGTATGTATGTTTCTTTTGAGAACACGAGACTGATAAACACGGCTATGATCACGAGTTGAAGTAAAAAAACTACATGGAGTAAAATTGTTGTTACTATCGTTATAACCTGAATTATATGTATTAATTCTTACCACTCATAGGTGATAGAAAAGTACCTGCAGTCCACTCACGCCTCCACACACTGTGATTACACCATGACTGTGCTTGACATTTTCTCTGTGGACAGAGCAGGGGAAAGTGACAACTTCCTCTCAGATCTGCACAACAGGTAGTAAAGGATACTAATTAATTAATATGGTATTAATAGTGTGTTTCTCAAAGTCAAAGAAGGATCCTTCAAACTATGCCGTCAGATGGCTCTTCCAATGCTGACTCAGAAAGCTGAAATTTCAAGATTGCATGAGGATCCTCGATGCTGTTAAAGCTCCCATAATCCTCTGTGTGATTTTTCACTAAAGAGCCAACAATAACAGAAAATAACATTTCAAAGAAGGATAAGTAGACAGTAGCCTTGGCAGTGTAAAATGCCTTTAAATTCAATTATTTTCTTCTTTTCCAAGTCTGTTTACATGATATAGTGCATTCATTGCGCCTATCAATAAATAATTAAATGGAACATCAACAAGAAAATAAATTAATAGAAACATGTTGTACAAATTGAGAAAAGAAAGTACAAAATACAATGAATCATAATAATGTGAGTTACATATGAATGAAATTGATGTAATTATAGAATGATTGAGTGATCACTAAAAGGTACAATACTTCTGACAGTGTAATAAGGATAAATAATGATACAACTGCTTGTTCTTACTTTAAATGCAATAATAAGCTGTGGCAATGTGTTTAAGGGGATGAAGCTGTGAACTGAGTCTGTGGATTATTTGTGTTTTGGAATATTTAGCTTAATATGTTGACAAACTATGCAAATTACATTCAAACTATGACTTTGAATGTTGTTCGTTTTTTGAGGTTATGTCATATATATGTATGTGTTGACAGTAGACCTCTGTGTGTGTTTCTGTCAGGACTCTGCTGTGGCACGGGTCCCGTTTGACTAACTGGGTGGGCATCCTCAGTAAGGGGCTCCGAGTGGCCCCACCTGAAGCACCCACCACTGGCTACATGGTAGGAGAGATGAGATGACTGTAGACCAGGAGATAAACTGAAAAATGCACGAACACTTAACCTGCTTCTCTGTTTCTTTGTCTCCAAGGCTGATCTCATGAAGTGACATTATGTCAGAGCAGTTCATATGGCATTTGGTGTGCTATACATACACACATTTTCATCCTTTCGTGTGTTATTTAATGCTGTTTGATCATGTATAAATTTATGCTAAGATCTCCAGTTCACATAACCGTAACCCTCAGTGTGTGGTATCTGACGTGGCGTAAACATACACATGGAAAGATTATAATGCTTACAGATAATGCACCAATTAAAAGTGGGGTGTATATTTATGCAAGTCATGATATCATTTTGTGTCTCCTCTGCTTTCGGTTAGACAGGATACATTAAAAAAAAATCTCAGTTGTGAAACTTGCATAACATGCAAAAAAAAAAAAAAAAGCATCTTACAGTTTTTGTCATTTTGCTGTTTCTGTCTTTTCATCTAGTTTGGTAAAGGCATCTATTTTGCTGACATGTCATCAAAGAGCGCCAACTACTGCTTTGCCAATCAGCAGTCCAGTAATATTGGAATGCTGCTACTGTGTGAGGTGAGGCATTAACTCTGTCGTGGGCAAATTTAATCTCACCTCAGTGTAATGAATATGCACATTTGACATTTGTTTTTCTCTGTTAATCTATGAAATTTCATAAAACAAGGCACATTAATCCCAGCCCACAGACTTGTAACTACCTACATTATATGACCGCCGTTTCTACAATAACCTTCAGTATATGGTTCACATTTGACCTGGCCCAAGAATCTCCTCAAACAAATACTGATACCAAACGTTTAACTGCAGATTCATTTAACCTTTGTGTAGTCATTGGGGTCAGTTTGACCCCACTCTGCTGCCTTTGTCTATGGGATGTAGATGTGGAAGGCCACTCAATGGTTAAAATAAGCAGCCGGTTAAGGAATTAGCTGTGTATTTATCTATTAGGATTGACACCACTGGTTTAAAGCTGTATATGACTTCCGCCACCAAATTTTCATCAAATCTGTAAAACCTGAGTCATAACCTAAGTATCACAATCTGTTAGTTAGATTACACACCTGAATTACTTTCCTCAGGGTGAACAACTTCCAACTTTACTCCATCACAAGTAGTTCAGTTGTTTACATACCAAATCGACTGAGGCCTTTTTAGAAATTTTGGTGTGAAGTGGGAATACGAATTCCACACAGCCGCAGTCTGGTCACAGCAGCAACAAACACAGAAACGACTTCATTCCTTCTTGCTGCTGTGGCTGCGTGGAATTCCGAAAAGGCCCGAGTGACAGTTTGGTTTCAGTTTCTGTTTGGGATGTAAACAAACAGATGGCTTGCGATGGAGTACAGTTCGAAGTTATTCACTGTGAGGGGAGCGATTCACATGCGTAATCACGGAAAGATTAACGGATTCATGACACTTAGGGTATCACTCAGGTTTTACAGATTTGATGAAAAATTGGTGATGAAAGTCACATGTAGCTGTATATTTATTTAAAAAAGAAAAAAAAAACACTCTTTTGATGCTTTTTTGGTCATATTATTAGAAGTCATTACATTTAAGAGTACGAATGAACTATGTTGAGTTTTTTAATGTTGTCCAATGTCAAACTGGTGAGATTTGACCTAAATAGTGCAGTACGTGACGGTTGATAATCAAATGTGAGCAAGGAAAACACTGATTATAAATTATAATGTTGATTTTAATTATTTCATATAATGAGCTTTTTTATTTGTTGCATCTATACCTATCAGGCAACTTAAACTTTAAAGATAAATTCTGCTTTTTCAGACCGTGTTAATAAATGTAAACATTAGTTTTTTTGTCCCTCTTGTGTTATTATATGTGCCAACACACACATTGCAATGGTACGTTCTCTAGTTTGGATATATTGGGCAGCAAGTGAACATTTAGTCCTTTAGTCCGATGTGTTGAAATCAGCAAAATGAGCAACATTAGGAATGGAGTGACTTTGACAAGGGTCATCACTGCATCAAGTTGCTCAGATCCCTACTCATTGACTATTTTTCTGTTTCCGTCTTCTCTGCTGGAACTTCTCTTTGAGGGTTAAATGTTCACTTCCTGCTTAATATATTTAACCTGATGACAGGTCCCATTGGGATGAGATAATCAACAATAATTGTAATTTACATATGAATGATCATATGTTATGGCTGATCAGTGTATGTGTTTGTAGGTCGCCCTGGGAGACTCTAACGAGCTACTGGACGCCAACTATGAGGCCAATAATCTGCCCCCTGGAAAACACAGCACCAAAGGCCTGGGACAGACTGGACCTGACCCCAAAAACTCTGTCACCCTGTTAGTCTGCCTCATTATACTGATACATTTCATACAGGCCAAAACATTGATTTACTTGTCACATGTCAGTACGTTTTCTGAGGGAAGGGGTGGTCTGTTCATCACAGTAGGACAAGACAACAAAACTAAAAGTCGTGATAAACTTCTGTATGATGAAATAAATAACTCACCACCATTTGGGTAATGGCAGTAAAAGGCTTCTTAAATTTTATTTTATCACTTATAATAACCTCTGTATATTCTTACTACAGAATAATTAACGTCTAAATACTGTCATTTTAGGTCTGTAAAAGATTCAACAGTAATAATATTCTTTCTTGAATTGTACGAATGAAAACATACATATTTGATCTGTAACCACCTACTTAATTTAGCATCCTAATGCTTTTTAATTACGTTGTTTAACTAAATACCCATTAGTTTCTTGTTAAACACTTCATAGATAAGACTTTTCTTGCAGAGAAACATCCATTTGCAGTCTAGTCTTACATAAAAGTCAAAAGATTTAATGCTGACCTCTGTTCTGCAGTGACTTACTCTGATGGACTGACCTCACTTCCTTTTTATGGGTTTTTGCTCCATCTGTAGTTTCATAACCCAAAAAAGTGGTTTATTATGGGAAACCATTTTCCAAGTAAATGCCATTATTTCATATAGAAGTTCCATCTTGAACTTAAGAATCTGATTGTCCTTAATAGACTATGTATTGAATTTACATGTTTACCTACACAGTATGAACATATCTTCATTCTTTCATTCATTTTCTGAACTGGCCTTAGGGTCACTGAAGCCTATCCCAGCTACTTATGGGTGATGGCGGGGTACACCCTGGACATGTCACTGGCTATTTAGATTAACCGATTAACCTATCAGTGTCTAATTACAAGAAACTATTTCTTAAATTGGAGCAAATTCTATGATTTTTTTCTCTTCTTGAGCTGTTACTGGTTGAAATTTTTCAAGACCAAGTTCATTTTACATCATGAGTGTCCTGTCATTGAACATGTGTCCTTGTCTCTTGTCAGAGATGGAGCGATCGTGCCAATGGGACCAGGGGTGAAGACGGGGGCGAGTAAAAGCAGCGGATACTCTCTCCTCTATAACGAGTTCATCGTTTACAATCCTGCCCAGACACGCATGAGGTACCTGCTGCGGGTCCAGTTCAACTACTCTTCACTGTGGTGAGGGTGTGGATGTCACGTCATGTCATTGTTTACAGGTTTAGAGGCTGTTGTTTTGTAGAACGCGTCAAACGAGAAGAACAAGCTGCTGTAATTGGTTTTTGTATTTTGAAAAGGCAGGTTTTATGCAAGGGGATGTGATAAATGTAAAAGTTATTCTATTGTATGAAGTGACGGGCAATAAAATGACAACATTTCTCCCATTTTCACATTTTTTAACTGGGTTTTCAATTCTGGGTCCCATTCCTAATTTATGAATGCTTCTTGTTTGGTAGTGGGAGTTAACAGTGAAGAATAATTCCTTGATGTGACAAATATTTTTGCACTATTTTATCTCTGTGCTGCTTTGTATTACATATGTCTTAGTATAAGTTGTGTCATGCTGTATAAATATTGTTTTGGTTTTCTCCTGTGGCTCTGCTTATCTCTCACATAACCTTACAGATGTCATGAATTTCATGATTAAACAGATTTGAATGAAAACAGAATGTTTAGAGAATCTTTAGCATAGATTTACATTAATTAGTGGGATTGCTATCAAGTGAGAAAACAATGGAACAGTTTAATGTAGTAAATGTACAATTTCTACTGTAGTTTTTATTTTTCTACGTAAAATTGAGACAGAAAGTTCTGTAAAAATACTGACGATCATTCATTCATTCATTGTTTACCACTTAAACAGGATATAGTCACACAAGATACAGTACATAAGAATAATAATAAAGAACATTGTCATTGTGACTAAAGTGTGGAGTGTGTGTTTATGTTTTGTTTTGTTAACAGTGTCATCTCCGCCCCAGTAAGTAGAGGAAAATGAGGATAATGTCCAGGTAGATTGTAAGAGCAGCGTTGACATATTCCTCTGGATTCAGGCGGTAGCTGAACGTCCCCATCAGCAGCTGACAGTCGATCATCAGGAACTGAGACAGACAGGAAGAGGAGAGAATAATGTAAGGACAGGGAGAGAAATTAACACCATGTATCAACAAATTATGATATTTTATAAAACCTATTTTGACAGTACAGTTTTGAAACAATCATACTAAATGTCCTACTGCTATAATTGAAGAAAAACAAAATATTTGGAACTGTTTTCAGTGCTCTAGATAATCCTGTTTTGCTGCTTTTTAGCAGTGTGCTTTCACACACTTAAGTGAAATGCTTTTTGATGTCACATATAGAATCGTGGTGCATTTCCTGCTTTCTGTGGTAGCAGAACAGACATTTCTAGAAATGAGCGAGATTCACTTGAACAGGTTTCTGTTTGAGAGTGGTAATAAAGGGGTGGGAGCTTTTATCTGAATTAAATTGTTATTATAATATTATACATTATTATGAACAAAATGCATTTAAATATAGCAGTAAAGTCTCAGTAAGAAGTAAATTATGCTTTACCTGAGTCAAGTAGAACACCCAAAGTACTTGGTTTTACTCTAGTTTATATGTCTCATCACTATCATCATTATTATGGCATATATTAGCTTCTATCTCTTTCACCTACCAGTGAGTACAGCAGAGCTCCCAGACTTCCATAGGCAACATCAGCCATGTAAGAGTAGTAGAAGGTGCTGAAAAACCCGAACATCAGCAGGTCCACAACCAGAATCAGCACAATACCGTAACAAATAGTGAAATCAAAACGAGTCTGTAAACAACAAAGACAAACATTAGTACAGTGTTTACAACTACATCATATGTATCATAGTTTGTGTATGCATTTTGATATAAAGCTCTTAGAGGACAGGGTGTCTGACCTGGGTTGAGAAAGCGATGATTGCGAAAGAAATAACCAGTGTCGATGCCATTGTAATAACCACAGCCTTGGTGTCGTGGAAGGAGGCAATGGTTCCCACCATGTATGAAAGGCTCAAAGTAACCACAACCTGCAGGCACGGGCAAACATTAAAACACTCACACAACAATATGGCTGAAAAAGCTCCTTCTATAGATCGTTGAATGGATTTATTCACTGTACAGGTCTGAAATGTTTTCAAAATCTGTCAAGAGTCAACAGCAGATTAGATTGTGGTGGACAAAGAATAAGCAACACTGATGTTTTGTGGAAGCAGCCCCAACAGTTTTCAGTGCTCTAACACAGGAACAGAAGGGGAATTAATGAATTAATTTTTATCATTGTGTCTTGCATAACAATATTGCCCAGACCTTACACTTAAGACTTATAAGACACCAAATATGTACACCAAAGACCAAATGACAGACAATAGGCAAAATAGATATAAATAAGACAGTGTACTAACCTATTTAAGCAAACACATCTGCCGCTTTTTCCAGGCTTTACAAACAAATAATGCAACTTTATGTACATTTGAACTAAACCATTTCATCTTGTCATCGTCAGTGCCCCAGAACATATAAGGGTTTTGGATAAAGGTCTCATTAAACAAAGAGACTCTCAGTTCATCATATAGAGGACAATAGAAAATAATAAAAATATTTAAAAAATAAGATTCATTTTCCACTTCAGCCAAATCACACAGGCCACAATGTCTGTTTTCTTCTGAGAAATTGAGTAAATCTCCCAGTTTTTAAGGCCAGGGGGAATTGTGAGTATATTTCACATTTAGTCAGATCCTTGGTTTAATCTGCATTTTAGACTTTACAGCTTCTCTGTTGCAAGATGTAAACCACATGTGAAACTATAACTTTGGTTGGTGGAGTCAGGTGACAGTGAGGTGGTAACACTAGTTTCGAAGAGAAGCTTCACTTGACCCAGTAACATTTTCAGTGTTTCTGTCAAAGTCTTCATTTAATATTAATTTTCTAATTTCACACATCAACAAAACCCCATCAGTTCAGTGAATCAATAAGCCTGTGAGATTGATGAGCAAAAAAAAACAAGAACACCACTTTGTCAAATGTCTAAATCAGAGCTTCAAACTCATACTAGTTCAGGTTCCACATTCAGCCCAATATGATGTCAAGTGGGCTGGACCAGTAAAATAATAACACAGCAACCTATAAGTAATGTCAACTCCAAACATTTGTCTGTATCTTAGAGTGAAAAAAATTAAATTACATTATGAAAACATTTACATCTACAACCTATCCTTTAAAAAATGTGACTTTAAGTGTAATTTTAACAATGGCAGTGGATCTACAAATACACAAAACATTTTTATTGTTAAAATTTAACTTACTTTGAGACATTTTATGTTCTTTTTTTTTCTGGTTCACATTTTTTGTGAATGGACAGTTTTTAAATGTAAATCATTTCACGTTGTTTTACTTTTTAAACTAAAAAAAACAGAAACATTTTGTGTTATCCTTATTTACTGTTTATTTTACTGGTCTGACCCACCTGGGATCGAATTGTTCTGTATGTGCTCCTTGAAATAAAATGATTTGACATCCTTGATTGTTACTATCTTCAGTCTAACTTTTGTATTTAACATATTCATCCCATAGGCCAGATTGGACCCTGTGGAGGGCCGTACATTTGACACCCATCATCTAAATGCTAATCTTTTTTTTTTTTTACAGCAGTAGTGAAATCTTTACATATTTTTGAGTGATTAAATGTACTGCTCTCAGTTTAGTGTGTTTATTTTTATAACTTGTAGTTTAGTCGGGTGCTGTTTATTGAGCAACACCTACTTCAGGTAAAGTCAACAGCGCAACAGCTTAACCAAAACATTTCACTTCCTTGTGAATGTACGTGATTCACTGCATGGGTTTCATATCCACCATGTACTTCCTGTTAGATGTTATCTCATCATCATCACCTGTAACTGTCCTTAGTATATTATTATCATACACTTGTTTGTTTTGTGTATCCCTGATTTGTAAAATGAGATTCCCTCATGGCCATTTGGCGTTTTAATGTTTTAAATTTGAAACCCACCAGTCCCACAATGTTCCAGGGGTGACGGCGGCTGAAAGATTTGCAGCAGGTGAGGGCGATGGCGACTACAGCAAAGATGATGAAGGAGCTGAGATATGCCCACAGGTGGGTCTGCACTGCCTCTTTGACCACACTGGAGAAGGTAAACAGGCACACCACACTGAACGTGAACAGGAGCTGGAGAGTCAGGATGCTGAAAACCTGCACAGAGAAGGAAAAAAACAGCACCATATATGAGTTGTAGCCAAAGAGCTCTAGAATATTTCATCTTCTCTGGTAAGATTGATTTAGTAAAATAAGTCAAATACCAGAGGAGGTAAAACTCTATCAGTTCACAGAAAAAAAAGAGACTTAGACAGTTGAAAATAACCGAGTTGATAAAGAAATCCACTTTTTCTTCTTTCTATAAGTCAGATTCCTGGTGAACTGTGTGTTTAAGATCTAGTGTAACACAGTGCTTTGGAGATCATAAAAATGTTTTCTAATAGGGCTGCAACTAATGACTATTTCAATAGGTGACACGTCGTTAACTACTGTAACAACTAATTGACTAGTCAGATTATGAACTAAAAAAAACAAAACAAAAGCTCTTGTTTATTTTTAACATGAACATTTGGTGCACAACAATTAGAATATATGAAGAATATTAAACAAATATTGCAGCAGCAACAAAATACTTTATTCCCTTAAACAAAAGTGCAGCGCGTTTTGTGCTTAAAACAAACAAGTCTCAAACAAAATTAACTAAATAAATACCCAAGAGTTGTAATTAGCAATGAAATGAGTATTTTTCCAAAAGTACATTTTGTATGGAGCTGTCACTGCATCAAAGATTCGGGAAGTCAGATGACTCACTTTGAGCTACTTCAAAGATGTAATGTTGTTTAGTTGTCTCTAATAACTAAATGAGCGCGTTGATTAATTTTGCTGTTGACTATTGACTTGTCATGCAGCCCTATTTTCTAGGAAAGTAAAAAAAAATTGTTTGCATTTGTATGCTTCAGAAATCAGCAGAGAAGCACAAACCTTTCTAACAAATCCCCTTCTCACTGTGATGTCATCAAAAGAACCTGATCTTATGAGTGGGGTCGTGTCCGAAGGGCCTTCAGGGTTTATGTCCCTGAAAGATTCATATCCTGTCAGGGGCTGATAGGTGCCAGCTGTCTCAGGTTTGGGTAGAGGGTAGGTGGCTGGGACTGCAGAGTAGGGTGGAGGTTCGTTTATATCAGAGTATGATGGAGGTGAGCACACATCCGGGTTGGGGGCAGCCTGACTCTCCTCAGATTTGACTGGATTGGACGTATCTGCCATTATGGAGGAAACTGTATTCTGAGGACAAATGGAAGCACACAAATAGAACAGAATCACAATTTATACATCACAGAAAAGGTATCAGTTCCCTACTTGCATACAACATTTGCAAATTTACATATTAATTTCGTGTTTGTGTCCTTTCCAGCTACTCTTGTATATAAACTGCAAAACTGAAAGAAGGAGAAACAGTAGAATAATTAGAAGATCACATGCTGTTGCATTCAACAAAAAAACATCATCATCATGGGCATAACTGCTTACATCAAATGTTCAGTATATGTGAAAGAAGTGACTGAAAATACATGTACATGTAGTGCTGATGACGTATTACTTAACAGTGGAGTTTACAATGGGAAGTACAGCGTTAACAATGGGGCAACTTCTCTTACATGCGTCAGTCACAGCAGGAAAAGCAATCGTATGTCATGTCTGAAATACATCAGTTCACCAATATTATGAGAAACTTAAAAAACACAATATTTGTATAATGTCTGTAGTGTTGAATAGAACTATACATTGATTAGGGCTTATAGAACTTACAGAACAATGACTGTATAATGATAAATATTATACCATAGTGCAAAAAAAGCCATATACTCTGATAGAACATTTGCTCAGTATGACTTCTGTCACTCATTAGTATTAAATAACATGATCTGTGTTTGTTCCTGTGGATGATGGGCGATATTAAATTAGTAAACTGAAAATAATAAAAGTAAAAGCTCATTCATTCTTTCACATATAGTTTGAAGCACAATTTCGCAATCATTGATTAATTAAGATGACTTTAATGTTCGCTGATTGAGATTTATTTATTTTTGTATTAATTAGATGTTCAGATAAGTCGTTATCAGGTTCATAATAAAGGGAAAAACTAATTCGAGGTTAACCTTAGACACATGTAATGTTCTCAGAATCAAAATCTTTTCGGGGGACAGGAAATGATAACAGTCAGTTAACGCTGATCAATTGTTCAATAATACTTTGATCAGTTAATCGATCATCATTATATTAGTCAATATCAGTCATCTATCATTTTTAAGACATTTGTTGTATTATTGTCTTCATAAGACAATTGCATTTGTTTAACTACAATAAGGAAGTCTAAACTTCAACATCTGTGTTAATATATTTTAAACCAGACAGCAAAATACTCAGGAAATCTGTCATTATTCAATAGTGAAGCAACGTATACAGTCAATAAAAAAACAATTTATTCTATTCCTTCTGTTATTACCCCTCACCCTTTAAACTCATCAGTCTAATAATAATAAGTCATTGTTATGTCCCATGAAACTGCTTGGAAAAATGCAGATTTTATATAATAATATTCATATACAATTGAAAAAGGACTAAAATGCAATGACAGATGCATCATTGTCAGTATATTGATGATGACCTGGTTTAGATTTGGAGTCTCCGGTCATATGACATAGAAGCAACTAGAAAAAAAAATGAATCACCGTCCTTCCAAATAACCTAAAATGAATCATTAATTCCGAAAAATGTAATTCTTCATGTGAAATTCTACCACATTATTGTGCTTTACACATACGATGCGTCTCTTTCTAAGATTTTAATGTCTTATATTTGTGCTTTTAGTATTTTATGAAAAAAATAATGATTTTTTTTTTTAGGCTGTGACTATATTACCATAGTTGTACAACCAAAAACATAGGACTCTTCATTTTATAGTATTATATGCCTGATTCTATTTTATATCAATCATTTTATGTAAAAAAAAAAAAAAAAAAAATCAGCATTTTTGGCAGAGAAACATGGTTGCGATGATGACTGGCTTACATTTTCAGTGTATTACAAGCTCTTACGTGATCCAAAATGTGTTTTCTATAATGAATACAATACACAAAACACACTAAACAAGCATTCAATATGAAATAATCCAATTTGTGTTTGCATTTTTTTTTATCTTGATGAGTGTAAAGCTCATTTTTGCAGATGCTGTGAGGTCGGTCATTTAGAGATCCTAAAACCTTGGTAAAAACCTAGTAAAATGAATGAGTTGTTCACCTGAATAAAGTGATTAAATAATAGTGATTACTTACCATGCAGCTGGATGAACAGTCCAATGTCACACAGCGCTGTGTTAAGAAGACACTAAAAGAGGCATCTGTATGTGTTCTTTATTAAGCCGATGTTCGCTGTGGAGTTTCACTTCCTGACACTCTCAAGTCCCTGAGCTCTGTTACCTTGTGCAGAAATCGGAAACTCTGCTGTTGCTTCATATGTGGCCAACAGTCACAGTGAAGTCTGGGAACTTCCTGGCATCCACGTCCCAGAGGCTCAGGGTGACCACAGACATTTAAACAAGTTCAACTCCACTTTACTGGGACTGAACAAACTCTCTAACCCACTCACCCTTTGTCACTTTTTTTTTTTTTTTTACAAACATGAACAAAATCAAAGAACGTCTCACGCATACACACAGAGTGCAGCAACCATTGCAATTCAACTGTCAGTTGTAACTGAAAGTAATTTCATTGCTCTGAAATATGTGCAATGAAAAGAAAAGTGAATCTGATGCATTCATTGTTGTGCTGTGATAGATTTGGTATGAACTCCACCTTTGTGTCAGCTGTTGCCGGGTAGAAACTGTAGATGCAGCTGATTTACACAGTTTTTTTAATAGGTCAAATAGAAACAAAATTGAAAAAAAAAAGTATCATTTGGCCATTGTATGCACTTTCATTTTTAGTCAAATCAATTATTTAACAATTGGAGTTTGTATTTAATAAAACAATGGTTGTCATGGTATCCTTCTTGTTTCAATACCGACACAACCAACTCTCATTTTACCAAGTTTCTGACCAAGGTTTTAGGATCTCTAAATGACCAACCTCACAGCATCTACAAAAATGCACCACAAAGGCAACCACTGACATTTAAAAACACATAAAATAGACATTCACAAAACATCTCTCACACATATTTATTGTAAAAAATACATATAAAAACAATTTGAGACATACAAAAGATCTGAGCTTAGAAACAGTATATTGAACTGACAAAGACCAAGCCATTTCTTGAATTGCATTACATATTTACAATTTAATAAATAAAATTCAATTTGTTTTTATACCAGAGTAAAAGGCAGATTGTCCATATATTGGGGATACAGATACCGCTGTGGTGACTTGTTGGTAACATGTTGGTCTCAAAGCACAGGGCACAAAGGGGGATCAGCGCCCTGTGATTCAAGACCAAAGGTTCAGAGATAAATTTATACAAAATACCATCCTTGGTTGGAGAGGAGCTAATTTACATAGAGCTTTTTAGTTAGCATTGGTAAAAATTGAGGTATTGCACCACACAGCTTAGAGGGGGTAAGAATAGAAAAGAGTAATGTGGCGTTTTAGATTGTCTATTAGTTTACTGACAACCCAACCACCAACAACCCCCCCCAAAAAACACACACAAAAACACCCCACCCCTCTGAGCCAAAGTATACAACATCACAACTCATCACCACAATAAATGTAACACCTAATGATCAATGCACCTCGTCTTCCGCACTCTCACACAATGCCCCTGATGCACAGACTTTTGGCATTTTTTTCTTTAAACTTCCCAATACATAACATGAGAAACATGCACAGGGCTGCCCTCTAGTGGCGGGACAAGTCATAGCACCTCAGACTGCAGAACACCAAATAAGATTTATAAGGGGGGGGGGGACGAAAAAGACTGGGGTGAACAAACTATGCAGCTGGAAATGGTGGAACAGACTTGTCTTTTGAGAAGGAAGCAATATATTTTTGTTCTCTCCCAGTTTCTTCTCACCTGTGTGCAACCTGTAAATCGGACAGCTGCTACAGAGCCGCCTTATTTGAGCTACTACCTCAGTTCAATCCTAAAAAAAAAAACACTACAATTATCTCCTTGTACAAGAACCCCTTAACCAGGCCAAGGCAATCGGCACACATACACACACACACAAAAAGGCAAAGGAAAAGCCATTAAAACACATTTAAAAATCCTTAAAAAGTGTAAAGGGGGGACTGGTTATGTAATAATTAACCATCAGCTGCCCATAGCCTCCAGTAATGTGGAGAGGCAGATGCACATGGTGTAAACATGCCCCAAAAATACATCCCTCAATCCACCCGTCCCTTTATCCCTCCACAATCTGGTATTAACAACCAGATGGCCAAACTGCCGCTCGGGGTCTCGTCCAAAAAAAATCCGGACTACACCCCAGAGAGTGTTTGAGAGTCAAAAGGGAGGAGGGGGTAGTGGAATGGGACCCAAACTGCATTGAGAGTAGACCACATTGCGTACCAATGATACATGTAACAGGGTGTTGACCAGCGTGACTAGTAAAAAAAAAAAAAAAAATTAAAATATTTTTTTAAAAAAAGATAACCCGCTTGACCAAGCAGACTTCTGGGCAATTTACAGTAAACACACAGAGTCTCACACATACTTTCTTGAATATACAATCATGCTCAGGACATTTCCTGTCCCTGGTCATTGTCATCATCACACACACAATCTTATCCCAGTGGTGGATGAAGAGAAAAAAAAACAAAACAAAACAGCCTTGAGGGACAAAAGTGCTCAAATTGGTGCCAAGACCAGCGCTACTATGGCCCTATGAAATACCAACAACCTTCCTTAAACACTCATCAAGTAGCAGCACATTAAACTCAGCGCTAACTTTCTACCTACAACTGACCTACTCAGGAAAAAAAAACAATTTGCCCCCAAACTTCCCCTGAAATGTTTACAGGTAATAAGAACAGAATACATCTAATAACGGCAACCCCCGTTCACCAAAAACAAGCCCTCAACATCCAGCTAGTTTGAAATAAAGCAATATTGATGTGGTAACAGTTAGCGCTTTCAGTATGAGGTTGGTTCATTTGGGGTAAGCCGAGGAAAGAAAACATTCATCCAATGTATGACATGGAACAACACTCTTTGAAAAATACTTGAGAAAAATGACGAGTTCTGTTTGGAAGGAGAAAAATACACAGGAGAGGCTCCGGAGTCACAGTTACGACAACCTTTTTTGTGTTCCTCACCAAGTTCGTGATGTTTTTTTTTTTTTGGAAAAGTTCCATTGTTCTGGGATGATGGTTTTACTTGCTGCTTTTTTAAACTGTTTTTTTATTTTTTTAAAGATGTTCCACGCCTTCAAGCCAAGTCCATAATATAGAAATGTTATCCTTTCGATTGGAGGATCTGCTGATTTTTCTGTTGGTGTTTGGCTTGAAATTGTCTAGGCCGAGTTCAAGGGGACTGATCCGAGCAGAGCGCTGGGTGTCACGAACTATGCCTTCCTCTTAGGATCATCTGACATCCACTTGAATATAGGTTTCATCTGAGGGGGACAGTGGGCTTTTTTTGTTCAATCACACATTTTTATTGGGATCTTATTAGGATTCAGTGTAGTCTCCTGTAAGAGTGGGGAGAAAAAAAAAGTGATCATTAGACAAACATATTTACTTTACTGACTTAACAGTACAATGCATTCTGCAGGAAGACACGACATGTCTAAAATCAGTATCAGCTAATAAGGATTATTGAACATGCATCATCATGATATGGCAACACAGATAACACATCTTTATGCCATTTTCTTGTTGCAAATAAATATAAAATTTCCAAAAACAATGTCATAAATTAGTAAAACTACAGTAAATACAATGTTTCAATAATGGTTTTCTATTTGTATGACAAATACACATTGATGGCGATAAGATACTTAGAAATCAGTTCATTCTTAAACATAAAATAATGCAGTCATCATTTATTAACCTTAGTTTGTGTTTAGCTAGTTTGCTCTGGAAATAGCTGGCAAAATGAATGTCGTTTCAATAGCTATGTCTAATATTAATCAAACGCAAAGTTCTTTATTTTTCATCTTTAATCTATGTAGTGCTCTTATTGCTTTCGTTATTAATATGTACATTCCTTGTGTGTTCAACAAGTCATAGTCAGGTCAATCCTTTGTCATTTATTCCTATGTGTAGTATAAGATTTAGCCTTAGCCTTTAACCTTCGGGCCTTTTTGTCACGGTCACTGTAATGTAAAACCATCTGTCAGTTCAGGCCAACGTCATATACCTGTCGAGGTTCATAGTAGAATTTTGTGTATTACTAGAGTAGATTTACGTCAACAGTTTTATTAGACTACTTTACACAAAACAAAACTGGATAAGTGCTTATGTTAAAAGTTCCATTTAACACGAGAGAGCTATGCAAGATTTGATGAATAAAATGCTAGGCCTGTGTCTTTATCTACTCTTTCTAGTGCATTATCTGTTATATACTTATTGGTGCCTACCTGAGTCGGGTTGGTCACGGTGCAGAATTCATGTGACCGATGAGTCAATCAAAGGGGTGTTCAGGGCAGCAGGGCTTCACCTTGGACCAAGAATCAATGCAGCTACAAAGAGCAATAAAAAAAACAACAGATAAGCAGTGACGACATAGAAACACTGACTAGTTTAAGTTAATGTGCATCATGTTCATCAAAAAAACCTTTAAGGTGTGATTTTCATTGTAATATCTCCCATATGGTTTAATCTACTTGGTGTGGAGCAGGACTTAATGTAATCACTGCAGAGGTTTGTGAAATAGTTTAAGGGGTTTTAGACTCTTATAATGCTCGAACAGCACGCAAGTGTTACAAACTAATACTCATTATGTACATGAATCACTAATGCAGAGCTGAAATGGTTAGTTGGTGACTAACCAAAAAAAACAACAAAACTGATCTGCATCTGTAAAAGAATGAGCAACACTTTGATCAAATGCACTCTTTGACTCGGAATAGTGACACATTGCCACTCCTCATTACAGTTCATTGAATATTTACTTTTTAATCCATCTGAAGATGTACAACTGAGCCTTGGGTGATAGTGACTGTTCCTGATCTAAGCATGCCACAATACATGTTCAGCTATTGAGTTACAGCCTTACACTTTAGTGAAAATAGTTTTCTGCTTATTTCTTGTATAAAATGGGTGGTAAGTGTTAGTGTCTTGTTGTCAAATCTGTCATCTTTTTGTTTGGAAAAATTCTAGTCTTTTCCCAAGTCTCAGTTGCACATCTGGGAGGATCCAAAAGTCCATTATAAATCCAAATGGACCACACCTAGTAACAGCACTACAAGGAAGAAAACCTTCGCCAAAACAATTCTGCACATACACAAGGTAGTGAATTTAACCTTCTCCTTACTGTTATTCACCACAGAACCACTTGTATGCCTTTATTGTTCTCAGATTTTTCATTAAAGTGGGGTGAAAATGCAGCCTTGGTTTTCAGTTAGTTTATGGAGTTTAAAACAAAAAAGTACAACAAAACATAGTTTCAATATCTAATATTAATAAAATAAAATAAAGTTTTTAATATGAAGTACTTGAGTTACAATACAAGGAGTCAATCATGCATTTTCCTAGACCTTGCTTTTCCTTGCATGTTTCATAGTGTTTACTGAGCAGAGCTGTGAAGGTACATGATTAAATTTAATAATCCTATAGTTCTTTTCACTATTGTGACTGCTCTTTGGATAAATATTAACATGACTTTTCAGTACAGCAAATTATAGGAAGGCATTTTTAAAAGTGCTGATCTTATGTAGCTGTGAAAAATTCTCAGTTTAAATAATTCTTAACAAGTGAACTTGTATGAAAATACCATCTTTAGTATTCTATACAGTAAGCATTATATGTTAGTTTATCAGATTTGTATCTGATTTATGTGATAATACATTAATGTTCAGTACAATCATTTCAGAGGCATAAAGCTCTCCACAGGTTGAGTGCTGTTAATCTCACATACAGTCATTTGCATCTTAATCCTTTTCTTCTGTGTTTGATCCTTCTGTATTTTATTGGAATGCAAATACAGTGACTGAATTTGGTTACCTCTTATGGTAGACACAGAGGCAGGCGAGCCTGGCGATAGTTTCTCCCTGTACCAAATCCTCCAAACAGATGGAACACTCGCCACTGTCTTTACTGAGCACATCCGCTGTGAATACACACACAGAGCAACCATCAGCATTTCCAGTCCTTCTATACACAGCCGCAGTGCTTTTCTGTGATATGATACTTACTATTGTAAGGTAGGGGAGGAGACGTGAGGCAGCTCAACAGGTGATCCTCAATCCGACCCCCCGGGAAAGGCTTTGAGCAGAAAGGACAACGGATATCTGCACAGAGCAGAGACATAACAGAGCTGAGATTAACACGCTGTGCCACAGAAAGTCATAAATGATAGATGATGCACACATCAAATCAAGCACAGGCGCCGTGTTTGGACATCTAGATTACACAGGCTGATAATAGAAACAGTAGAGCAGACCGATACAAATAACTTTCCTTCTGTTTGAGGCTTTATTTGACTGTGTACTACACAAAACAATATTTCAGGCCTGAGGGTTAGCCATATTTAGAGCTGACAGTCAGGCAGAAACATTGCCATGCTGCCCTACATTTCCCTCCATGTATGAGCCCCTGCCAACATTGAGCAGCCATGTAAAGTTTTGACCCATTTCCCTACACTTGCTAGGGGGTTAGCCTGGGAAAAACTGCCCACTTTGTTTTGGCTCCAAGTGTCATGTATCAGTCACCCGTTGTCTGCCTTTGTTCAAAAACTCATGTTTTAATCTGAATGTGCTTAGAGAAAATGTGGTTTGTTACTTAATGTTTTCAACTCCCATGCTGCAGAGGAACTACTATCAACAGGCCTTGTGACATGAAAGAGCTTGTATGTCACCACTTCCAGTTTTACGCCATCATTCGGCTTCATACAATAGGGTCTCTGATGAATTCAGTCAGCATGCAAGCACGGGAAAAGAGATCATCTGTTCAGGAATGTAAATTCCACAAATAATCCATTTTAATTTAAGACTGGTTAATATGAGGGTTCGGAGGCTGGGAGATAATGTGAAACAAAACTTGAGACCAAGTGTCTTGTAGAGTTTGTGAACTGCTGCATCTTCAGTTTGGATAACAGTACAAGCAGACTCCACTACCATTACATACATATTGGAATTTCCCATGCCTCCATGCCACCCACTGCTTTGGATGGAATATCAGCTGCTTCATGAATTCATCAGCATTCATACCCACATTTAATCATGACTCATTTATTTTATCATACTGCCGGGATATAAGGCAGATAAATTCTGTGTAATTCATGCTTTAAAGAATTAACAATTCCCAGAACATAAAACTACAAACTACCAACCAGCCAAATATTTTGTCACTTCTTGCGCAATAATAAAATACACCATGTATACAAGGCATATTGACTGTTTTAACTTACTGCCATGCCGGTTGTTAACACGGTACAGGCCAATCCAAGCCTCTGACACTGGCCGTTGGTGTGTGCCTCGAACCCGGGCGGATCTTGCGCCGACGCTGCGGGCGGATGAGTGCCGACTCCCGGGCAGCCGCTCTGAAAAAGTGCGGTGTGGCGTGCGGCCTGTCTCTTCACCGGGCTGTTGTTCCGCATCGACGGGAGCCTCCGGGCTTATGTTGCCGTCTTCCTCTGGTTTGCCGTCACTGTTATTGTCGTCGGCAGGTGACGCTTGGCTGATGCTGGAGGGGATGCTGTGGTGGTCAGCGGGACTTCCTTCGGCGCTAGCTCCATGCTGACCAAGGTCCGAGTCGCTGCCCTCCTCCGATCGGCTCCGGTTAGCTTCTGTGTCCTCAAAACTCCCAGAAAAGTCGACCATAAGACTGGTTGGCCTGGTACAACGGGCCCTTCGATAGGAATCCCGTTTTGTGCCATCTTTCCCGAAAGCAGATGGAGCCGGGTCCTCCTGGAGGCGACTCGCTCTCGTCCCCATCTCTCACAGGCTAATTCAGCTGGCTAGCCGAGCTGCTTCCTCAACGCGAACCACACAACAAGGGATAAGTTAACCTCCAAACGGCCCTTAAACTGTGAAATATTCGACTCGGGACACTAAATAAAGACAAAAACTTTACAACCGATCAATACGAATAAATATATGTTGTTCGACGTTCCTTTTCCGGCCTTAGATTGTCCTTTCTGTCCACATTTTCCTTTCTTTTTCTATGTGCTGCAGCGGAAATAGAACATTTCGCTTCCTCTTTTGAAGGCGTCACCAAAAGTTACGGTAACGTCATCACGTCGCATGAAGAGACTAATTTAACTTTAGTATTTATATTAAATCGTATAACTAAGTGGTGTTGCGTTTTTGTGTTTATAATATTATAATTTAATGCATACAAGCATTCAGACCTTTATTTGACTTTAAATGAGGAGATTTGAGTTTAGGCGCCCACATATGTGACATTACGGTAAAAAAGTACACAATAATACCGACCAATCAGAGCTGTCTCAACTGCTACCACTGAGTACATTTACTGGAAGTCTGGAGATACACGGAGCTTCGGAAACCGATGCAAACAATTCAAACCGTCAACTACAAACCTGGTAAAACAGAAGACACCTTCGACCTGAACCAGGGCTCCTCTGCTGGTGCTGAACTGGAGGCTGTTGCGGTGAGTTCCTGGTTTCTGGGTCCTCTGGGTTGTCCACCACACCTATGGAAACTCGTGAGTCATTGTACACCAATCCCATAAACTTGAATTAATACCACATTTTTCAGTCTGATACTTCATAGCTCACTTTACTTACATATGAACGTATACAAAAACTCTTATTGACATGTTGAAAACTCAGATTCAACTTATTTTCACACCTCTGACAAACGGAGACTTAGAATGAATTTGTAATGTTTATTATGCGCAGCTCTACTGTTTTTTGTTTTTTTTGCATATATTTTTGATTTTTGAGAATTCCTGTGCATCTGTCGTTCTGCATTCTCAGCTATCCATTTATTACTTTTAGACTTTGTTCCCTATATGTGGATAAGCTCTAGGCAACACACCCTCCATTATAAAGGACAAAGCTTGTTCAAACAGTTAAGAGGAATGCTGCAGAACACCCCATATCATTACTTAACGCTTTCAAGGATTAAGGTGATTTCTGTTTGTAACTGAAAGATGGACTTGACTTACTGATTGGTGTGTTTCTTAACAGGCATGAAGGCCCTGACTTTACAGCAAACCAATGTGGCCTCAGGAGCTCAGCAGCAGACCTCATGTGGGAGAAGTCTGTCCTCAAACTACGCTCCACCAAATCTGGAGAATAAGTTCCTCACCCAGGCTTCTGCTCTGACACCCCAGACCATAGCGCACCAACTGCCATCATGCCCCTCTCTGCAGCGCTCCAGATTATCCTCCACAACATCCACCCTTCTCTCCACCTCCTCCTGTTCACCTTCCATCTCCTCATCCCTCCTTAGCACCCAGAACAAGCTCCTGAAAAGTGAATCTCCTTCACTCTCCTTTTCTTTGACCTCAGCTAATTCGTCTCTGGTTGCCACATCCCTGGCCGGCGCCGCTCTGTCGAATAGATTGGCTCATACTCTTTCAGTCTCCCATCCCGTCCTGGATGGACAAGCGAAGATCTGTGATGATGAAGACAAAAGCAGAACTGAAACACCCGTGTCAATGCAATCCTGTGGGGAAGACACATCTGTGGTACTTGAACTGTATTTTGTTGTTTTGAAGTGATTTTTAAATTAACTGAACTCAACTTGTATACTTTCGTTTTTTTTAAATTTCTCCTAACATATCAGTCTGAGGAAGGTGATCTTATGTCTGAAGGGGAGTCTGCTATCATGGAGTTACCTGCCTTGGAAACAGAGATAGATGATGAAGACGACCACCAAACCATGGTTATTGGACAGGAAGAATTTGCTCAGCTAGAGAGAGAGAAGGACATTGAAGGGGAGCTGAAAGAAAAGAAGGTAGAAGAAAATCAGCTTTTGTATTGTGGTTCTGTCTTGCAGGTTCTTTTGGTGACAGAGTTATAATGTCTTATCTGAGTATTTCTTTGTACTATAATGTCACTTATTACAAGCTGCAGTTCATTTGATTCTAACTTGGGTAAATTCTGCTCATCCCTTAGTATCTCCTGCTGAACACTGTGTGTTGCTCGCTGATCAATAAGGCCACAGCTCCAGGCCAGAATGACTGGGACAAAGAGGACAGCACCTGGACCAGAATCATGAACTTGGCTAAGGAGATTTCCCCTCGTGACCCTCAGTTTCTTCTCAAGGTTTGTATGAGTTTGCAAAACAGACTTAAGATCAGTAATTAAGTTCTGTTCTCATGTTCACATGCTTGGTACTGGTAACTTGTAACTTTATACAGTACTTCTCCTTCCCTTCAAATGTGATTGTGGTAATGATAACATAAAAATTGTACATTTGTTTGACAGCTTTAGTCACTTTGTAGAACATGTTTTTCATCCCCTGTACCATCCAGTGAAAACTATATATCATGAATTGTGATGATTTTGAGTATATGTAATGGAGTGTGTCCTTTAGTTCCTTCCTGCTGAAGTTTTTTGGATTAGATTATGTTACATTACATTAGATAAAATAAAATAATTTTAGATTAGACTGAATTTTAGTCGTCCCTTGGACAGGGCCCTTTGGGATATTAAGGGAATACACAGTCACAAATTTAAAAACATAGAACTGCAGAAGAAATATTAATTTGAAAACATGAGAAGACAAGTGTCATCCATTCATTCAAACTTCAAATACATGTAGCTAATAATAGTTACATATTTTTAGCTAACTTTTATTAAGAATTGTCACTCGTGGAGTATTTTCACACTGTGGTATTAGTACTTAAACTTAGGTCAGTGATCATAAAACTTCCTCTGCCACAGCTCACAGTATAAACACATTAAAACATTTCAATTACCTTCATAATTACTCACAGTTTTTCTTGTCTTTCACCAGGTGGCTGTCTATACTCGACAGGAGCTGAACATTCGCATCACTGCAAACTTTCTTCTGGCCCTGG
This sequence comes from Maxillicosta whitleyi, assembly GCA_029822895.1. Classification (NCBI taxonomy): domain Eukaryota; kingdom Metazoa; phylum Chordata; class Actinopteri; order Perciformes; family Neosebastidae; genus Maxillicosta; species Maxillicosta whitleyi. The sequence goes on along the minus strand of JAPSES010000030.1, from coordinate 16,511,270 downwards.
CTGCTAACCTGCCGTCCACTAAGACACATGTCCGCAGATATTTCTGTGCTGCTGTCCAACTGCCTTCAGATTGGCTGGAAATAGTTAGAATTTACAGCATTGTAAGTCTTAAGAGGATGTGGAATATGGTGTAATCTCTGTAATCTCAGCACATCTGTCTGGTCTAAACATTATGTCTGTGTCCAGTGCTTTAGTCACTCGCTTCCAATGTGCCTGAAGAAGGCAATGACCGACAAATTCAAGCAGTTCAGCGAGTATCAGCTGGCTAAGTACAACACCCGAAAACACCGCTGCAAACACAGCCGCAACCGTGGCAAAGGGAAGGTACATGGGCCTTCATTATCACCGTGGGTGGCAAAAAGGAATTCCAATACAATGAAAAAACCTCATCTCTGGGAAATTAGTCAAATAAAAAAGGGAGAGAGAAGTAATCTTGTCCAGCATATTTTTCAGTAGAAAATAAATTAAATTTTAAGAGCTACATTGTTTTAATCATATTCTATCAAATATCTGGCTGGATTTAACCAGTAACAAGGTTAAACAGTGGTTTGCATAATGGCTCAGAGGAGGAACCAATTGCACAGCTTGGTCAATCAGCCTGTCTTAAATAACTGTTTTTTTGTTGCTTATAATGTGCACAACTTAGACTTTTGCATCTTTCCCTTATTAGTTTTTAGTTTAATTCTTCTACAGTTTTATTCTAGTTAAGAAATCTAGTCCTAGTTTTTTGTAAACGTAAGACTATTTGATCACATTTAAGAATATTGGTCTTCTTCATATTTAGGTTGTTTTTACAGTGTTACAGAGCAGCGTTTTTTATATTTTGGTTTATATATTAGATATGATACCTGGCATGTATACATGTTAGTGTTGATGTTGTTTTTCCTGCTTTCCTCATTTAGCTGAAAAAAACAACAACAAACAGTTGCTGCATGACTGTCTTGGTAAAAAAAAAATCATTTAGAAAATGTCATTTCTATTTTTGTATAAATAACTCTTGTATTTTAATTAGTATTTACTGCATAGGTTCATCGGGCTCTGAGATTTTCCTATTATGCATTTACTCTAGAAACCAACGCCTTCACAACTGAAAGAATGGGCGAACCTGGTCCGATCTAATGAATCTATTCTTCAAAAATTTGTAAGTCAAATGTTTTTACATCAAATATAAAGCTTAATTTACTCTATTCATAACCACAACTGGAAATAATATCTTTTTTGTAGCAGCGTATTTGGTAATAATTGCAATCTTGTTTACAATTGTGTGTGTGTGTGTGTGTGTGTGTGTGTGTTTACAGCTTCAAGTAGAGCAAAGCAAAGTAGTGGTTGATAAAAAGCAGAGTGAATTCAGTATGAAGAAGATGATTAAAAGGCTCCATATTAAAGAACCAGCTGAGCATGTTATGGCCATCCTGGGAAGAAAGTAAGACACAAAAGCACACACTGATGATTCTAAGTAAAACATTTGAGTTCATAATATGGCTCTGTTTAGTCACAAACACCATTCACAATCTGTTATTTTTCTCAATTACTTTATGAAGTATCATGTGTAATGTGTTTGCTAAAACAATTTTGTATAGTGAAGGAAGTGAAAAATGCTTATTTTATTCACTTCTTAAATCATTTAATAGAGGAGATTATGCAATGTTTGATACACTGAAACATTATAGACATTTCTATCAAATAATGTGTTTTAAACAATAAATAGAGGTGGGTAATCCCAGCTTCACAGAGTCAAAGTCCTTATGTACATATATCTATATCCACACCTGTATAAGTACAATCATCATATTTGAAGAGTTTCTATGATTTTGTGTTATAACGCATTGCTCTGTGTCTGTATCAGGTATCCGGCTGATGTGAAGGCATTCACTCACAGCGGAATAAAAGGCACGTGGGAAAGGGAGAAAGCTGGGAAGAGGATGAAGCTCAAAGAGCCCGAGACGTGGGAACGGCTGCTCAGTCGGGAAGGCAACAAGGCTGCCACCTGGGAGAAGCTGATAGGTACAAACAAAGCATTTCTGAAACCAAAACAACTGAACATTCCTTTTTTTTTTTTTGCTTTCATTTTCTTGCTTTTATTTCAAAGATTTTAGGCCTGTCATGGTGTTAGATTGTTCAATGAATCCCAGTCCACAACACTTAAAAGAGTTGTGTTTTCATGTGCTTTCTGAAAATGTATAAAATACAGCATATTAAGTAAAAAAAAAAAAAAGAAAAAAGAATCGCATATATTTTTTAAAACATGCCTAAAATATACAGTTAAAACAGCTGTTCAGTACAACACCTTAGAATAGTAAACATTGACAAATAATGTTTTCCTTTTGTGCAGACAATAATTCTCTTCCATTCATGGCCATGTTGAGGAACCTGAGGAACATGATCACTCAGGGCATTAGTGAAGCTCATCACAATAAGATCCTCCGCAGATTGACCAATAAGGTGAGAGAACATTATATGTCAGTGTCTCTTTTATCAGAGTAACTGCATCTGTTTATATTCTATTTTGTTGTGTAGACAATACATCCCACTACTTTCTTTTGTTTCTGTGAGTTTTTGCTTTGATGCTCTTACAGAAAGCAGTCATTCAGAGCCGGCAGTTTCCTTTCCGATTCCTTGCTGCCTACAAAGTCATCATGGAGCTTCAGACCTTTGGTGAGATACTTGATGGACTTTAAGCAGGGCTGAAACTTTGGAATTACTGTGTTCATGAAACCCAGAAAATTGGATGTGAATCTCTTTTAATTTAATCTGTGTTTGGGACGATTTTGAGAGGTTCATAAAATGTATTAATCAAAGAATACAATGGGTTCTACAATGAAATGCATGAATGTATTTATACAAATGGGGGATTTTGGCATCCATGTTGGCCACAGCCATGGATTTAACGATCGTGCCTTTGGATTCAAAGATGACATGAGTAAACTTCCATTATCAAAAGTCATAACTTAAGAATTAATTTACTAAGTATCAAAAAGTAGGATAAAATGAAAAGGCAAAGAGGTATCCAAAACACTCCTCTGTTCATGATTCAACACCATTCTCACTACGTTATGAAAGTGGTCTCTAAATAAAGACAGCTTCATGTTACAGCCTCCTTTCTACCAACTTTAGGACACTGTAAAATGTCCAATCCAATCGCAATAAACCTATTCACTACTTTTCACTTTCTTTTAGCATCAACAGCAAAGAAACCACAATCCTCTGTTAAAGAAATCCTCAAAGGAATCCTGAAAAAGATTCCCCAGAGCAAGCAATTCAAACGCTTGGACTGGGCCACAACAGGAAAAGGTCGGATGAAAGCGACTCTTGGAGTACCGTTTGTTTACCGACAGTATCGTTTGAAAAAGGCCCAGCTGCTGAAGGACAAGTAAGAGAACTTTATAAGCAATCACAATTCAGGAGGTTTTCACATGTACCCTGATAATTATGTCCATTACAATTTGTTTTTTCTGGTGTAACACAGTGCTCATGATCAATGTCTGTATATGAATTGGTGTATGTTTAGAGGAGAAACACAAGTAAAGAAAAGTAATAAGAGAAAATTCTAAAAATATTCACAATGAAGAGATCTGCACCAAAATGCCAAGAAGTGTACAGTCATAAGCTCAAAGGGTTAGTGTGTGTGTGTGTGTGTGTGTCTCCAGTCAGAGGCTGTACTCCACTGACCTGTTGAAACGTTACCGACAAGCGTTGGAAACGGCCGTCCACATCTCGTGCCGCTACAATGTGCCCCCGCTCCCTGGACGAACCGCCATCGTCTTCTCTGACTTTAGAGACACCAGGATGAAAAATCAAGATTTCTGCCTCCCACCAGACCCTGAAGAGGAGAAGAAGATGGAGGAAGAGAAAGAAAAGGAGGAGGAAGAAGGAGAAGAAGAAGGAGAAGAAGACGATAAACCAAAGAAAGGGAGGAAAAGAGAAAATGATGACCCACTCAGCCCTTCTGTATGAGCTGTTTTTATTTTCTTTTAACTGTCAAAATGAGGACTGGTGACTGTATCAGCGTTACAACATTGTGTTGATGATATGTGTGTTATTTCCTTATGTTTCTTTTCCCCCAGATGCTGGAGGTGGCAGTTTTGCTCTCCTTAATGATTGGCAGCAGTGCAGAGGACAGCTGGCTGTACTCAGTCAGCTGGGGTCACTGTGAAGAAGTTAAGCTAAAGTCTGACAATTTGTTGGAAAATGTCAGAACAGCAGTGAAACAAACAAAGGTCAGCACGGTTATTATCTCTGCACATTTCCTTCTTGCTTTTTAGTTTATGCATACACTAGTTAGATCTACATGTGTGTCTTATTTCAGTTCACCTTTATCAGTTTGCAGATTACAAAATGTTGTCAGCAGGTGAATTATGACATACTGTATCCTCACGACCAGTACAAAAAAAGTTAGCCTCATTTGTACCAGGAAATTCTCCATGTTACAGGCGAAATATGTTTAGGTTTTTGGATAACTGATCAAACAAAATAAATTCATGCACTATATCACCTCTGGATGTTGGAAAATGCAAAAGTGGTTTTTACTCATTGGTTGACAAAAAATCCGCTGCTCATTTATTTATTTTGACTTGGTTTTTTCACCTAGGATTTTGAGAGTTTGCCGTATGACAACAATGGCCTGTATAAATTCTCAAATGTGCTCACCAAACAAAAGGTAAATTTCTTTATGCATCGGTTGTTTTTATGCACTTTATTGTTGAAATTAAAACATCCATTTGGGTCCATTATCGTGTATGCCTTTGATACGGTTACAGATATTTAAACTGAAACTGATTATAGAAAATTAATGAATAATTGCATGAAGTAAATGGAAATAATTTAATGTACAGTATATCACACAGTGAATTTTCTTTGCTTTGCTTGTGGTTTATCCCTTTATATGTATTAGTTTGCATTTTAGCCAGTCCAGTCCCATACCTACATGCCATGTTGGTTTCCACAGTTACCAACCTGTAACACCCACCGGTTAAGACGAGTAGTCACATTGTTTGCATGTGTGGTGTCCACAGATTGTGTGTGAATTTTTGGTTGCGAAGCAACAGTCAGTAGAGTACAGAGTTTATCCATGTAATGCCAATGCAATAGCAAAACAGGAGAAAAAAACAATATAAAAAACAAAAACATGAAAAGAAACTATACGTTGATCTCGGCGTTGTGACCAAAAAAGGAATAGAGTGAAGCTAAAAGCTTATTTGGTCTACCCTTTGAATTATTATCAACTTTTATTACATTAAGGAATCCTTTTAAAATTAATAGTAGAGGAAAGGAAAAACAATACTAGGTTGTCTTGGAGAGCCTACTCTTGGGTTGGACATCAGTGACACTGTGGAAGTTTGTTGAAAGTAAAAAACATAGTGGAGAAACACTATTTTGTATGAAAATGCTGTATTTAATTTTTTTTTTTTTTTTTCTCAGGTGGACACCATTATCGTGATATCTGAGACCTGCCTTAAAAGTGACATGGAGTGGGTCATCAACAATTATATGAAGGATGTAAACAATAAAGTCCTTATTGTGAAAATCTTCCTATCACCACGGTAATAGAAAATGTTATTAATATATCTAGCTCCCCTTTCAATAGTGTTGGTATTCTACCAAAAATATATAAAGTGATATTAAATATAGTTTGAGCCACAAACAAAACTTTCCCTCAGCTGTATTTTCTGACTCTTTCTGTCTACATTTGTTCTAATGATGTGTTGCAGACATGTTCAATACACACCAGACAGCAACATTGTGGAACTGCTTGGCTTCAGTGAACAAGTGCTGAGGTAGTATGTTTCCTAATTCTAATCAAAAGATTTGTATAGACAATAGAGCCAGTAATTTTCTTCCTCCATGGAGGTACAATGAGCTTCCTCTGTCTTTAACTCTCCAGGCATTGGCATTGATGATTATTGAGATTTATAAAAATAATTCATCCACTTCATGGTATGTTATTAAGAATATAAATGCATTTCCATTGTTTTTGGTTAACTTTGTCACCAGGTTTGTGGCAGAGCGAGGATCATCCAGGCTGCTAGATCATGTGGAGCACTTGGATAAACTGCATAACATCCCACCACCAGCAGGAGCAAAAGACTCTCAAACCACCAACCAAGTTGTCTCAATTCCAGCCAGTCCCAACCTAAGGTATACGTTGAATGTATGATATACAACAATTTGGTGGAATTTACTTGCAGCACAACATGCTACAGCTCATGTCATCTGTAACTAGATCACTCACAAAAAACTAAAAATTTATCTCCTCTGGGGAGGTTGTATTTTTAAGTGTTGATCTGTTTTTTTGTTTTTTTTTGTCCTTTAGTTAAGACTATTATGTACAGAATTTTGGACAAATCAATCCATGATTGTAAGGATGGATGACAAAAATTTGTTTTATGTTACATATTAAGATTATGTTTAGGTTATTCACTGATTAATATTAACAAATCTTGGTAGAGGTTAACTGATTTTAATCTCATTCAAAACATGCATGTTTAGTGTTACAAAATATTTTACCCTGAAGGGTCAAAGGTTGAGGTCACAGACAATTTACTGAAAATAAGTTATATATCCTAATCTATATCAATATCTAAACATATTGTGGTCAGATTTTTAAGTGAGGTATCGTTGAACTACTTGCTTCTGCAATACGTAGTAAAATATTGAGTACTTTGTACATTTTGGATCAGTAGTCTTATCATGGTGAGGAATATAGCTGCCACGGTGCAGATTTTCTCATTTATTACTGTTAAGATGTCTTCGTATTAATGGTAAGATGTTGCTTTTACTTGTTGAGTCCTTGAACACATCTCTGTCCACAGGTGGCGTGGCGTACGTGTGTTTATCTCTTCCACCTTCAGAGACATGCACGCTGAACGGGACATTTTGGTGCGGAGCGTGTTCCCAGAGCTGCGGCGTCGAGCTGCTCCACACTGCCTGTACCTGCAGGAGGTGGAACTGCGTTGGGGGGTGACGGAGGAGGAGTCGCACCGGGCCACAGAACTCTGCCTTTCAGAGGTTTGTCGCAGTCAGATGCTGGTGGGAATCCTGGGGGAGAGGTACGGCCTGGTACCCCCCAAACCTGTCCTGCCTGACCTCCCGCAATACGCCTGGGTAAGAAAGTGTTCTATCACTTATTTCACTGTCGATTGATCTTTTGCTTTAAGGATTATCTTCCTTGTAATATAGCAAAAGCTGACACTGACAGTAATGTGTGTGTGTTGTTTTTTTTTTTTTTTATATTAAACAGCAGTCAAGAAACTCTGAAATATTACAAAAAACATTTAAAATTGTTACATTTGATAAGCTACTACCAGCTAAGTTTTACATTTATGATATATTGATTAGCAAAATATAATGATGACTCAAGCTTAAGTGTATTTTTAATTGTGAAACTAATCCTTCTTTGCCTCATAGATCATTTTAAAAATGAAGGGAAGTTCAACAAAAGGGTTTTAAAGGCTTAAAAATAATCATTTACAAACTGAATTGCCAGAAAATGGTGAAACACCCCTTGGACTCACTAAAGAAAAGGATGAAATAGAAATGAGTAGAAGAATCTGTATTATTCTTCAGTATTTGTTGTACATGAAACGCACACTGAAACTGATCCTCTGCCTTTAACCCGTCACTAACTGAACATGAACACACTGCAGACAAGGATCAGTGGTTGCCATGTCAGGAGCCTGAGGAGCAGATGAGGGGTTAAATGCTGTGTTTCAGGGTACATCAGGCACTTGCAGTTCTGTGCAAGTTTGAGGAAAATGAACCATAAATCCTTCAGTCACAAGCAGCTTCTCCAACCTTCTAGGCCAAATTGCTACTAATCCATAACCTTGTGTAAATATAATATGGTAATTTTGCAAATTGTGCTTTTTTTCAATATACTTTCTAAATAAGAATCTGAGAGAAAAGTCAGAATTGAGTTTTTCTTTTGAAACAAAGAAACATTTGCTGTTCTTGATGTGCAGCTGGAGTCGGCTCCTGCAGGCCTGTCCGTCACAGAGATGGAGATCCGACAGTTCGAGGCTCTCTACCCTGATACCGCACACCAGCGAATGTTCTGCTACTTCAGAGATCCAAACATCACCAAGTATAATTCATAATCATCTTTTTAACTTCCTTCCTTTCTACTTTTTTTAAAAGTCAAAGGACATAATGTAAATGTTGTGTAAGGTTTTATTTAATGTGGTCATTACTCTGTGTGTTAGTGTAATAAATTAAAATTAATACTTCTTATCTGTTATAGAGGTGGAAAGTAAAGAAGAATAAGTAGGTCATTACTGTACTTAAGTAGATTTTTTTAGGTATCTGTACTTTACTTGAGTATTTATTTTTCTGGCAACTTTTTACTTTTTCTTCCTACATTTTTGTATAAATATCTGTACTTTATACTTCTTACATTCTCAACATAGAGTCATAACTTTTTCAAACTAAACAGATGTGACAGTATGTAAAATATATCACTTCAGAGGGAAAAAGGGAGAAGAAGGTGGGGAGAAGGAGCACAGGTTCAGTACCAGAGTCCTGCACAGATCCACTTTTTCCAGACTTTTCCGCTCATACCTGCAAAGTTGAGCACTGTAACATGACCGTGAGAAAATGTGTCATTTGCACAGTAACTCACTTTTAAGGGCTTTATTTGTGGCTACAATACATGCCATCAATAGATCTCTAGTATATGCTGCTCAGTGACATTTTGGTCAGATATAAACAGAGATGAGGTTCACTTCAAAATAAACCAAACCTGCTGTGGATCCACCACAGTGAAATCAGAGGATAATCATTATTAAATGCTCTACAAATTATTTTCATCCATGAATCTTCTTTTATTTTTTCACTTCCTTGTCTGCTACTTGCCCACATTTCATTTCATTTCATTTTATTCGTGCCCAGGATTTTTTTTTTTTCCCAACCTGTCTCTACATGTTTTTGTGAGGTACCTGTCAGGTACCTGACCTTTTGCAGGACTCTGGTCAGTACCACTCATAGTGGATGTAGAAAACAGAAACTTTTTTGAATTTACCTGGTTAAATAAATACTATTTTATTCATGGCAAAAAAAAAAAAAATGCTGTTTTACTTTTATATTTTATTACAATTGAGAAGTTGTACTTTTTCATTTTTATTGAATCAGTTTTTCTACTTTTACAAGAGTATTTTTTCACACAGGTAGCTGTACTTCTGCTTAAATACAGAACATGAGTACTTTTTCCACCTCTGGTCTTTTAATTGATTTTATTTTGTAATTTTTCAGGTCAGTTCCTGTGGCCTGGAGATCTGACTTTGCCTCTGAGTCAAAGGAGGCTGAATCTAAGATGACCTCTCTAAAGATGAGGCTCCGGGAAAATGATGTGAAAGTCACTGAAAAGTGAGTCATAACAAAAGCTCACTTTACTTCATGAGTATGTTTTTAGATCTATTTCATGTCTGTTTTCCAGTGCTACATTTTAAAGGGGTGTCTTTTTTGTCTTAGTTATTCATGTGAATGGGGAGGTGTTGTGGAAGGAAAACCATACCTGAAAAACTTGGAAGACTTCAGGGAAGCTGTGCTGGATGACATTTGGACAGCTGTAATGAAGCAGTTTGTGGAGGTTAGATTTCATAGATAAACCCTTAATTAGCAAAATATTTTGATGTTATAGTACGCAACATTTCTACAGCAAAATACCTAAAATGGCATGTCAGTAAATAGTATTTAATTGACTTGTATACTTGCATAATATCAAATGTCTTCAGTAGTAGTAGGAGAACAAAGAAGTACATTATTGTATTTAATATAAAAGCTGTTTAATGGTCTGTTTTACATGTGGAATATAATCAGCATAATTCTGTTTTTATCAGTGTCTAATCAATTCAAAACATCACTTCCTGAGTTTTAATACCCTAGAATGAGCTGTTTATTTCTAGTGGAACTGAATCACCTGAATAATGACTCCTGAACTAAACAACCTTGAACTGACAAACTATGTGGTGAAATCTGAAACTTCATCATTATATAATTAAATATTATACACTGGGCCTTTTGAAGGCTTGTGCTTTTTGTTCACATATCATTAATTAACTGTTACTAGTGTCACCACATAGCATTATTTTTCCTAGTTGTCTATGAAAGTAGATTTTATCAACAGAAACAACTTGCATGATCCTTTCTGGCATCACTTACTCTTTCTTTTTGTTGTTGTTTTGACTGACAGACTCCTATTGGCAGAAATTATACACTGCATCTTTAGCCACAAGGGCTTCCCCTCTAATCAGAAGTCTTTTAAATGATGCTGAATGTCCAATTTTTTTCCCCGGACTGGCAGGAGGATAAGACAGAGAACGACTCAGGTGTAATTGAACAGGAGGCACACCAGGGGGCGCTACAGAGGCGTTTTTTCGGCAGAGCGAAGCTGCTGTCTGGAGCTGTGGCCATAGTGGAGCAGGCTCAGGTCAAAGGTGGAATGATGGTGATGGAAGGAGGACCTGGAGAGGGCAAAACTGTCTTTATGGTGAAGCACTTACTTAAAAGTCACTGCTATTACCCTGAATTTATTGATAATATTTAATACGTCAACTGTAGGTGGTTAGAAAGGTGATACAAATATGGCTATTGTCTGCTCACAGGCTGCTTTAGCAAATGCCCTAAGAAGTGGAAGCAAGTCCAGCAAAAAGCTCATCTGTGACGTCTTTTCCTACTCCACGGCTGCCAGCCAGTCCGCCCACTCTGTGGAGAACCTTCTTCGATGTCTTAACCAGTGTTTGAAGAAGATGAAAGATAATGAAGATGACTCTCCGCTGCCTCAGTCTTACCAGTAAAGTGTTTCTTATATGTTCCAAAGAAAAGTTAAAACTACACATTTACACATTAAAATATCTTAAAACAAGTTTATGTATGTAGCTTTCATGTAATTGGTGAAAACAAGACTGGTCTCATGTTATGCATTTGGCTGAGTCATAGACTTGGATGCCAATCTCATTTGGCCACATGTCAATGAAGATACATCTCCTTTATTAACATTAAATATTTGTTTTGGGCAGTTTCTTAGAATAACAAAAAAAAAAAAAAAACAATGACATAACATAAATAGAACTACTAAACATAAAATAAGTAAAATTTGAATTACCTTGTCTATGTCTATTCTGCCTCAGTCACTTTATAGAAACATGAAACTCCCATGCTACCCTTACTACTCACATGCTACCATGTAATTTAATACTGTGTTGATTGACAGACCTGTAGCATCAGAAGTGCCTGTTCACATTGTGCATTTAAAACTAATATGCATGTTTAACTGCGTACTTATTTTTTTGTCAGAGAGTTGCTGTCAGAATTTCACTCCAGTTTGAGAAACTTAAAGAAAAATAAACCTCTGGTACTGCTTGTTGACGGGGTGGATGTTCTCCAGGACAGCAGGGGTCAGCTCAGCTCTGACTGGATACCACAGCAGCTTCCACCGGTTAGTCATAAAAAAAAAAAATGCTGTTCTAACCTTTATATAGCTTCTATAACTCAGTCTGTGTGTATTATTCGACTTTTGTCTCTTCTCATTCTATCAGAGTGTATGCTTGGTGGTGAGCATCACGTCCCACTCAGCACTTTTACAAACCCTGGCCAAAAGAAGAGGGGTTTTGCTGTTTACACTGGGACAACTTACCATGCCAGACCGAAAGGAGATAGTTCAGAAGGGACTGGATGCCTTTGGGAAAAAACTGAGTGACTCTGCGTTCAACAACCAGGTTTGCTTCATTTTGGCTTCACTCTGTATATGTTGAATATTTCCGAATATTAACTTTCTATACACATCTTAGAAGGTAGTTTGTAATCCTTATCATTTTAATTGTATGATAAAAGTAGATAATGTGCACATTTGCAGCTCCAGACACTGATAATGAAGAAAGGAGCTATAAGTCCTATGTACCTGCACTTGGCCTGTGAAGACCTGAGGAACTTTGCATCCTTTGATAAGGTATTATTTTTTTGTGTACACTTTGATAGCATTTTAAAATGTATTTCATTGATTAGAATTTGGACATTGTTTTGGCAGTACATTTCAGGAGTAATTCTCCTTTCACAATTTAAGAACTAGGCTTAAAATTTAATGGTCAGTAGATTCATTACATTCATACTATTCATGAACTCTTCTCATATTTAATTGCGTAAATAAATTCACAAACCATATTGTTGTTATGTATTTGACTCTGAAACTGGCGACTCTGCAAAAACATCTCCATGACCTATTTTGGTCCTTAGATCGGGAAAGGTTGTTGGGGTTACTAAATATCAGGTGTACTGGTTGTTTTGACTTTCTTTTACCCTAAATACACTGTTGAATAATAGAGTTAGTATAGACAAAACCAATCTCAGTCCATTTTGTGGAAACGTGATGATCCAAAATGTCAGGGCCACAAGAGTTGACATGTAGTGAGTTTGTCCTGTTTCCTCCTTGTGGAACATCAGGCGTCTACAGTCATCTTCTTTCTGTCTTTTGCTGCTGCCTTTAAAACCAGACAACTTTGTAACTCATCCAGAAAACTGCATCTCTAGGTCTGTTTTTGGAGAGACGCTTAGTGGTACAGCTATATTTCTCTGAATGAGGTTTGTCAGATGCTCCATTTGCCCCAGTGAACTCCAGAACAGTTTCCTTGTTGAGAAATTCAGTAGGATTGTAAAGTTTGACTGGAAAAAACTGAACTGAGTCGTAAAGAGAAGTGTATATTTAAACTTATTTTAATCATTTTCAGAAAATAAGCCAATGCCTGTGGAATCAAGCCTGAAAGCATGTACTATATGGCAAAAACCTGGCAGCATTAAAACAGAAAGAGCACATGGTACAAGATTACAATCTGACTGAATGACAGTAATAATGTTGGTATCCATTTATAACATTGTGTTCCAGTTAAAGGAGAGCCTTCAGGAGTTGCCTCCGTCTCTGAGTCAGCTGGTGCAGTACAGCCTGGACAGACTCTGCTCACAGCACAGAGGAATGCTGGGACTTCACCAGGCACTAGCAGTTCTGACTGTCAGCACCACAGGTAAGAGTTTTGTGCAGTACATTGAATCCCAGAATATTCAGATTTCCTGAATTGACTGTGGTTGTCTTTGCATTTTTATCCACAGGCCTCAAGGAGAGAGACTTGTATGCGATTCTAAACACATGCAACAACCTAGACTCCCAGGATGGCTCAGTTACATGGGATAAGGTGCTTGATTTATCCAGGAAGCCCAGAGGACGTATTCCGATGGCAAACTTCACCCGTGTAGTGCAGAGTTTGCAAAGGTATACACCCCATTATGAGAAGCAGGAGAAAAAGTA